>JAIUCV010000395.1:0-600000 GCA_026724425.1 Erythrophleum ivorense
CTCAGAACAAATTGGAAAATTCAGATTTCTTGTACAATATTCCAAGATTGCAATTCTTTTCAGAATTTTCATCCAACAAATAATTGGGTTTCAATCTTACGAGTTCTTTTTAGGTGAAAATGAATGTATCTCCACCATTTAGAAATTAACAACCGGAAATCCTAAGGGAAATTGTCATGAACGACTCATAAATACAAGAAAACATGCTACCATAATGGATTTTAGGATGGCATTTTAAAAAAGGAAAATCATAGTACCAAATAGGAGATACACTAATTTTTCTTTCAAATTAGTAGTTCTGGACAAGTTGAAGGATCTTCTGCACTTTGTGCAGGGGAAAGTGATTAAAAAAAATAGAAATATGTATGAGACCTACTCTCTCACTTCTCACCTACCCCTCTTTTTCTTTCTTTATTTTGTCCTAACTTAATTGCGTTAATTTATCCCCTAAATTAGGAAAATCTAAACTATCTAAGTAGTTGCTTTGAAGAAGACAACACCTCATGACAATTTAGGAAAAAATGAAGAAAAATATTTCTCTCTACTTGCATAGTGCAAAGACTCCTTTTTGATTCTGTGGCTAGAAATTGGCTGGTGTGCAAAGAAGTAAGTAATTAACATTAATGAAAATATGGGCGATAGAATCATTGGCTGCCTTTGTATGTTACATCAAGCTTGTTCACTTGTGGTGTCTAAATGAGTTAGTTCAATCCACACTAATTGGCCTGTCATGAATTAGGGCGTGAGTCGAGTTAAGTTGGCTAATTTAACAATAGGTCAAGAAAAGTTAACTTAGCCCACTAGCAGTTAATTTAACTCATTGTGGTATTCTGTTTTAGAAGGAAAGTAAATAGCATAATTCAATGATGTAATAAATAATTTAATCAAATGTTCAAAGTCTAAATAACTATCTCAACCATTTTAACTCAAATATTAAATACTCGAACAATTCTTTTAAGTTCTGGCAATCAACACCATCATCCAACAGAGATAACTACTTCACTATCTCAAATTTCATCAAACAAAAAAAAAATCAAAATAAAGTAAATGAATAGTAAATTTTAAAAGTACAGAAATTTTCAAATTTCTTTATCAAATGAATGGGTATGCCACATTGGATGAAATCGAAACCGGTACTACTATTGGGTTAGGTTATAAAGTTAAAAAACAAACAAACAAATAATGGGTCAACTAATTGGTTATACAAGTTAATTCGTATAAGTTAAGTGTGCAAGGCCAAATTAATTCTTATATTATATAAGTTGGTAAAATCTAAATTCCAACCCATAGATTGGTTAGTCCAATAAATTTAACCGATTTTAACAATTGAGAAAAATAAAGAAAAAGATCAAAAGATTAAATAAAAAAAATTAATAATCCTATGCTGTCAATTTTTTTTTAATTTAAGTAGTTTGAGACTTATTATAATATAGCTAATAAATCAAAAGTTTGATTTTAAGAGAATATAGAATGTTATAAATGAAAACGACAACCACAATAATAATAATAATAATAATAATCCAATGCTGAATTCACCGATACTATTTTTATTAAAAAATTGATTTATATTGAAAAAACTGCTTTTCCAGTTTCCTTTTGAAAATGCAATGCCAAACGGAAAATGAGGCGAAGGGACAAGGGGAATAACCACCAGGACGACAATTTTACCCCTCCTAGGCGACGGGAAGTCTAACCCGCATTAGGTAATTGATCCCTATGACGAGGGGCGCTGTCTAGCACATTTCGCTCTGTTAAACGCTCAATCGCCAACCCTAATTTGCCTAAACTCTCTTCTCCATCTTCATCATCATCTCTGGTTCCAAATTCACATCCCAAATTGAGGGTCAAATCCAAATGGTGTGTTTATCTCATCCTTTCCACTAACCACCCCCATCAAAACCTATGTCGGCGTCACAACTAATTTCACTCGCCGGTATGTCAAATATGAAATATTTCAATTTTATGTTTTGAGTTATTTGATAAGTGCTTGTTATGCTCAATATGCATTAGCTTGGATTCTCTCAAGATTCAATAAGCACGGTAATCTTTTCAATTTATGAATTATAATTAGATTAGGATTCAGCCCATAAGCTCAGGTGCAGAATTTTTTTTTCTTTTTTTCTTTTTTTTTTTCATATATATATATATATATATATGATTGTTGAGTCTGTGATGAAATGAATTATGCTTGTATAAGCACGTTTTGTCTACTTGATAATCAGATTGTTTTGGGGCTTAGAATTGATATATGATTGTTGAGTATATCTGTGATGAAATAAATCATGCTTGTATAAGCACGTTTTGTCTACTCGATAATCAGATTGTTTTTGGACTTAGAATTGATATTAAGCATTAAGGCCCGAATTGGCGATGTTCGGATCCCATTAAATAACTATTTTTGTTTTAGGGAGCAGGCAAAAAATGTTTATAGGAAAATACACTGCCTTTTTGCTGAAAATTGGAAATTTGCTAGGATATGTGTAGCATGGTTAAAGCTTATGTTCGGCTAAAGAACCAGCAGTTTTAGACACCAATAGGAGAATTTGTGTCATTTGGGATAGACATGTAGATATCCTTACCAATATTTAAATTGTTGTACATTTGGGTGTTACATATATTTGCTGCTTTCGAACAGTTGGTTCAATTTTTTTGGTTTTTTTTTTAATGATTCATCCAAAAATTAAGAGACTTTTATATTTATTCTTAATCTGCCTTTTCTCATTGAAACTTGTAGTTCTGATTGTTTGGAGTAATTCATGCTAGCTGGTCTACATTTTAGTTTTACAAGTTCACTCTTTGCTGGCTACTAGTGTAATTATTTCTAAAGCCTTTCCTGAGTTTATAGTAGTTCCAATGTTCTAGGAAGGAGCCACAAACTCCAATGGATCTCCTCCATGCTTATTGATATACTTATATCTCAGGAGGATTTTTTTGTTGAAAAATATGTACAGTGCTTTGCATGCTGAAGAAAGCGCTCATCTAGAACAATTATCCCTAGAGATTATAAGGCCAGGATCTAGCTAGGTTCCACAGTGCACTCAAGTAACAATCAGCCTATAAACGACATTATTCAGCAAAAGGACTGAGAATGACCGAGAGCCTATGCCTTGACAGTGAGATCCCTGGAAGTGACTTATTTGATCTGTTTTAATAGCATAGCAATTTGCAAGAGAACAGAGAATAAAGGATTGCCAAATTTAGTTAGCATTGACAGTGCCAGGCATGAGTTCTTATTTGCAATGCTGCGTTGTTGCTGATGGAATTGTGTGCCAAGATTAGCTAATGTCATTAGTAAGTCTATAAAATCGGATTGTTAGCATTGTATGTCGGCTGAAGACTGTTTCTTAAGTCATGCATGAGATTGTCAAAAATGCAAAATATAGGAAATGGAAGCAGCACCAAGATGCAAAATGGTACAGAGAACGAAAAGCTTTTTAATGCTGAAAAGGGCTGACCAAATAAGAGCAACAATATAATATCGAAGGAAGACTAGTTCAGAACCATCAAAGATGCTTTAGATGCATAATATATAATTAGTATAGCATTAACTTAATTCTGATGGACTAAAAGGCATGTGAGGTTCTCTCTTTCTGTCTCTCACTTTCTAACAGGGCCAGAAGTGTGAGGTTTAAATTGTTAGATTGACTTTTAATTCTGTGATTAGGATATGGAATTTGGTAACTACATAAGAATATAAAGTGCTGAAGGTATCCTTTTACACATTACTTTAGCTGTCAGCAGGTCAAGTTAGCTAATGTTAAAGTGAATTACTACTTTCCTTGATGGCATTGACAGATTTCTGTTTCTCTTGTTGTTGCTAATTCTGCTTTCTTTTTAATTTTGAGAATTTTGAAATGCTGATATTACAGTATTTCCTGGAGTTAAAGAAATAGATATTTGATAGTACATATCTTAATTTATGTAGTCTAAAGCAACATAACGGCGAACTTAGAGGTGGTGCGAAAGCATCCCATGCAGGAAGGCCATGGATTTGTGCGTGCATCATTGTGGTTTTACAGATAGAAGTGAAGGTATATATCTACTTTGCTTTGACTTTGATTTGCATCTAAAATTTTACATGTTTGTTGTGAGATTTTTTTTTTAACCCAGAACTTTCCTTGAGAAAAGAAAATGTTGATTTGCTTTCATTCTTGTAGCTTATATAAAAATCTTTTGATGTTTGTCCGTATAGGCGTTGAAGTTAACAACACTGCTAATAGCTATAGTTGTCAATTGTGAACTCTGTACTTTGTTAATATTGTAAAGCAGATAGAGCTAGATGCTATTTAGTGGCTTTTAGCATGTTAATTCCTTTGGTTTTTGTCACTGATCAATATGACTTTTAGTTGCGATGTTTGAAAATGGAAGCAGAGAGCAAATTGGTTTAATTTTATGTTTCTGTTCTTATGATGGTAACAACTGAATCAAGCACTATGTTTGGTGAACTTAAATAAGGTGTTCACATTGCTGAAGGGGATATTTTCCAAGTTGTATGCATTTTGTAACCCTTAATTTTAGCCAAGTGCTGGCAAATAGGATGATAACTATGAATTGATTTTATTTTGAACTTTGACCAAATTTTTCTATGTTTTGTGCTCCAAAGCACCAAATATTTTTAGCCTTTAAAGTATCTTTGCAACAGGGTTAGCTATGTGATAGCCCTTTTAATCATCTAAACATTCATTATTTGTGGAGTTTTATGTGCAACTAAATCATTGTATCTGGCATGTATATTACCCTATGGTTACTGACTCTAATTCTCCCCCCCCCCCCCCCCCCCGCCCCCCAAAACATCTTTTATAAGACCCTGAGACCACATTGTTTGAAACAACAACACTTCGATATAGTGTTTAGTTGTTTGCTATTAGATTCTCTAATAAAAATATAATAAGTGAATATTTTTACAGCTCCATATCACATTAAGATCAAATGTTTCAAAAAATTTCCTTCATATATCATATGTTTATTGAAAATGTAATAACACCTAAGAAACTTAAACTAAATCTGGTCCTATCTGAAAATTCTTATCCAGCTGTTTTGAAATATGCGAAATTGAGTAAGATATGTATGTAATTGTCGTAATTTTATGTTTAACCTGTGTATAATTTGCAGCATTGCCAGATACTCATAACTTTGCTGTTGCTGAATGTTTTCTTTTTTCTTCCCCTTCGTAGCTTGTTTGTTTGAATCAAAGTGGAAAGCTTTTTCAAGAAGAGTTCCCCGCAAAAAACAAAAAGAGCTGGTTGATGATGCATCACTTCCACTGCTGCAACACAGGCAAGCAGCTCTAAATAGAATGAAAGGTTCACTTGACTGCAATCACTTGCAAATCAACTGGCATTTGAATCCATTGTGATTCAACTTCCGAGATTTTAATTGATATAGTTGAGTAGGCGTAATCTATCCAAATGCCAAGATATGGCCCAAATATTTAAGTGCAACTGTACCATAGAAATTAATACGTTCTTGTAATGTAATAAAATGTCTGTATAGTGTGACAAAGTTCATACTTTCATTACAAGCATGACCTATTGATCTGTCAATACACTGAGGTCAATAACAGTAGAAGAATTCTAAATGACTCAAAACTGCGAAGTTGTAGTTTATTCATTTAAATACGCTTAATCTCTTCAATATTTTAAAAAATTTTGATTTGGTCACTCTAGTTTTAATTGAGTCAATGTTATCTTTCAACATTATAAATAATGCAGTTCAGTTCTTTGATATCAGTTGTGTTCCTGCAATAACAAATATGATCATATTTCACGCATGGATCTGTTAAATGATAGGTATTTGTAATCTCCTTTCCTCAATCATTTTTTCTTCCTAATTTGAGTTAAACTTAAGAATAATCTTAATTATTTGTTATCTAGCAGTTTTATGTCGTTCAAATAACATTTTAACTGCAACTTCATTTTTGTTGTCACAAAAACGAAATGGTTTAATTACAAATTTAATTTAAATAAAAGGAACAATACGAAAATTTTTACAATATTAAAGGACCAAAATATATGTAAATCTAATTTCTATCATCCTATACTTATGAAACTAACTAGGAGCTTCCCAGAGGAAAATGAGTTTGTTGAATTGTGTCACAAATGAAATTAAAGGAAGATTATAGTGCGGTGATTCAGACTTCTTTGTATATGACCCTAACAAATTACATCAACGTATCTTCAATTTTGCGAACATCATCTTTCGATTGAAAAATGCACAAGCATCCGTTAAATATAGAAAGTAGACAAGTGTATTGCCCGTAAAATCCTATAAAATAATGATTTTTACTGTTATTGATTCTATTTTGTTCTATGATAATGGGTAAAACTGAAATTTTATTGGGTGATAAAATAATTTGGATTGTTTCTCAATTTGTATGTCATTGTTTGTGGACTAGCAATAATCTTCTTCGCATAGTTTTTATTTGGGTAAATTATTTTATAAAAAAATTTTGAATTATTTGACTTTTTTTATTTTAGAGTAAAATATACATATCTTCCTTGCTAAAATTATATGAACTTCTTTCTATTTTTAAAACATATACAAACCTATGTTAATTTTTATTAAAATTACATCAACTTTCTTTGAGTTTTTTTTTTTAGCTACACAAACCTTCTCTTATTTTCAAGAGGTCTATGTATATTTTTTAAAATAGAGAGAAGGTTTATATAATTTTAAAAAACTTCAGAAAAAGTTTATGCAATTTTAATAAAACTCAAAGGATATTTGTATTTCTTTTAAACATAGAAGGAATGTCTGCGTAATTTTAGTAAAACTTAAAAAAAATTTGTATAAGTTCGAAAATTTAGAGAGAAGGTTTAACAAACTTAAGGAAGATCATGTGGGAGCAAATATAATACAAACTTTCTTTAAAACGTTTTTTAATTTATCCAAGGCCTTAAGAATAACATTAATAATGACATCGAAAAGTATTTTTGGTACTAAAATACTTTAAGAATAAGATTGATCTTTATTAAAAATAAAATATATTAAGACATATTTTTTAAACTTATTTTTCAATGTTATTTTTTTTGTTTAAAATAACAAATTAATTTATAAATTTTAAGAAATGATCTTTATATATTAGTCAAATGCATATTTAGTACATGTTATATTATATAAGTTTAAATATAAAGATATTTTGATCAAAATAAATATAACTTATCTTTTATTACAAAACAAATTAGTATAAAAGGCCAAAATACATATAACTTTTATAAACTTTTAAGTCATATGCAAATAATTTACTTGACCATCAACAATTGACAATAAATTTTTTAAACTTTTAATTTTGTATATATAAACCTCGCCATTAGTAAATCTATTAATTAACTAATAGAAGAATGATTTATTTGATTAAATGAATCTCCAAACTCTATTTTTAGTGTAGATAAATCTCTTGAGTTTTGAGTTATATATAGATACTTTTTTAATATATTATACTTTTGTTAGTAAAATAATGAACTCATTGACAACAAAAAATTATTTGTATAAAAATGAAAGTTTGAGAATCTATTGTCAAGTTTTGAATATCAAATGATTGTCTACACATTATTTAAAGTTTAAGAAATTTTATGTATTTTCAAAAAAATGAGAACATAATTTTTTAAAAACAAGGAATCATATAATTTAAATATCTAGAAAAAAAATTAGGAATATAATTTACCCTTTAAAGAAATGGTGATGCTTGAGCATGGTTGTCAAGTTCATAAGTTTAAATAAATTCATAAAAATGAAATAAACTCATAACATAAACTCGTATCACAAACTCGTAAGAGCTTATATTTGTTAATAATCACATATAAAATATAATATACAAATAGAAATTCATTTAAATACACTTTTAATTATACTAATTTTTTTTAAAAATTATTTATATTCTATAATTTATATTTTTTAATATAAAAATTTTAATAAAGTTTATACATAAATATTACTTTTGAGTCCTTTTTTAATGGATTGTACTGGATTTAAGAATTTGTACTCTTTTTAAACTTAGTTTGATTCAATTATATAAGAATTCATCAAATTCGATTCAAAATACATTAGATTAATTGAATTTATCTGAGTCAAAACAAATTAAATTAACTTTGTATTGAGTTTGAGTTTACAATCGAGTTAACACAATTTTTTTTAATAAAAATTTAAACTTATTAAAATTAAAGAGTTAACTCATGAGTTTAAGAATAATGCACTTGAGTGTGTCAAAGTCAAATGATAACTTGAAAAATATATTACTTGGATTTTCTTAGTGCTTGAATGTGTAAAACATTCTTTTTTTAAAACTTCTCTTGCCCGTGGGTTAAAATGAGCCTAATACTCATAAATTACATTCCTAACCTTGTTCCTGATTTCCCTTATCAGGTTGAGATTATTTTTTTTCAAACAAAACAACAGGACCTTAACTTTGATAACAAAAATAATCTGACGCACCGTTGTTTGTGTACTTCTTGTTCAAATTTAATTTGCACAGGTAGAAATCACGGCATCATTTAAAAAATAAAGTTAAAATAGTGTTATAACTCTTTAATTCATTTATTATTTTAAAATATTCTCTTAAAAGATTTTAAAATAATCTCTTGGGTTTTAATTTTATTTTGTAAAAACTTCTTTTAAGTGAAATTGGCTAAAACATTTAAGAGTGTTTGTTCTTGTACTGACATAAAAGCCATATATATTTCAACTTAAAAATGGTGAAGTAACACCCAATTAATATTTATTTAAAAAAGGAAGAAAAATAAAGACTGAAACACGAAGTCATCCATCTTTCTTCCGAAAACACGAGACATAGGTAAACTTTCTTCCTATGTGAGAATTTAACACATGACTCATTTCAACTGATTCCTTGTGGCCAAGTTCTTGGTCCCACTATCACTTAACTTTTAAGTCATGTTTCTCTATTGCTCGCCTTGTACTACTTTGCCATGTCGAGATCTCGGCCCTCCAGTCAAGGGGCCAAGATTTTGGTTTTTTTCTTTAAAAAATGGAATTATAAGAGAAGTCGCATGGTAGAGAGTATGTTTTGTTTAACGTTCGGAAGTTATTTTGTTTAAGCACAAAAAGCCTCTAATGAATGCAGATTCTTTACAATCAACAAATAAAACGTATATAATACAATTAGAGAGAAATAAAGAAATAAGAATAAAGAGAAAAAGTCATTCTCATACATATTCTTATCCTTTTACATGAATTTTTTCTTTTACTGTACAATAGTAAAAGATTCAATTTCATTTCATATAACTATCAAATCCTAATCATTTTTTACCAGCAAGAACACTTCATATATAGAAAGAGATCAATCCTAATCCCTGTAAGTAAAGAGACAGATTACTGCCCCCAAAAAAACAAAATTAAAGAGACAGATGATGAAGGGAAACACTTCTTATCTTTATGAGACTTTTTTTAAGGTTGTCATTTTCAAATTGAATGATTAATAATCAATTAATGATACGTAATTAATGCAAAGAATCTAAGACATGATTAGTAATCAATGATCTTCTTATTGTGTCTTTTAACATCTTTATCTGTTCTGTTTGTACATATTATGATAAGAGAAAAAAATAATAATAATAAGTCCAGTTTAACTAATTGTTCTGTATGTTCATCTCTTGCTGCAGATTTCAACGGAGTTCAACGGAGTCCGAAGCCACAACATATATGATGTGTAACAACAGAAGAGAGGATGAGGAAGAAACAGAGGTTGGTTATAGACAAACCTTCGCTGCCCAGTGGAACTACTTGGTTATAGATTCTTTCATGCTTCTTAAGATTAGGGCGCAAAGTTACACCCCCACTTGCCCAATCACAATTCGCCATTACAGCACTTTGTAGAAAGATATGTTGGCTGTGTAACAAGTTTGTAAAATTAATAAAAAACCTAACATAAAAGTAATATTTGCACTTTAGCCTAACCAGTTTTCTTGTCATAAAATAATATACTTTGTAATATTTAGATTTTTACTCCAAATAATTTTTACATTAAGAAAATGTCCCTTGTTTATATTTACAACACAAACCCAATCATAATTTTCTCCAAATTCACATCCCCTGGCTATAGCCCCGGAGAAACTCATCCAGGTGAGCTCCTCGTTCAACCTCATACAATTAAAAAACCAAATCCCATTGTGAACAATCCGATGTTGCTGCTGATCATGTACTGAATCTGATGCTAAGATTTAGCTTTGTGCCTCTCACAAGAAATCTCCCCATTCCCTACGTTTTGCTCTCTGTATAGTTGAGATTGGAGATGGGTCAGTCCAAAGCCAAGAGTTTGATGTTTCCATATTAACCTTTGTTTTTTATTTAATCGGATCAGCTATCCAAATCAGAACCCAGACTCCAAAATTCAATCTTTTTCTTTCTTATTCATTGACCATATTGAATCTATGTCTTTAGCAACTCTTCTATTTGGTTCACTTTTTTCCTATTCTTTCCACCGCTTCGATGCCGAGAACAACGCTGTCGCGGTCAACTCTATTATCGCCAGAGATGGCTAGGGTGGTCGCCCCGGTTCAGGCGTTTCGGGGTCCGGGCATGGAGTTCGATCTCACAGGTCGAGTTTGTCGTGGAGAGAGAGAAGGTGGAGTTGGAGGAGGACGCCGTCAATGAAGAGTTCATTGGTGGAGAGAAGGTTGGGTTGTGGGGAAGATGATTTCGGACCATCTAGAACTTAAATTCGGTGAATTGCAATCGTCGCTTCTTCTTCTTCTTCCACTGCTATATGGAATCAAAGATTGTGGATTGTGTTTTCGTGTCCATGGAGATTTCAAAGAGCGAGAGAGAGAGGGAGGAGAAGGAGAAGGTGGGGATAATGGCATTTTGGAGAAGTGGGAAGGAGGTGGGGGAAGCATTTGGAGTGCTTGCTTTATGAATCTTACTGGTGCAAATGGCAAGTTAAAAGGCAAAGAGAGTCAGTGAGGCTAAAATATAAAAATAACCGTTAAATTCTGATTATGTTGGGCTTCTTTTTTATTTTGTCAACCTTTGCTTTTTTTGTTAGCCCACTTGATCATGTGGCTGTAGGAATAAGCCATATGGATAGTGCCCCTTTTGCAATCCAAAGAATGTGTGAAAGAATTTATTTATTTTTTAATATTGATTGGATTCTATTTCAATATTTAAAATGAAAAAATACATATATGATTTTCATGTTAGCACAAAAATAAACATCGATAAGTATTTTAATAAATTTTAGTTAAAAAGAAATTTTTATAAGATAAAATTAAAATTTTAAAAATTATTGTAAAATACTTTAAATTAGACCTAATTATGAGTTTGAAAATCAACTTTGTCTAATAGGTCTAGCCGATGAAAATTGAATATAAGCTTAGAAAATAAAATTTTATTAAAAAGTGCTTAGGTTTTTTTTTTTTTTGTTAAATCCTGCCCCGAAGGATTGAACTAATTTTATATAATATATTAATTATAATATTAAAAAAATTTTAATCCAGAATATTTCAAAGAATTGTGTTTGTACAATATTCAGAATTTATTTATTTATTTTTTTATTTGTAGTTTTTTTTTTCAAACTAGAGTTCTTAACTAAATTTTTAATCTTTCCATTTTTAAAAAAATTAAATTCTAAGTGTGTATTTTAAAAATAATCCTAGCAAAATATTTTTGTATTTAAGTAGAATACTATAAATGTTTAACAAAGAAAAGATATAAAAAATAGATATATTATCTAAATTCAAAATGCCTTTTATGAAGGAAAAAAAAAAAAAGGGGAAGGGGGCCAAGCAGGCCATGCTGGGCTTTTTTCTTCTTTTTCAGCTTGAGCCAGGGTTGAATGAAAAAAAGATTGGGCTTATGTCTAGGCCAACTATTACAGCAATTTTTTTTTAAAAAAAATTCTCAGGTTATTTTGATATACATCTAGCTCGAAATCCAGCCTACTTCAAACTTAAGAAACTCTTTTAGGAGAATAAATTGTAAATAAAATTGTAATACCATGACACTATTTTAATCATAGAGAAAATATTAATCCACTCGTCATTCGTTGACGACGCCTCGACCAAGTGAAAGCCGCAATGACTGACTCACATTCTTCACAAACGCGCTTAAAGCTGCGTACTCTTCAAACGCCCTAACGTCCACCTTACACCGTACAAGCTCCGGTAGGAACAGCCAAAAGCATGTGAACGCAAAAAATCCAATGGTCAACGGCCCCGACACCACTCTCGGCAACCGCCACCTCCTGTTCACCGCCTTCTTCAACGCAATCTCTACCGTCAAACAAAGTCCATGGAGGAGGAAGAACCGTGTCATCCTGAACGAAGGCTCAAACCGCCCTAGGTAATACATGATCAGCTCGTGCATCGCTGCCGACACCACGAACGTCCCCATAACCGCCGGCAGCCGGGCCCACCTCGGGCCGGTGAGACGCCTGACAGCGTTGAGGGTGGGTTCGTATACGGTGGGTCGCAGGATGCTGGTAACCATGAGGTTCCATCTCCGACCCCAGAAGTCTTGGAGCGAGGTGGAGAGGAATGGGTTGTTGAACTGCGGCTCCAATTCCATGCCGATAACGGCTCGAGCCATGGCTGCGGCTACGGCTAGGTTTAGCTCAAGGAGAAAGTATATGTGGAAGCAATATAGACCCAAGATGAGCTTTGGGTGAATGTAGTCACTATAGTCATAGATCTTCACCAAAATGGCCACAATTAGACCCTTCATGGCATACTGTAAAAGGGGCATATACGATTTTCTGGTCATAATGGAACATGGGTTTGTTTCAATTTGGAAACTTTTGGGCTCCTCTGATGGATGTGGATGTGGTTTTTCGTTTTTTCCATTTTGATCGAAACATTTCGAGGGCGATTTTGATTGGATCTGGGAAATTTTGGGTCTGTGAGCTTCTTTTGGATGTGGGTTATGTTGTTGAATGATCTTGATGGGAAGGCAAGCGAGAGCCACGAAACGTCCCAAGGAGATTGAGGGGTCGTCAGAGTTCAGAGGGCCTTTGCCAAAAGCGAACAGCAAGAGCTTGAAGTTTGCAAGCCAAGCGACGAAGAAGCCAGTGATGCCTGTGAAATGTACAGAGGAAATGTTGAGAGGGAGGAAGAGGAAGAGGAAGATAATGGGAAGCACACAGAGAAGCCTTCTTGTGCCTTTTGGGACTATTTTGCCGATCCAATAGCAATAACACAAAGATATGTGCACTGTAAGCCATACCTTGGCCAGGTTCATCATCTCATTCACACCCTCCATAACTGCTCAAATTGATATACTGTTTGATCTTAGCAATGTCTGCAATTGTTTATATTGATAGTAAGAGAAGTACTGGTAGGATTGGGGTAGGCAGAGGAAATTAAATTCTCTTTTCCCCACAGAGACTCTTGGTGAACTTGATCTTATTAATTGGAAAGACCAGATTAAAAGTTTTAGATGGGCTGGTGGACTTGACCAAAATCCACCCACCCACCCAAACAAAGAAAAGACGACCTTGTTCCTTGCATATGCTGAGAAAATTGTGATTAAAGGAGGGTTTGAAAAGCAGGGGAGTGTACCCTTTAAGATTATATTGTTTAGGAGCAAATTTAGTCCTGGCAAAATTCTAGAATATCTTGACCAGAAAAAAGGGGAATGAAAAAGTATGACTACAAACACACCCAATGGTCAGTTAGGACGCGTATTAACTTAGAAATATCCTCTTCTTTTTACTTCTTTTTCCAGATTCCTCTCATGGTTTGTTTGAACGAGCTAGATATAGATAAAGACCAATGACGTAGATGAGATAGAGTTTTAATGGGAAAACATTCCCCTTCCTTTGATGCATGATCTCAACAGGTTTGTTATGAGAATGTAGTGGTTGGAATAAAGATTTCTTATGACTTTGTGGCAAGCTTAGTTCCTTCCCTGCAATTATCTCTCTAGTAATTATTAGCTTTTGTTGGAAAAAGATCACCATCTATGTTTCAGAGCATACTAATAATAAGAGAGGGGAAGAAAACGTCTGAATGAGACTTCTTCTTTTAAACGGTGGAGGAGAATGAATGAATTTTTTTTATTATTGATTTTCTAAAATTCTCCACCCCCTCAATTAGGGGTTTTTTTTTGTTGTGGGGGGGGGGGGGGGGGGGGGGCAATCATTGATTGTTATTTTCATTAGTTTCTAAAATTGCAGTGTCAATAAAACGGTTAAACCTAATTATTTAATTTTATAATTTAAAAAAATATTTTTCTTAATTTTAAGTATTCTAGTCAATAAAGGAGAAACCATCATTTTACTTTTTTTTTTTTTGGTTGGTTCATTCCTTCTTTCTCCTTTCATCTCTTAAATATACCTTCAAGACTCTAAAATTACAACTAACATCTAGGATAGATTATAATTACCAATCTTGAAGTTTAGGGCTATATATTATTCTCCAAAAAACGTTTATGCCTTATGTGTGTTTTTTGTACATAAAGGAGCAAGAGTTTGAACTTTGTGTATAAAATAGTTAACATTTGCCAAACTATTCATATCTCCACTAGATTATCACCTAGTGGCTTCCTCCCCTGTGTTTCTTCTTGCAACTTTGTGTATAAAGTAGATAACATTAAGGAAGATTATTAGATAGATTTAGTTTACAAAAATAAGTGATCAAATTAATTATAATTAGATATATAAATACGATAAAAATAATTTTTAGTTTGATTAATTTACGACATTTTTATATATTAATTCATAATTAATATTGTCTATTTGTCTTTTTATAGATCCTATAGGACCAACTTTCATAGAGACTAAAGGACGAACTCAATTCATAAGCATACCCGAATTCAAGACTCTCGAGCTTCACGGTGTCAGCATTAGATAGTTCAACGGTGTCCCAAGTGCCACTCGTGACAATCACTGGCTATCCCAAACCAAAACCATTATTGTTCTTATTCACTTCATATGGGAAGCTCGCAACAAGGTTGTTCATGGAAACACTAGCCTGATCCAATGTCTATCATCGTCCAAGCAACTTTCAATGTCAAGACAACCACAATGGCATGTAGATTCAAAGCAGATGAAGAAGGAAACAAGAGCAGAATGTCTAAAGCTTTACGACAAGACCCAGGAAGGCGGATAGTTAAAGAAGGATGGTACATTTTTTGTGAGGCCACAAAACTCCGGAACCAAAGTAAGATTATTATTTTCTATGCTGTCATTTTCCATAATGCAAGTTTTTTCAGAACGTACAATGGAAAGATCACGCAGGAAGGAGCAGAGAAATGGCTTTCAACGGGATTCACAGGACAAAGATCAGCCCCACTTTGTCCTCTCTTCTGAAAGTCTTTAAAGGATCTCTTTCTGTAGAACTAGTTTCTATGAAAACATAAACATACTACAAAAAGAAGATTATGATTATGGATCTCGTATATATATCTCAAAGTTCAATATAACCATTGGTGTTTTTGCCCAAAATAAAATCTAAAATTCTATTACATGTGGTTGCTGTTCAGGACTTATGGGTAACACTTTTTCTGAACTCTGGACTAGTGATTCGTTTCCTGAATTCATTACTGCTCTTGAAAAGTTTAAAAAAAAAAAAAAATTTGCTCTGCTTTCAAAATTTGGTTAAATAATTTCTAGAGAGTATTGCAATGCAATTTTGCATCTTTTTTTTTTTTTGGTCGTTTTATGGTTCTCGTGTCATATATGAATTGGCATTGTAATGCTCACTGTTGAAAATATGAACTCATAAGCTTGTATCCCAGAGGTTGGCCAAAAAATTAAAAAAGAAAAAGAAAAACTTGTATCCCAGAGAGTTTTGTGGGGTAAATGAAAGGGAAACATTAGAAGAAAACACCAAACAACGTGAAGAAATGGCTCTAAATGCTAGTATTATCAACAAGGCTTGTCAATTTGGACTTCTAGGGAAGTTATCGCGAAAGCGCCTACTCTTCGTTTCAGACAACAAGAGACTTCTATTTGTCAATTATGAAAAAGTAAGAGCCCAGAATCTGGATTCTATTGGGAAAGACGTTCTAAGGATCATATGGCGTCGCTGCAACTGGCATTCCTGACAGCCACAAACAATGGTGGAGAAAGTTCGACAACTTGCCACTTCATCAAATTCCCTCAAATGGATATAACCTATATTTCCATATGAATTTCTTACTATTTGCATTTGAATGTATCACCTAAAAAAAAAAACAGAAGTTAGTGCCATTGTTGACATAGACATGCGATATTATACATGCGATTCAAATGATCCAAAAGTTGTAATAAATGATAAGCAACTTTTAAGACAGGACAGTTAGGTTACATTTGGCGGGTGAGAATAAAAAGGAATACAAGAAAATGAAATGAAAAAAAAAATAGAATTAATAAAAAATCATATTTATATCTATACTTAAAAAAATAAATAAATAAGTACAGATGCTATTGATTAATTATGCTAAGAATATAATTTTTTCTTCACCTTTTGTCATGTGCTAATGATACCAAACCTAGCCTTAAGACATAGCAAAAATTTATTTTGTATTTTTTTTGGTACTTTTATACATAAATGCAATGACTGAAATTTGTATCGAACCCTATTCCTTTTGTCATTTTATACAAATGGGATTCTTTGAAAGATTGTCATATTTATTGTGTCGGTGGCGTAATTTAGCATATCACCTGTTACACTGTTTCCTGTAAAGTTGAATCCCATCTCTCTACCACTTCCTAAGCATCTATTAATCGATCACTTGTGGCATTTCGTAATAACCTTTGGTTGAGGCACCAATTTAGGGGTGAGCATGGGCCACGTTGGATCAGGTCACTAACTTGCCCAATTGCTTTTTGGGTGAAAAATTTGGCATTCAAAACCAATCAATTTCTTTGTTTACCTGAAAAAGTTAAATCCATTTGGATCATGCTTGATTGAGTTATATCACAAAATATATTAATTTTTATTTACTCGACGATATATGCATTTTAAAACTTTAAACTCAACTAAATTAAACTGTGATGATGACTTCAAATCTCAAAACCCAAGTCTTACATTAGATAGAACTCAGATGAGAAGAGAATTTCTTATATATAAAATAGGAGACAAGTCCCACATCAAGTAGAATTGGATTGGGAGTGAGATTGTTTATGTATAGACAAAGTGCTTCTACAGTTATATCGAATACCTTGTATTATTTAGTCTCAATAATGTAAAGTTTTTTTTTTCTTTGTCCATGTACGTAGGTCACATTGGCCGAACCACGTTAATTTTTTCTGTCATTCTTTTTTTTTTCTCTACTTCCCTAATACTGCCAATTCACAACAATTGATATTAAAGCCTAGTTCCTTGGTTCAGATCCAAGGTACTTGGCTAGGCTTTTGGCTTAAGTTTTTTTTTTTTTTGCTGAAAGAAGATGGCGTCTCACAAATTCAATATTGAGAAATTCAATGGGTCAAATGATTTCACATTGTGAAAGGTAAAGATGCGGGCAATTTTGGTTTAGCAAGGGTGCGCGGCAATGATAGATGGAGAGGAAAGGTTACCCAAGAGTTTAAAGATGGAAGAAAGGACGGAGATTTTGGCGAAGGCTTATAGCGCCATTCTATTGAGTTTGACAGATGAGATCTTGAGGGAAGTTGTAGACGAGACTTCTATGACTTCGTTATGGGAGAAATTAGAAAGCAAGTACCAGAAGGAATCCCTGATAAATCGGTTATATTAGAAGCAACGATTATGTACCCTCAGGATATCAAAAAGTATACCAGTAAGAGATCATATTGATAATTTGAACTGAATCATTTTAGATCTTCATGGGGTCGGGGTTAAAATTGAGGAAGAGGACCAGGCAATAATTCTTTTATGCTCGTTGCCTAATTCATATGAAAACTTTGTTGACATGATACTTTATAGGAGAGACACTATCTCGGTTGGTGATATAAAGGATACTTTACAATCAAAGAAACTGAAGATGAGGGTGTCTAGGTCCAGTAAGGAAGTATCAGATATGGGTTTGGTAGTAAATAAAGGTAGGAACAAGGAGAAGGATGAAGGCAATCGAAGTAAGTCCTGTTTGAAGTCAAGGTCCAAGAGGCAACTACGGTGCTTTAAGTGTAAGGAAAAAGGGCATTTCAAGAAGGATTGTCCACAGTGGAAAAAGGAAAACAATCAGAATGAATCAAATGGTAAGGCAAGTGCCTCAGTGGTTCAAGACAGTTCAGATAAAAGTGATGGTGGAGATGTTCTGATGGTTAGTACTTCAAGTTCTGCAAATGCCTGGGTCATGGATACTGGAGCTTCTTATCACATGATTTTCACAAAGGAGTTGTTTACTTCTTTTAAGAAGTAGAAAAATAGTGTGAAGTTGAGAGATAATTAGGAGCTTAGTGTTGAAGGCAGTAGGTTAGTACAAGTAAAAATGTTTGATGGTATGGTTAGAACATTTGATACATGGTATGTTTCTGGGCTACAAAAAAGTTTGATTTCTTTGGGTACCTTAGACAAAAAAGATACAGTTTTTCTAATGAGAGTGGATAAGTGAAGGTTTCTAGAAGTGCTCTGATAGTGATGAAGGGTAGACTTCAGCATGAGGTATATATACTCATTGGAAACTCGGTAATGGGCACTGTGGCAATTTCTAGTCTTTTAGAAAAGAACAATGATCAAACAGAGTTATGGCATCGACAATTGGGGCACATGAGTGAGAAAGGACTAGCAGTGTTGCGAAAGCAAGGGTTGTTGAAGGGCGTGGAAACTAGAAAGTTGAAGTTCTATGAAACTTATGTTAAGGGCAAGCAACGCAGAGTTAAGTTTAGTTTGGGAAAGCATCCTCCACTGATATCCTTGAATATATACATTCAGACTTGTGGGGTCCTTCTCTAGTTGAGTCTCATGGAGGATGCAGATACTTTGTGACATTTATTGATGACTACTCAAGAAAAGTGTGGGTGTACTTTCTGAATAAGAATAATGAAGTGTTTGAGAAGTTCAAGGGGTGGAAGACTATGATTGAGAAGCGTATTGGAAAGCAAGTTAAGACATTCAGAATTGATAATGGGTTGGAGTTCTACAATACACCATTTGATGAGTTCTATAAGAAAGAAGGTATAGAGAGACATCACATTGTACAGTACACACCACAACAAAATGGTGTAGTAGAGCGGATGAACCAAATACTTCTATAATGTGCAAGATGTATGCAACTGAGTGCTAATCTTTCTAAGTAATTTTGAGCTGAAGCAGTTAACACTTTAACCTATCTAGTGAATAGATCTCTATCAACTGCAATTGATCTAAAGACTCCACAAGAGGTGTGGTATGATACACCTTCGGATTATTCTGGTTTAAAGATATTTGGGTGCCTGGCATACACTCATGTGAATGATGGTAAACTAAAGGCGAGGGCAATGAAGTGTATATTTCTAAGATATGCAATTGGTGTGAAAGGGCATAAACTGTGGTGTACAGAATAGGATAGGACCTTGGATTCATTATTAATAGAGATGTAATGTTTGATGAATCTGCTATATTTAACTAGAAGGAGGAACTTGATGATCTTACAGGAAAAGATCTGGGTGCTAATCAGAAGGTGGAGTTTGAGGTGGAGACCTCAAAGACAAATAAGAGCTCTATAAACCAACCTAGAGATTTGCAAGAAGATATTTGGGTTCCTCGGTATACACTCATGTGAATGATGGTAAACTAGAAGCGAGGGCAATGAAGTGTATATTTCTAAGATATGCAACTGGTGTGAAGGGGCATAGACTGTGGTGTACAAAATAGGATAGGACCCTGGATTCATTATTAGTAGAGATGTAATGTTTGATGAATCTGCTATGTTCAACCAAAAGGAGGAACTTGATGATCTTGCAGGAAAAAATCTGGGTGCTAATCAAAAGGTGGAGTTTGAGGTGGAGACCTCAAAGAAAAATAAGAACTCTATAGATGTGAGAACTCGATATGATGCAGGAAGGGAAGAAAACCGACGTGAAGAAGAATGCATGAAGTTTGACTATTCCATGCAAAAAAATTGGACAGCTGCCACGCATAGTTTTCTTTCCTCTGCGAGTTTACGTATGTGCCCCTCATCTCTTTCTTCCTTCAGCTGGTTTTTCGGTCATTACCTCCTCTAATTTCTGCAGCTTATATCCTCCAGCGCAGCATCTCAGAACCGCCAGAATTGTGCAGTCTTCATCCCCTGTTTCGTTAGACGCTGGTTGTTCATCTCCTTTGAGCTGCTGTACGCTGCCGTGGCTGTTTCTCCATGCGGTAAACGTGCTCCAGATTGATGCTCCATCCAAGTCGCATGGAAATTTCTCTGCTGGACGAACTGGGTGTTGAGTGAAAACTGAAAAATTTTGCTCCTCTGTTCAGCGCTATGCTGCCCTGTTTCAGCGTGGCTTCTGTTCGAGTCTCAGCTGCAAGCTCCTCCTTGAATTGATTCTGTTCTGCTGCTGGTTTGGGGTGAGAGTATGCCAGAAAAAGTTCATTTCATCTCCTCTAATCAGTCCCTTTTTACTGCCCCTGTGTAGCGCTGATTTGTTCTGGTTCTGGGTTGAATTTCAGCTGCAGAAATCCTCTCCGGGTTGCTCGATTTCAGCGCTGGGTTGGGTCCGAAATTAAACTGCAAGTTGCTCCTTGAAGTTGCTAAGCCTTGCTACTGATTTCTGGTGAAACCAAGCCAGAAAAAAAACTGAATCCTCAGGTCCGAAAATTCTGCTATACAGTTGCTTGTGTTGGGTTCCTCTTCCTTCTCTATTATTCACGCCATGTGCTTCTGCTGGTTTGAAATTCTTGCAGCTCACTTCCTCCTTGTTTTAAGGCGGTATATGTCCTGTGTTGTGGCAGTTTGGAGGGGTTTTGCGCAGGAGAAAAGTGAGGCAGGAAGATGATCCTCGTTGGAGAAAAATTCTGATCCAATCATACTTAACTGTATGTTCATTCCAACCCCTCCCAAAAATTCTGCATATTTATACACACCTCCTTTCTTAATAATTTTGATAAATCCAAGTCTGTATGAAATTCCTTGGGGTGGTTCATTTTCTAAAATTCGATGAACGGGTATTATAGGAAATTCCAGAGATCGGGGCATAGCAGAGGAACGAATCAGAGAATTTCTGTAGTATCTCGGAAGGTGAGTAAGTAACGCGGACCAAAGATTCAGGAAATTCTTATTTCTGTTCTTAAGCTTTCTTGCAGTGTTTTTTTAGAATTTGATTCTCTATTTATGGAGATATATATTTCAAAAATATAGTCATAAGCATATTTACCAAAATTTGATTTAAATTGGGAATTTTGCAAGTTTACGGATGTTGTGTTAATTGGAAATCCTACTGTGAAGCTGATCTGAACATATTTTGTCTGAAATGCTATTTGGTAATTTTATGGAGTTATCTGCTCAGAACCCTGTAGCTAACAGCAGTAGATGTTAGCCCTGGTGCACCATGATCTGAACCTCAGCTAGCAGGGGTGGTGCTAGCCCCGTGTGTAGGCCACCACACGCGGACTTATGTCATCTTCGCAAGCTAAATGCTTTGCGTCTGTAGTGATTTTCCCCGCGAGCTGTGTGCTCTGCGTCTGTGTTCCAATTGGTTCTGTTTAGATGCGTCGGTGTATTTTGAAAAAAAGAGTTGTTCTATATATATATGTGTAAACCTATTTGATCTATGGTTATTTTTGAAAGGGTCGGTGTGCTTATTCACTGAGTATTCGACTCATTTTTGTTATATATATATATTTTTCAGAGAGCAGTAGGGACTCTAGTCTGCCCCCAGCCGCCTTCTAGTGGCTGACTTCTGGAGACGTCCTTTGGCGAGCCTGCGGAGCTTCTGTGGGTGTCTTTTGATTGTATATATATTTTTGTTTGGAATTTTTGTAAAACCTTGTAAATATAGCTCCACTGAATCATTGTTAGGGTATCCCCACACCCCAGATGTTTTCTGTTGGTCTGATTGCGCCCTTTTGGGCTATATTGTACTGTCTGTGACTTTGTAGAAATTTCGGGAGGTCTACGTTATAGAGGAGACTCTGCCGAAATTTCTACAAATGTCCTCTAAAGAAAAACTCATATGTTTCATATGATTCAAACGAATGCCATAAGTATGTCCTCAATATAATTCCGCTTCCGCGCATGTGTACTTAAAAATGTGGGGTGTGACAATAGACCAACCTAGAGATTTGCAAGAAGAGCAGTAAAGTATAGCAACAAGAAGAGGAAGAAGAAAAAATAGAAGACTTGTCAAGTATACAAACTGTGTGAATTTTGTTGATACTAACCTTGTTGCATATACACTAGCAGTGGCATAAAGTATTGATGTTGAAGAGCTGCAATCTTATAAGGAGGCGGTCTAAAGTAAGGAGGTAACTAACTGGTTACTAGCTATGAATGAGGAAATGTAGTCGCTATCAAAGAATGGGACTTGAGAGCTGATACCTCTACCAAAGGTTGTAAAGCCTGTAGGATGTAAGTGGGTGAACAAGAAGAAGGAAGGGATTCCTGAAGTTGAGCCAGCAAGGTTCAAGGCGAGACTTGTAGCGAAGGGGTTCTCACAAAAAAAAGTCATAGACTACCATGAAGTATTCTCTCCAATTGTGAAGTATAAGACCATTCGGCTTCTTCTAGCCATGGTAAGTGCACTTGATTTGGAGTTGAAGTAACTTGATGTAAAGACGGCGTTCTTACATGGGAATCTAGAAAATGACATCTATATGACTTGGCCTGAGGGGTTTCAAGATCCTGAAAAAAGGGAGTATGTTTGTCTGTTGAAAAAGTTCTAAGTTGTCAGATAATTCTTGGATCTACTTGTTGCTATACGTTGATGATATGTTGATAGCAGCAAAAAACAAGGTTGAAATCAATAGATTAAAAAGGTTACTGAGCAGTGAGTTTAAGATGAAAAATCTGGGTATAACCAAGAAAATTTTAGGCATGGAAATCTAAAGGGATCAAAAAGTACGCCGATTGTATATGTCACTACATAAGTACATTGAAAAGGTATTGCGATCTCTTCAGATGGATCAAGCCAAGCTTGTGAGTAGCCATTGGTAATACATTTTAGATTGGATGCTAGTACACTATCGATCATAGATGAGGAGAAAAACTACATGAGTGGGCCCCCTTATGCTAGTGTAATTAGGAGTCTGATGTATCCGATAGTATGCACAAGACCAGACTTAGCCCATACAATTAGTGTTGTGAGTAAGTTCATGGGAAATCCAGAGAAGACTCACTGGGAAGCAGTAAAGTGGATCATGCAGTACTTGAGAGGTACAGTTGATGTTTTTCTAGTTTGTGGTATTAATGGATTTGCTGGTAGATTGGTAGGTTATATAGATTCAGATTATGGTGGAGACCTTTTGAGGCGAAGATCATTAGCATGCTATATCTTCACCCTGTATGGATGTGCTATTAATTAGAAAGTAACTTTGCAGTCTACAATTGCTTTGTCAACCACTGAGGCAGAGTATATGTTCTTGACCGAGGGAGTAAAGGAAGCAATGTGGTTACATGATTTGATGGGAAGCCTGGGATTGAAGGTTCAAATGCCTGAGGTGTATTGTGACAGTGAAAGTGCATTGAGCATGGCAAAGAACACAGTCTACTATGAAAGGTCCAAGCACATAGATGTCAGATTGAATTTCATCATAGATGCCTTAGAAAATAAAGTAGTGACCATAGAGAAGATACCAACAGTAGAGAATTCAGCAGACATGTTGACAAAGTCATTGCCTGTTGCCAAGTTCAGGCATAGCTTAAACCTGATGCGAGTATGACCAGCATGAAACCCTACAGGATATAATGGCAAGGAGATGATCGAATCAGATATCTAGAGATTTTAAGTCAAAGTGAAGAATTGTGATGATACCTTCAAATATTAAAACCCAAGTTCCACATTGGATAAAACTTAGATGGGAAGGGAATTCCTCATATATAAAAGAGAGGACAAGTTTCACATTGAGTAGAATTTGGTTAGAAGTGAGATTGTTTATGTATATAAAGAAAGCTTCTATAATTATACCGAGTACCTTGTATCATTTGGTTTCAATAGTATAAAGTTTTTTCTCCCTACCGGTGCACGTTGGTTATATTGGTTGAATCACGTTAATTTTTCTATGTCATTCTTTCTTTTCTCTCTACTTTTCTAATACTGCCAATTCACAACATAAACGAATCCCACTTTTTACATAAAATTTCATTTATGTGAACCCATTACTCATTCAAAGTCGACCAAATTAAATGTACCATGGAATGCTTGGAATATTTTTGCCCCTATCCTGGCCAAAATGTAAATTTCTCGACACCCACTATTTGTTTCTCAAGCAATGTGGCCACTGATGTCAAGAGCAGACTTGTTGACATTTCTATTTTTACCCATTCAGATGATCGTGGGTTAAAAGTTTTAATTACCTTATCGATAAGGATTAAAAAAGTTTATCTTGATGGAAGACAAATTGCCCCATCATTGCAGGAAGAGTAATATTAGCTAAATTTATCATTATCTCTATACTAGTCTATCTCGTGATGGTGACCACGATTCTTAAATCCATTTGCCTTGAAATAGAGAAAGTTTAACGCTCTTTCATATAGAGATAAGACCTTACGTCAGAAGAGTCCAACTGATAAAATGGTCTCACATGCAAAAACCGAGGCATGGCAGGGGCTTAGGAATCAAAAATCTGAGTCCCATGAACGAAGCCTGTCTCCTGAAACTTTTATGGCAGCTTCCATACAACGAGTGAAAGGATGTGGGCCCACATTTTGATACACAAATATAATAAAGGCAGACACATAACCTCAAAGCCACGTACTGTTAGTTTGATGTCTCATGTCTCCTCTATGGCGTGATCTGATGTCTTTATGGATGCATATTGAGTTTTAGCTGGACTAGATTAGGTAATGGGAGGAACACTAATTTTTGGAAAGACAATTGGGTGGACTCCTCAACCCATGAGTTGAACGACGCCATTGCCTCCTCATCCATTGTAGATGCTGTGGGCTAATGTTGACTGGTCGTGGGAGGTTTTAAATGAGTTTTTAAGTACAGATTTTTTATTTATAGATTTTTTATTTAAAGTACAGGTCGTCCCTTTGCCTTCTAATGGCATGAGCACGGATGCGATGTGGTGGGCCAAAGGACTTCAAGAGAGTACTCTGTGAAAAGTGGATATGAATGCTTAATGAGTGAATGACTAGGACTTCGATCAACCTTTTAGGAACTCATTTGGGGTTGGCCAAGTCAGGAAAGAATAAGGTACTTCCTCGGGCTTACGACAAATAACAAGCTTCACACCGAAGCCTACCACGCAAGATGATTTGCTTGCTCCAACGCTTGCCATGTGTGTGGCCAACAGGAATTTGTTTTGCATGTCTTAAGGGACTGTCCTGGTAGCTATTTATGGAACAAACTCGTACCATGCGATGAGAAGGTTACTTTCTTTTTAAACAATCTAAGGGAGTGGCTTAGCAAGAATTTGAGCAAAGATAAAGAGCTCAACGTTTCACCGAAGTGGTGTATCACATTTGGAGTCTGCTTATGGCTTTTATGGAAACTTAGGAACTCAATCCTCTTTAATGATTCCGCGTCTTCAAGAAGACAGCCCTTTTTTGTTTTGCAGGTCACTTCCTTTGCACAACCCCTCATGGAAGCAAACAGTTGCGTCACCACTACCCATCCCACTCCTACTGGTGCGCACTTGGTGTCTTAGATACCTCTTGAAGAACATTGGATCAAGCTTAACTGTGATGATGCAAGAAAGGGTAATCCAGGGTTAGCAAGTTGAAGAGGAGTGTTAAAGGACTCACATTGGAACTGGATGAATGGCTTCTGCAGAAACGTCGGTCGTTGCTCATCTACAGTATCTAAACAATGGGGGGCATTTATTGGCCCCTTACTTACTTGGGAGCTTGGAATCATTATGTATATATATAAACCTATGTAAGCTGCACCCGAGATAAGTCATTTATTGTGCGACTTTGGTTGGGCAGAATACTAGTTTATTGTTTATGTACTATTTATATACTCTTCACACACTGCTTTTTTTTTAATTTTTTTCTATGAAACCCACAAGACATTTTTTAAATTTCTTGCAAAATGCAATGATACATTTTAGTTTACAAAATTCGAGTTAAATTCACAAGCATTAGTCTCTTCACTAAATAAAATGCATGCCACCTTTTACAACATGAGTCCCTAGCTTACAAGAATCAAGTTCCTTCTTGATCGTGATTGGGAAGTCAGAATTATATATACTTTCCGAGAAGCTAACAGAGTTATGAATTTATTAGCTAATCATAGCCTAGAACTCTCTCATGAAACTCATTTTTTGAGTACTTTTCGTGTAGGATAGAATGGGGATCTTTCTTTCTCGTGCGAGCTAATTTTAGTTGGTTTTTTTTTTTGACTTATGCTCTTTTGTATCATTTGAAAAAAAGAAAAAAAAATCTTCTATTTCTTGTTCTTGGAGTTTGATTAGGTTGAGATGGTTTAAACAGATTACGCACATTGCTAGGCACTGTAGAAGGATCCTTCGACAAGATTACCCTAAGAAAAGTAAGCAGAAGTACAACTAACCATTCAAAAGTGAGTTTTATTTTTTTGGGAGAAAATTTGAGTTTTCAAATAGAGGGTACCTAGTATTGGGCCAAAAAAGAAAAAAGAGAGGATACCTAGTGATGTAGCCTAAACCCTTACTAGTTGCAAGTAAGAGTTTCAGAACAAGAACACAATTATTATTATTATTATTTTGAGATAATTGAAGTTTTTGACCCGAGAAATAAACAAACGAAGTTCGTTGATTGATCAAAAAAAGTAATGAGTAAGTCCGGAGGTTAGTAATATTTAATGGAAGGGGACTAATTTGGTTCTTTACATATTGACACTACAGTAAATAAATTTCCACAAAAGTAGAATATCAATCTCCAAAAAAGATCTTTCCATGCTTTTCATATCAAAATGTTGCCCTAATCCACATTCTGGCAAGACAAGAATTAACAATAACTTGTGACGAGTTTTTAGACCCAATAGTTTTGTATGCATACAAATGGCACACTCAATCTTATCTCTAAACAAAGATGAGTGGATGTCAAGAATCACATCTTGCACCAAACATAGCAAGCTAAAATGCAAAAATTTATAGTAAGAGTCTAATCAAATTTATATCTATTTTTCTAAAATGGGTAAACTACAATTTGGTGCTTTATAGTATCATTTTGTTAATTTTTTGATGAAAAATAGCATGTGTATGACAATGACCTATAAATTCTTCTAATTTATCCAAATTTCATGCAAAAATGCTTTGGTTAAATTTGATCTTTAGAAAACTTAATTCCAAAACCCTTTAAATGAAAATAAAATTTTCATAGGAAAATTATGCATTTGAGCAAAATTAGAGGCAAATTAGAAAAAAAAATATTGTGTTATGTGAGTCAAATTTGAGATTTTGATTGACCAAAGAAAGAATTTTGATCTTCACTGCATAAAAATTAGGAATTTTTTAAGGAAATTAAAATTTAAAACAAAATTGGGGATACAATTAAAAATTGAGGCAAATTTTGAGGATATTGTATTATGTGTCAAATTTAAGATTCCAATTGGCCAAACAAGGGGTTTTCAGTTTTCAATATATGAAAAATTAAAGATTTTGTAAAGAAATTAAGAATTTAAGATAAAATTGGAGACAAAATTAAGAATTCTATTAAAGGTAAAATTAAAGAGATATTGTATTGTATGTGTCAAATTTAAGATTTTAATTAGCCAACGGAAAATTTTTGGTCTTTAATGTATGAAAAATTAGAGATTTTGTGAGACAATTTGAAATTGAGAATAAATGTTAACTGATTCTATACAAAATTTAATGTAATAAGAGGGACGCATCATTGGGGTGTTTAGGAAGTGGCCTAACACCCAACTTTCTCATACCTGCCAAGTGCAAAGCCGATGGAGTGGTCCACGCCACCTTTTAGCAATTTGGAGTTTGGCCCACACCATTGCAATTTGCACATCTGAACCAGCCATTTGAGTTTTGCGACTGTGTTATCCCACCTCACGTCTACTCTCTTCATTTTCATACATAGCCGTACCATTGCACGAGCAAATCAACTGAGTAAAGCCTTACAGACAAGTTTGATACATAGGAAGTTAAGTATAAAAATTAAAAAAAAAATAGAGATAAAAAATAATTTTAATATTTTTATTTTAATGATTGAATAATAATTAATAAATAATATTAAATATTGATTAAATAATAATTATAAAAAAAATTTAATATTTTATCAAATTTTTTCTCATTCATTCCCCTTCTCTCCTTTCACCAAAAGGGGCCTAATTTTGAAGGAAGAGAATTAGAGAAAACACTAACCAAAGGAGATGGATGTTTTATATATACAAATTTAGTGCGTTATTGTTGATACAAAATTCTTTATTGTTGACAAAAAATTTGAATAAATTCCTTTTTTAAAAAATTGTTTTTTTGATTTTATTTATAGTTTTTTCTTTGTTTGGATTTTTTTCTTTCTTTTTATTTTTGAGTTAAATCTTTGCTTTTATATAATTTTGATTCAATTAGTTGTTTTGGATCAGTTTAATGCAATATATTTAATATTTTTTATTACTTGATTATTTGATTACTTATATTGTATTTTTGTGATAATATAAGAGAAGTTTATATTATGAGAAATTTATAACTATTGATAATTTTTTTAATAAAAAAGAAAAATCTTAAGATTTGTGAATCATTTCATCTTTACGCGCTTTTCACTTATTTAATAATAATGAGCAGCTAGTATCAAAGGTGAAAAAGGAAGAAATTGATATTTTTATTATTAAAAAAATCAAGGGAAGTATATTCTGATTTGGAAGTAACCAATTGACATATATAGGAGAGCATTGTATTCAATTTTGATAAATTACAAAAAAAAAATGTGCTATATATATTTTTTAACTTGTAATTTTGATAAACATTGAACATAATAATCTTTTTTAATTTTCGTCTCCCCTCCCAGTATTTCAATCGTGGATCTATTCCTATGTAATAATACTACATAGTAACAATGTAATTTAGACGTCATACTACTAGACTGCTAACTTTTGAATCACAAAGTATCAAAGTGAAATCGGATCAAACTCACATATTATCAAAAACTCTATTCTATTCTTTTTTTATTATATGAATACATTCAGTGAGCTGTTACATTTAAGTTATTCTTCTTGAAAAACGCATAGACGGGATTCGATTCAACTTAAGAATGGCTACCTATTGAAAAAAAAAAAATACCGTTCATCCTAATTAATTCTCAATGGAGATTTTCAAAATGACAAGATCAACGACAGCACTATTAATGGAAACTGGTGAAGTTGTCTACATGTGCCTTTCCTATAAGGTACTGCAGTGCCCCCATTAAGGCAAGTGGGATGGTATGGGTTGTATGTAAGGACCCTTTTGGTAGATATGTTTGCCAGAAAGTAATACAGTCTTTAGATTAACGAAAAATTAATTAAAAAAAAGTTATTACCAAAAAGTAATAAAAACGTTAAAGTTGGATCTTCAGAATTTGAGAACTGTATATTTATTTATTTATTTATTAAATGTTGAATGAATTTCATAAGATTTTTTTAATATTTTTTTTTCAAATGTCAATAGGTTTAATGTATGCATCCGAATTTCTTTTATTTTTTTTCAAAAATTCATGGAATGGGGATCATTTTAAAATATTTTTTTAATTTTTATATTTTTGTTATTTTTTTATTATAATGAGATAAATTTTTATTCAATATTAATAAATTGATAAAAAGATTTATTTATGTAAATAATTATAGCCTTAAAAAATTGAGGATAAGATGCACAAATAAATTTTGTTTATTATAAAAAAATAAAAATTATATCTTAACTTATATTCTAAATCTAACGTTAACTCTATTTATTACGTAAAAAATGTTATTCTTATTATTAGATTTAAAGAGATCCTTGATGCAATGAAAAATGCAATATTATTTTAATAGCCTATAAAAAATAAAAATTCCTCCCATAACAATAGGATCTAGTAGATACTCTTACATTAATTGAATTAGTAAATGTTATTAATTATAACATAATAATTAATGAATATAAAATAGTATTATTACTATTTTATTAAGAAGTTTTGCAATAATTACATTGGTGAAACAAAAAAAAGTTAATGTAATTTTATTAAAAATTACTAACTACTGAATAATATGTAATTATTTAATGTTATATTATATTATTTGAAATTTGTAGTATTATTAATTTTACATAATGAACCAATTCAAATTTCCTTTAATGTTTTTGTAATATTTTATTATATTAAAATAAACTAAAGGAAAAAATTGGAATCAAAAAATAATTGTGTGGAAAGAAAATATAATAGAAAAAAATTATGTAATATTGATATAAAATTACATTAATATAAATCTTATGAAAATATTTATAATAAATGATTTCTTGTACCACAACGAGATTTTTTTCTTTTCACGTCATGGTCGTTATTGGCCCAATTCTTATTGACCTTGGATTGTTGGATTAGAATTTAAATCTAAAGATGGATTTTGAATTGAAGGAATCAGATGAGGTGGTGTAAAAAGCTAGTTGTGATGATCCTTTTGGCTGAAAAGAGGAACTAGTATATGCGGCATTAAACGCAGATGTATCGAATAAGAGATCTGCGAATGATTCAAATAAACCAGACATCTGCTGAAGGATTTCAAAAAAAGATGAAGGAGATGGAGGTATATAAGAAGAAAGGCCTGTTTCATTAAAGTCACCAAACTAGCTAGGTGGTATAGAATAAAGATGAATCAACCATGTCAATATCTTGCTGCACTGGAGTCGACATATATAAAGATGCACTGCGAATGCCAATGCCCTTCTGCACTAGCCTTTATTGTTGTTGGACATTTGTTCCATCAGCAAGTTGTTGAGTTGAAAGAACCTTAATGCCTTTTACCTAGACAACCTATCAGAATCTGAGATTTAGGTAGATTTGGTGTCTGCTCAACAAGTTGAAAAAAAAGTAAAAATTGTTGTTCACCGAGAGCAAGTAATATATTGTGCAAAGGCATCCCTGCTTAGACTAGTTGAGTTGTTTTGCCCTTTTAGGATTCTTTTGCTAGTGGGCACAAATCCAACGAGCGCTTCCACAAGATCTTGATCAACCCTGAAGTATTATAGATTCAAAAAAACAAGGAATAATTAGTAAAACTACATTGGAAACAATATCATAATTTACGCGCACTAATTTTGTAGAAAATCTATTAAACTAGGATTACTACCTGAAAGAACCATGATCCATCTTATCCTAAGCCGTAGAATGATCAGCATTAGTATTCACCTTATCCTAATGCGAAGGCTTCCATTTCACCTTACCATTGCCTGCTTCTGACATGCTTTCCCTTGAAGGCTTCCCTATAGCTGGCATATCAATGGGGATAGGTGGTGGTTTTGAAGATGAATTCAAACTACCACTCTGCCTTTTCCGTGCATTGCATTTTGGGAAGATGGGAAGATCGTAGGTTGTTGCGTGTTCAAAGAGTTTGCATATCATTGTTTTTTCTTGATCTGCTGCGTTGCGTCTTCAGCTGAGCTCAAGCTGCGTGGTGTTTTTTCTTCATTTGCTACGTTACTACTATGCATTTGGGGCAGCTGACTTGGAGCTTAGGTGTATAGCTAACTCATCTTGCATTAGCCACGTCAACTGTTTTCTCACTTTGTTATGTCAGCTGGAAGATGCAGGAAGAATATGATTAAGTTTGGTAGAATTTAAGGATTAACCATGTAACGGTAGTAAATCATAATGAGTAATTTGAAAAAATGAAAAGTATAAGGATCAAATTGAAAATTGATATATTATAGGGACTAGAGGATTAATTTTTCCTTTTTAGTGTAATTAAATATTTAAGTAAATTACACAGATCCCTCAAAGTTTTACTATCTAGATATAACAAAGTTAGAAGTTTAGTAATCATTGGTATAGTTTGCTCATTGTCCCTATATCCACCATTAAATACATTACAGAATTATCTTTAAAGCCCATTTTTGCATGAGTGTCAAAACCTTACAATTCTAACTTTATCATCGATGACTACTTTAAAAGAGTGATGTCCCTTAATTGGTTTTAAGCAGAAGAGATAAAATTTGCAAAAATGTAAAACTGAGAAATAAATGTAATACAAAAAACAGAAACAAAAATTAAGGTTTTTGAGAAGCTACAAATGATATTATAAATTACTGAAATAAATTTATGTATTTAAATAGTTAGCAATGCGAGCAAATCTTCTATTCTTTCAGTTGGAGCAGAAACTACAAAAAGTATTACTGCTCTCATCTTATACCATTCAGATCTGATTTGAACAATCTAAGTTTCATTATTTTTTTTAAATTTTTTTATTTAAAAGGAAGTAAATGCAAAATAAAAATAATCTTTTAATTACTAACTTAAAAAAATATGATTGACATTAAAAAAAAAATTGAAATTTAGACCATCCTAATTAGATATAGATGATAAAAAAATATGATTGATATTAAAAAAAAATTAAAATTTAGACCATCCTAATTAGATCTAAATGATCCAAGTCTGCTATTCCTCCAAAGATTGCTAAGAAATTGGGTACAGTTAGAAACACCTGTTATATAGTGTCTCGTCATTGCCAAGTGCTAAATAGCTCATGATAAAGCAAAAACCCATAGAGCGATTACGTAATAAAATTTTTCAAATTATCTATTACATGATTGAATCTATCAAATAAAATTGACCTAAAATTTTAGGGCACATAAACCATATTTCCCCATTAATGTTATACGTTCCTAACCTATTACCTATTATTCATGGATAACTACCATATAGCTGCTTGTTCTAAAAGGTTCAAAGAAAATTTTCTAGTACCTTCTGCTCAAGCCTGCGTACTTGCCTATTTAAATGAAGTATATGAAGGAGCTTCTATGTCAAAGTAAAGATTGCCTGGACTATGCCTAAATGATTATTTAGTATTTTAAGCATTAGTTCTGTTGACAATAGTGAATTCATAATAGCCATCATCCTAGTACAATTGCAGAGTGAACAACACAAAGATAGATGGATAGAGTATAGGAGTTTTAAAAGGAGTTACTTATAATGCTTTTAGGCAAATATATTTGAATGTACAAATACCCATAACTAATAAACCAAATAATAAATACTAAATTATGCCCTTAGATAATAAAACTATAAATCTATGAAAGGATCTATTTGAACTATGAAATTCAGATAGTTATGTATTATACACATTACTGGTGTATAAAGACATCGAAATCAAATAACGAAGTGATTAAAACAATGTCATACACATTATTTAGAGTGTGCACTTAGATAATTGATATAAAACGAAGAATTCTGCATTCTTTCTCACCTAATCAGCCACTATATTTAGCATCTAGCATATCACCTAGTTTGAATTGTATCAAGGGCAAGGAAGCTAACAATGGCATCCAAAGGATGTGCAAACTGTATTCCCTTCAACTGCATCTATAAGTGGACATCTTCAAATAGCAAAAGCACAGAAAACTCCAATTCTTTGATATCAATGGCTTTCATCAATTGTATCACTCATTCTCAGCTAAACATCATAGCCACTCTTTGTACACGTGGCCTGAATTGCAAACTTTGAAGTTCTCAAATGATATATAGATTTTTCTCCATTGTCTTTTTCAGTTTAATGAGAAAGGAATGTAATTTAATACAATCACTAAATAACAGTATATGGAAAAAGTGGGACCTCAAATTATAATACCTTCATTAAATTCAAGACATGAGAATTCTTATAATACCTGTGCTGTGTGTTCCGTAGCAGAATTTTTCATCTAGACTTAGTAAATACATGAGAATTTTTACTGACATGTTGTTTTACATGATCAATTTCCCATATAACAGTAGTGAAGAACTGAAAAGGCTCAAGTTGCAAATGTTGAAAAGGCTCAAGTTGCAAATGTAGAAAAGATAAAATATAAGAATGAAATAACTGTCAATATATTATAATTAGTCACCATAATTTTATCTAATATATATAGCTAACAAAAATTTCAGACTAAGCGCTAGCAAATACCATTATCTTTGGTCATCAATGGGAGATCCTCATCATCCTCTCCATTTGTCCTTGTCAAACAAATGCAACCTGTTTCAGCAGCCAACTTAATCTAAGAGTAATAAGAATTTAACAAAAAATGAGCCTCTATTAAGCAAAAATGAAATAAGGAATAAAAATTACATATGAAGCCATTAATATATTAGAATAACCTTGAGTCAGCAATCTTTAGCTCATACCCATGGAATCATCATTTAAAAAAAAAAAAAAATCAATGCACTCCTGTTTTAAAAGAGAGTTGTATTCTATAAAAATTTCTCCAAATTTTGATACCTCTTACACAGGATGATTGTTGATTGAATGGAGAACCCAATAATGGACGTCAAAAAATTGGGAAGCCATATTAATTTTGGCTCTGTTTAGTACATAAAATGCAATAGAATGACATAGGAAAGGGATTGATTTGAATGGAAATAAAAGAACGTTGTTTGATACGATAGAAATGAAGATAAAATGTCTAAAATGCCCCTAGGTTTAAAAAGTATTAAAATAACCTCTCTTTTTTTTTAACCCTTTGTCTGGTCGGCTTCTCACGGAGACACGGCTTCAGCGTTCTCGTGCGACTGTTTTCTCTCCACCTGGCATCGTTCTTCTTCCTCCCCAGAGAGCGAAATTTCGCAACCTGAATCTGCAATCCGCTATGGTCGATGATTGTTGCTGCTGTGGTTCATCTAATTCTCCTTGTATTGTTCATCGAGCTAGGGCAAATTAAAACCACACTATCGGGTCTCAACTCCTTCTCGACCATTGGAAACAAGCAGGGGAATATAAAATGAGCTGAGATGGGATTCCAATAACATGGGAATGGGGAATTTGTGTTGTCTGCAATCCCGTTGGGAGCAAAGAACAAGTACAAGAGGATGGACTCTGACCTTCCAGGGGATTGCCATAATGTTTTGGACCAACACCGCCAAGAACATAGGAGCAACAGTGCTAGGAAATATGTTCTTGAATGTGCCATCTTTGCCTCTCTCAACAATGTCCTTCTCGGCCATGTTATGTAACAAGTGTCCCTTTTTTCTTTTTTCTTTTCCAAAATTTGTACTTTCTACCTGTTCTTTCCAGTAATCATCTTCATTTTACGATTTGATTTTGTTGTTGCTTTTGCTACATTTATCATTCAACATGGTATTAACATTGTTAATGCGTTTCTTCAAATAATATATTTTCCACTATGTCTTGATTCTGTATACTATTCATATCAATTCGGACTCATATTCATAAGAAATCTAAAAGTTGCTCGTTACAGCCAAGAGATTATCTGATTTATCTTTGCATTTCAATTTTTTAATATCCATGAAAGCATAATTAGCAAAGTTTGGGTGCAGAATACTGGTGATTTTTTTCCGTTCCATTGTAGAATTACAAAATTTGTTAAGAAATCAACGTGAATTTTAAGGTCCAGCTTTGTTGCTGATTTAGAATGAACAGAAGCTTACATGATTTATTTTGTCAATGAAGAGCAGCTACTGAGACATCCTTTGTGTGGTACAACAAGACAGTGTTGAATAAAATTATTTTACAAACTCCGGAAACTCATGAAATAAGTCTAAACAGAAAGCAAATTAAGGAGCCTACGCATTAATAAAGTAACCAGCATCTGAAAGGCATTTCACTTTAGCAACCGTAGGTATTAGAGCTCAAAAGCAATCACAATGCAATATAGATGTCAATACTCCTCCAGCTGAACAACCAGAAAGAATAGCATGTAATTGTAAGTTCCAACGAGTGAATGAAAAAATTGAGAAGAAAGGAGGGCTAGAGTGGCATGATGTTAATAATGTATAATACATTTTCAGCAATTTTCATTAAGAATTTCCCTGGAATTTGAAGCACAAAGTCCGATTGAAAGAAGCAAAACTCACTGAATCCACCGCTTCCCCATCACCAGTGAATGGTGCATCATCCCAATACCTAACCTTGATTCTATTCCAATTGTGTGCACAAGAATGAGATGACTAGCAACCTCTATTTGACATTTAAGAATCACCTAAAGTGGTAAGCTGGTGGGCTTCCATTTGAAACATACCGGAATAAATAATAAAAAAGCAATATTAAGCCCAAGTATATAACAAAAGATCTGATGCAGACTAATGCGTCAATAAACTGTAAGTATATAAATGTCAAGTGAGAATTCCCGGAAAGTTATTAACTCCATCCAGAGAAATCATTTACAGGAAAGCAATGACCTTCGTTATACACATGCAATCTCCAAAGAGAAATACAATCTGAATTAGCACAGCAAAAATCTCCAAAGAGAAATACAATCTGAATTAGCATAGCAAAAATTTTAACTTGTAAAAAGAGAGATAATAAAAGAATGAAAAGGTAGTGAAATAATGCAACCAAATGAACTTCAAAGTAATAGCCAGATTAGATTGCAGTCATACAATTCCCAAAGATAAATAAGATTTGAATTAGCAAGTCATAGAATATTTTCACAATCTCCAAAGAGAAGTAAAATCTGAATTAGCAAAGAAAAAATCTTAACTGTCAATTTATTATTATAAAATAAAATTTCAATATCACAAACATGAACTCCTTTTAAAAATTATAGCATTAAGAGCATATAAACTATATACCTATTGTTACAAGACTAGGTTTAAGATCAAATTAATCAAAATCCACAAATTTCATGTGTACACAAATTCAAAATTCCAAAACAACATAAAAAAGATGGCTAGATATTGTAGGCAAAACACATCAATCAAAGCAATAGATAAATCACAACTTATTTTCCAATAATCATATAATTTCCAACCAAATCATTTTAAAAAATTCTACTACATTCCCTTAGTGCATATCAAACACTCTGAGCATGTATTGAATTGTCCCAAGAAAAATTTGTCAAAAATAAGCCATAATTTAAATGACACTTGAATTAATTGCCACACCCAAATGTGTCGATGATAAAAGTCATGTTCAGTTAAATGAATCAAAAACCCCCCAAAAATTCATATTATAAGCCACTCAGAGGAAAAAAAAAATTACTCATACAATATATATTATAGCAAATCAAATGATTTTCCAAAAATATATCATGGCAAGTCACAATTTACCCATTATCAATTTATTTCATGAAGCAACAAAACTATTTATGAAATTAATATTAGAGGGTGTAATCTTTAATTTTTTCAACTTAGGGCTAAGAGTACATAAAACATATCTATACCTATCTTAGGAAAGTACATCATAATTTTATGTTCAATATTATGAAAATACCTTACTAAATTTTTCTACAATTTTCTGATATCAGGAAGCACCTCAGAAAAATAAAATAGTTAACTTTTACCCATAAAAGGATGAGTAAAGATAATTTTTTTGGGTACAATAAAAATAAAATAAGATTATAGATAAATCAAAAAAATTAAAAACAGAAAAAATAGCACAAAAATCGTGCTAATAAGGGACATGGGTAGTTTAGACGTGCCACCCCCATATTTGCCTCCATGCGGGTCTTGCCCAGCACTAGCTAGGTTGACCTAAGATTCAAAATTTATTTTTGGATGGGAGAATGATAATAAAAAATCAAAAAATAAAAAAATTTATTTTTAAAAACTTGTTACCACTTGTTTTAAGATAATTACCACTAAATTTAGTAACAAATAATCAAATTTAGTGATAACAAATCCTAAAAAGTAAGTTTTTTTATTTTTTGATCCTCAAACATAATTTTTCCTTTCTGGACCCATAGGCAACCTGACACTATTTCACCTTTTTTTGAGTTGTTTTCACACCAAAAACGTTGGATTTAGATGCAATTGAGTCTTTCTAATTGTTTTAAAGCATTAATCAAACAAGACAAATATCATATCTAAGAAATTGGCTTTTGTAATTTCCAACCAGAAACTTTTCCTTCAATTTTTTGATTATTTCAAGGGATTGTAATGCAATTAAACAAGACAAATAGTCTTATAATCATGCAAGGAAGCATTCACTTAGAGATTAAATTAAAACTCCATATAACACAAAATAAATAATTTCAAATATAGGAAACCCAAAATGTTAAAATATAAAATTTTCTCTATACAAATCGATATATCAGATAAGTCATATATTAATGGAAAGCTTATTATGAGATGATCAAAACTTCTTAAACTAATGTTACACAATTAGAAAAATGAAGTCAAAAAATAAAGATAAAATATGTGTTATTACATATGAATTTAAGATTCTAAAAAATTATGTAATTAGGCTCTAATACCAGATATAAAATTTATACTTTGGATTTAGATAATATGAAAACAACATTTCTATATCAGAAATTATAGAACACTAAATTAGAATTGATATATATAAATATATATGTGTATATATATATTATACTTATTATTACTTGATTTTTTTCATTGTTGTAAGGTTAGATTTGATATACAATGTGCTAGATTTTTCCTTCTATGGGCCTAGACTTGATAGCAACTTTGATAGGAGAAACTTAAAACTTAAAGTTAGAAAGGGAACCTAATCTTATCTTGAGTAGTATCTCACTAAACTCTCTTGTTACAAATTTGAATAAAACCTAACAGTACAAACTTTTAATTGTTAATTAGACTTAAATTATAAATATGTGTTAAAGTCCAAATATCATATCATTGCTTAATTAATTGAGCCTATTACACAAAATTAGACCATTAATGTCAAACCTAGATAAAAAATTTTCCAACATCCATAGCATTACCCCAAGAAAAATAAGCAAAAATACGACTAACCATTCAAAAGTGAGGATTTTTCTTTTTTTGACAAAAAGTGAGTTTTCAAGTAGAGGGTACCTAGTACTGATAACAAAATGGAGGGCCTGAAAGGGTAAGTAGTGATGTAGCCCAAACCCTTACTGGTTACAAGTAAGGGTTTCACAACGGCAACACAATTTGGGCTTTTTGTTTTTATTCTTGCATTTCTCCATTTTTTGAAACAATTGAAGCTCTTGACCCAAAAAAAAAAAATTGAAGTTCATTGATTGGGAAATAGTAATGAGTGGAACTGAAGGTTGGTAATATTTAATGGAAGGGGACCTAATTTGGTTCTTTACATAACCAATGCGAAAATGAAGATTTTATTTTACATATTGATACTACAGTAAATAAATTTCCAAAAAAGTAGAAATATCAATCTCCAAAAGGATCTTTCCTTCTTTTTTATATCAAAACAAGTTGTCCCAATCTTACATTCTGGCAATACAAGAATCGAGAATGACTTGTCATAGGTTCCTAGACCCAATAGTTTTGTATGCATACAAAGGCCACACTCGATCTTATCCTTAAACAAAGATGGGTCTATGTCAAGACTCACATCTTGGCCCAAAGATGGCAAACTATAAGGCAAACATTTATAGCAAGAGTACTAATCAAATTTATATCTTTTGTTTTAAATAAGAAAATACAACTTGGTATTTTATAATATTATTTTGCTAATTTTTTGACAAAAAATAACACATGATTGATACATGACCAATAAATTTCTCTAATTTATCCAAATTGCATGCCATAATGCGTTAGCCAAATTTGATCTTTAAAAAACCTAATTCTAAACTCTTTGAAAAAAATTAAAGATTTTATAGAAAAATTAGGCATTTAGAGAAAATTAGGAACAAATCAAGGAAAAATATTGTACTATGTGTGTAAATTTAGGATTTTAATTGACCAAAAGAATAATTACACTTTTCATTGCCTAAAAAAATAGTGATTTTTTAAGCAAATTAAGAATTTAAGACAAAATTAGGGATACAATTAAGGATTTCATTAGAGGCAATTTGTGAGGATATTATATTATGTGTGTTGAATCTAAGATTCCAAATAGCCAAAGAAGGAATTTTTAGTTTTCAGTTCATGAGAAATTAAAAATTTTCTTAAAGAAATTAAGAATCTAGAGTGAAATTGGAGACAAATTTAAATTAGAAGAAAAATAATATTTTGAAGATTAAATTGAGAGGCTTTATTTTTAAATGATCAAATTAAGATAATGGTAATTTTTTAAAAAATTAAATCATTAATTACCCACACAAAAAAAAGTAAGGGGTGGAATCTGGTGAAGTTATTATGTGCCTTTCCTGAAAGGCAACGCAGTGCCCACGTTAAGGCAAGTGGATTGGTTTGGGTTGTAAGTGTGGACACTTTGGGCAGATGTGCTTCCTTTCTCTGCAGCCCCCAAGGTAAATGTAAACCAGTGAAAAATAATAAATTTTAAAAGTGTAGCTTGTATTTTAAAGTATGTATATCAATTGAAAACTCAATAGTGAAAATTACAGCAGAAGATTTTAATTGAAGATATATATATTAAAAATTTTTAAATTTTGAAATTATTAAAATGACTCATGGATAAAAAAGATTTAATTTAAGAACTTAAACTGTAATTTTTCTACCCAATTTAACTTTTAGTTTTTAGATTTTTCAAAATAATTTTAAATTTTAAATTTCTTCAATATAAATATTATTAATTTAGTGTTCTCAACTGTAGTTTTTTTCAAGCAAATAACTTGTTATTATTATAAAAAATCAGGATTTAATTTTAAATCCAAATTCTTTTAATAACCTTATTTTCTTCACAACAATAAAGAGGAATCTTTAATTTTCACATATATAAGATGTGTTTATTAAGACATATAAATAAGTCATTTTTTTAAAAAATAATTTATGAATTCCAAGGAGAACGTCCTTGTTTAATTGTATTTAATTTTGGATACTTAGCATTGCAATTTAAAATATATTATGAAATAATATGCTGAATTTGAAATATTAAAATGGGCATGCATGAATGTGATTGCTCCAATAACCTAAGAAATAAAGTACAATTTAAATCAAGTTACTTATAATATATAGGCTTAGTCATATAGATTTGATTTCTCAAATAAAATGGCGCCCTTTTTTTTTAATTTACATGATCGAATCAAATTTAAAAGTTCTTACAAATTATTTAAATCCCTCTATCAACACTAAATCACATTTATGACTTAATGGTGTACTTAAATTGCACATTTAATAACTATAGATAAATAAACAAATTACGCTTTAAAAATATAGTTCACAAAATTATTTACATAAAGTTCAAAACATTATTCTTTTTATTTTGGATTTTTTGCAACGATACAGTTGTGCAACTAAAAAAAGAGTAACATAAAAGAAGAAGAAGAAGAATTTAAATAATTTGAATAAAACATAATAGCCCACCTATTATATCTCCTTCTTTCTTTGTTTTTTTAATGTGGTAAAAGTATCTTTAAGTCAACTTATATGTCAATTAAGATCAAGTATTTCTTAGATAATCTTTAGAGTTCACCTTTCACGTTAATTCGGTAAATCTTAAAGAAATAAGTTCTTTTAAGTGGTTGTTACAAAGTTTGAACTCATATATTCAAGATAGAAGAAACACATTCTTAATCACCAAGTCAATTTTTTAGGGTTTACATAACTTTGACTTAATGATAGTGGAATCATTTTTAGGAATGAAGAATTCTAATTCTAATTCAAAGTAAAATTGACGATGTATAAAATAGGTGACTTGGATATTAGAGGTGGAAATCATTTTTATAAGTACTTGGTGAGAGAGAATATAAAGAAGGCAAAATTAGAATTGAGAACTCCAAAAATATTTACATCAAAAGATTTTAAATTTTAAATATATTTTTAAAGATCTAAAGACAAAAAAATTAAACTGTACAAAAGAATTATAACTCAGATTCTTAATTAATTTTTTTTATTCTTAGATTTTGTTAAAATAATTTAAAGATTTAAAATCCTTTAATAGAAATATTTTTAACTTACAGTAATTAACTATAATTTCCTCTATAAAGAAGAAATGTGAATGGCGTAGCCATAGTCTTATTTTTATGTTGTAGAAAATAAAGTTAAGCAATACCAGACTGCATTATTGTTTGTAAACTTTATTCTAATTTCTTTCGCATGAAGCGAAAAGAGTGAAGTACGTTATTTATCTAATACACTTTTCATTTTTAATTTAACAGAAATACGTAAAATGCACATTTTAATTACTATCAGTATTTCTATTCTCCTTTATTTTTATCTTCCAATATTAGTTCTCAACATGATCAACTTTACCTGGAACTCAAGTCATCACTCCTTTAATAATAACATATTTATAACATGTTTTTTGAGGTAAAGATTCTGTTATATGCACGTTATCAAGACTAAATGTATTATTTTAGTTTTGGTAGATAAAATTATTACTTCTATACATCTTTTGACATGTAATATTTTATTATTAAATATATGATTTTTTATTCCTTTATTTATGCTAACACTAATGATAAAAATGTGTGTAAAAATAATAATTACTGCAGTGCAAATATTTTTTAAAATAAAATATTTGATTTTTTAACATGAAAAAATTAGTTTTTATAAATAAAATATTTTATTTTATCATGAGAAAATATATATAAAAAAGAGTAAGAAAAAATTTAAAAATGATTGCCTATGAAATTCAGCGTAGTAATTATAAATATTGCAGATAATTTTACTAATTATTTTCAATTAGTTGATGAAAGGTTTTTAAATAACAAGGGTGGGATTCGTGTACGTTATGCGCGAAAATTAAAAAAAATAGTGAAAAAAGAATAAAAGGAAAAAATATATAAGAAAAAAAGGGTCCCAAATCCAAGTTAAGCCTCGCCGGGCGATTTGTGAATATTGAAATGAACAATAATTTTACTTCCGATATATATAGATAGGGTGAGAGAGACAGATATTTTGAATCTCCACCAACTATATACTCTCATTAAATCGGTCTTAAGATTCCTTTTAAGATCACCTTGAATTTTTGCTTTTGGAGTTTTTTTGACAATAAAAATAAAAAATTTATGTTTTGGTTAAATTTTTTTAATAGTACTTTTTTCTTGTGATTTTTAGAAGCTACCAATTTTTTTTAGAATTATTTATGCAAATTTTTTAAGAGCAGTTGTATCTATTAAAAAATTAAAATATCTAAAAAGGCTTTTATATTTTAATTAAATTTCGTATATATCCTTACTGTAAGCTACCATTAGTAAGTTTATATTGTTGCTTATTATATTTTTTTTTTATTAGTTTTTTTGGGTTATATTGTTATTATTTTTTATTTCAAAAAACAAATTGCCGCTATCTTCTCATCAATACTGAATACACAAATCTCTTCTTCTCCTTTTTCTTTTTCAATATTTATCATGAAATATATTTTTTTCCTTTCAATTTTTATTCATAATTTTATAGCCATCAGTTTAATGAGTCCTTGACTTTTATTCTTATATTATTTGTATTTCAATTTTAACCCTCATAATATGTTATTTTAATAATTTGAAATAAAGTTCTTTTGACTTTTAATATTGGAAAAAAGAAAAAGCTCCAACATATATCCATTATTGTTATTCTATACAATTACAGGAAATTTTAATAATTATTACCAGATACTTTGTTAATGAATTTTGTTAAGAGATAGCAATCCTGCGAGGTAAGGGCAAGGAGTGTATTCTCCATCCCTGTGCTTGCCATCAATTATTTTCTTCATTCATATCCCTAACCCTTACCACGAAGGGAATTTTCTCCATCCTTATTCCTTGCATTTCCACAAATCCCAATGGAGACCTCATGGGGCGATATGGCAACATATGTCTTTAGCGACATGAAGCAAAGTTATATCTCTATAATACAAAAATGTCCAAGATGGAGGTAGGAGCTTCTAATATGAGAAGTGAGGTTTCTAAATTATGATATGAGAAGTCTTTTAGGGTTCCTATTTATATTTTAAATTAAAATAAGAAAAATGACTAAATAGAATATGTAAAATAAATACATTTATATATAAATGTGAATGACATTTTTATTATTATTTGATGAGGATGAGAACCAAGCAAGGTGGAGGATATGACTCTTGTTCCTATTCCTAAAATACTCTTAAGGAGAATTTTTTTTTCTTCTATCTCCTTTCCCATCAGAAAAGAAAAAATCCTCAAATACGAGTTCCCAATAAGACAATCCCTACACAAAATCCTAAGTTGGAGAACTTTTGTCATCCTTAATTTTACTTGTAAAAGCGATTAAACATTATTTTTATCATTTCTAGATGCTAGACGACAACATTTTTATGACACTTATAGCATATCAATTTTTTAAAAAGCCACAACATCCTTAAACAGAGCCTTTGATTGACTTTGTTCATGTTCTGAAAAAAATGAAGTAAAAAATCCACTCTTCATCTTAAATGAAGGGAAGTTCAGGTACTTACATATTGAAACAGAAACGGATCTCGCTGGATCTTTGTCCCATGCTATTCTAATTGAAGTCATAGATGGATCTTCAATCTTTTTCTATAGTAGATGCATCCTAGTCCATGGAGATTTTTTCTTATCTATGTATTCTATGTTTAATGTTTGTGTGGAATTTTTCTCATAAGAGTGCAAGGGAAAAGAGGCAATTGATCTTGCAATTAATTTCTCTAATTAGTTTTTCCCTTTTTCTAAAAATAATTAATTCTCCCTTAATTTTAAATTTAAGAATTCAAAATCCAAATTCAATTAAATGATAATTTAATAATTAATTAATTAATAATTAATAAGTATTTTATTGGATTGATTAATAAATTAATCAATTTTCTCTCTTAAAAAATTGAGTCGGCTAATGGGTGAATCTAGTAAGCCCATCAAGAGTGTTTCATTTTCTAATTTCTCCTGTTTACATATGATGAGATAAACAATACAGAATTCTTCGCTCATCTTGAACTTTCATACTAAGTGCTCTATTGTCATCGCTTGAGCACGCTCTTTTTAGAACTTTTACATTAAAATCCTATTATAAGACCAATATAAGAGATATATCCCTTAGATACAATTCAGACACTTATTTTTGTGCTTCAAATTCTTTAGATCTACCCATATATATCATATTTTATACTCGTTTTCAAATCTTGTCCCTCTTGAGTTTAATTTTACTTAGATTACCTTTTTATACATATAGTATTTACATTTATGATGTTAACACAATAACTTCATAATGAGCTTACCTCAAATACTAGCATAATTATGTATATCTTGGGTAATCTTTCTTTTGCCCGCATGTTATTTAAATTAGAATTAGATACTTCCTTATTAATACTCATTTAGATCAAATTATTTTAACTATAAGATGTATGTTAAAGTAGCAAACATTGGCTCGTCACCTTATGATATTGTTAAAGTCATAAAGGCACCATGAAATGATTTTTTTTTTTTTGGATTCACATAGTAATAAAGTAAAGATCTATTCACTTGCTTCTTTACATGTAGCATGAATTGCATATTATAGTGTTTCTCTTAGTGTATAAGAGTGTATGTTGATCTAATTTATTTATCAATGCCATACAGATTTTAGTCTAGACACATATGATATCTAACTCAAAATTTACCATTTTACTCACCTCCCATGGCATCTTGTAAGAAAATTTGTATATGTTATCTATGGTTATGGCATAATACATCTATTTAGTCAATAATTAAGTTGTACATAGAATGTGTTACTCTATGTTCTACACGTATTAAAAGACCTTACATCTTTCTCATATACATCTCTAAGTATTGGTTTTCTTAAGGGATTAACTAACATCTTATGCGTAAGCATATTTTGGAGTAACACCCTTCTATTCTATTAATTTTCATCTTTTTTGTGTTTATATTTTTACTATTGTTATGATACTTAGGAACTTTAGTGTAGGCTATAACTTATTGCCTATCACAATTGGTCAATAATAGATTCAATGCCCCATAAATGATTCCCAAGTTTTCCATAATTCTCTTTAGCCATACACCTTTTTGCATTATTGCAAAACATGTAATAAACTTTACTTTCTTAATAAATAATATTATACAATTATGCTTTTTACTATTCCAAAATATACTATCACCATTCAACAAGAAAGTATATTTAAAAGTTAATTTTGCATATTTGGATCTCTTCTCCAATGCAGTGCCTCTTTTATAATGCTTTACAAGTACTTTAATATTCTCTTAATAGTACTATGACGTTATTAACCATAAATTGACTATTACATGTATACAAGGTCAATTGTTCATAAATGTTTGACCTCATACACATCATAATATACAGTATCTAGCAATGTTGGAGTAAGAAACTTTTTACATAATTTTTAATGTAGATTTAATTAAAGGACATATCTTACAATATAGACTATTGCCTTTTATTACAACAATATTGAGGGGTTTACAATGTTTCATACCAAACCACTCAAGGGCCTTCTAATTATAATTCTTTTGTGAAAGAGCCATTAATTTACATAAAGGATTCTTTTATATCTTAATTTCAAGGATATACTCCAATTTATTCATATTCTTTAGCTTAAAATTTAAGGATAACTACTCTTTAACGACCATTAAAAAATCTTGATTATTTTCAACTAATGGCATATTATCTACATAAAAGACAATATTACAAATTTCTCTCAAATCCTTTAATATAAATACAATGGTTTTGATTAATTATTTGAAATTTATATGAAGTTATTGCTCAATAAAATCTTAAATACCATTATTCAAATGATTTTTTAAGTCTATAAATAGATCTTTTGAGCCTTTAAACTATTTTGTTCTATTCTTTTTCTATAGAACCTAATGGTTGCTCTATGTTCTTTTTTCATCTTATTTTCTACTTGAGAATATGGTTTCCATATTCATTTAATGTGGTTGTAAATTTAAACTTATAATTATAGTTAAAACTAGTCTAATTGAATTGAATTAGATAATAGATAGGAAGGTATTTTTCATAATCTATACCTTTCCCTTATGTATGCCCCTTAATAACTAAGCGTATCATATATCTTATAATTGATCAATCTGTGTTTTTCTTTATCTTAAGAAGATCACTTTTCAGTTAGATGAATAGTCAGCTAAGTCCTAGATATGGTTTGTTCTCATTGACTCTATCTCTTATCATATTGCTCTCATCTAATCTTTTTTAGTAGGGTTATAATTAAGTCTCTCAAACTACGTTTGGCTTCTCAATGTCTAGTGATGTATCTTTGAGCGTTGCTTCTTCAACCTTAAACTAATGTCTTAACATACTTTCTACTTTAAATTAGTAGAGCTACCTGTAAAACATTTTTATCTTCAACCAAACTATATTTAGATCAATAGGTTGAGGTACAATTATTTGTCTTTATTATCTTAATCTTGAATCTTATATAGAGATGTATATCTATCAATCTCTTTCTTACTAGAAAACTAATTCTTCAAATATGTTATTCATTGACTCAAGTTCAGTTATACCTCCATCTTCATTTTTACCAATGAAGATATATTTCTTTGATTATTCTAAGTATCTTGTAAAAATATATTTCTTACTCTTTGTGCCTATATCTCATGCTCATGAAAACTATCTTGAACATAAATAACTAATGATATGGTTTTAAGATACTTGAAAACTAACTTGCTATTTTGTTCACAATTCATAAGGTATAAAAATAATTAACTTAAAGGACATTAAGTTTAAAGACATCAATTTATAACTTATTATCCCAATAAGAAATCAATAAATTTGTTTGAGCCATCATTAATCTAGTTATCATGAGTAAGTTTTTTTTTTTAATTCTCTCTCTTAATATCTCTATTTGTTGTAGAGTGTTAATAAATTGTCAATTGTCTCATATTTTTTTTTCTTCACAATACTCATTAAACTAATCTAAAAAATATTCCTATCCTCATTCACAATTCAAAGTTTCAATTTTCTTATCTATTTAATTCTCAACTATGTTCATATAATGCCTAAAGCATCTAAGTGTTTCTCATTTATAAAGATTAAACAGACTTGTCTATATTACAAATAATTGTTTTGCCTTTATACTCTTTGAACCACATATGTTATAATTTATTAATTTGCAATGGATATTTATAGTTCTTGTTCATTTTCCAAATAGTTTCTTAGTTGCTTTACTTGCTTGGCAATGCTTACACAAAGACATTTCTAAATTAGAAAATGATCCTAGCATTCTTTCTTTTGTGAGCCTACTCATTCTCTTTTGGCCTATAAAACCTAGCCTAGTGTATGAATCATTAATATCCAAAACTAAATTAGAAACATAGTATTAGGTAAAGCATTTATGTTTATACTTGTTTACACCACAATAACACCATTATAGAAGAACTAAAATTGTGTTTCTTATTAATGTTGATGGAATTGTCATGAAAAATTAGCACTAACATCTCATATTAAGAAGATAAAAAATAATGTTAAGTTTCATCAAATTTTTGAAGAGTATTAAATAATATGTAGGATGCGGGTTCATCGTTTACGTAAAATCATTTTTTTAATGTTTCAATCCCTTTTACTTCAAATCTTAAATTCCTTCTTACATAAAGTTATTTGCTTTTTAAAGTAATCAATGGTATTTTACGAAGGATTCTTGATCCTTAGCTATATGGTTTGTAACCTTTGACTAATTTTGCTTAACACATTCATGAGCAAATTGACACATTTACTGATAGGTATGATACCTGAATTTTATTACACCAAGCTTTTTTTTATCATGTTTTCCTCTCTTCTCAATTTATTTCTTGGCCTTATTGAAATATTGGCTAGATTTTTTGTTATTTTGAAAGTATTATCTTTCTTATGCTTTGACTTTGAAATTGAATCAGTTTTAGTCATGTAAGCATTTTTAGGAGATTTGGCAACTTCTAAATGCTCCCCAAGCTCCATATGATGAGTAACATCATTAAAAAAAAATTGTTATCTTTGTAAGTTAAATTTATTTTCATATGCTCCTAACTAATAAGAAGAGATTTTATAATAGTCTAAACTTACTACTCATTAATAAAAATACAACCATTTGACTTTGATTCTATAATTATCAATTTTCTTAGTTTAGTCATAAAAATATGATCAAACTTGTCCTTAGGAGCTCCCCATATGGCTTAAATAGTTAGATGTAACTCACACTTGCATATAAGACTATTAACCATGTTACTTAGCATCATTATGTAAGCAATGTTTTTTTTTTCTTTTCAATTGAGAAATTTCTAGACTTCTCTTTTACTGAGTTGTATTTTCATGTTTAAACTCCTATGCAAAATTGTTTAATAGTTTCTTAGGTTTATTGAGTTGTATTTCCATGTTTAAACTCTTACACAAAATTGTTTAATAATTTTTTAGTATCCTATTTTTTTTTCCTAAAATGTAAGAACCTTATGGTACCAAATTTTTAATTGACACTATCTAGTAGGGGTGGGTATAGGTTAGGACAGGTCGGGATTTACTTCAACCTGAGTCCTGACCCGATTTCAACTTCAGGATGAATTTTTCGTCTTGGGTTGGCCCAGCCTAAAGCTAGCCTGATTATAATCGGGCTAGGGTCAGGCCGAGCCAAGCTAATCAAGCCAATAGGCCAATTTTTTTTGTTAGTTTTTAAGAAAATTTTTTTAAATTTTTTAAATTTATATTTTTATATTTGTTCAATTATTTAGGACATATAATTATTTTTTTAATATATATATTTTTTAATTTTATGTAATAGACATGAAAAAATATGAACTCAAGGGAGAAAATAGGAAAAATAAATCAATATAATAGCTAAAATTTGGAAAAAAAATATTTTATAATTTTATTTTTCTTACATGAATGTGATAATTATATTTAGTAGAATTCTAGCATAAATTTTGACCTCTTTAGTTATTTCCAATTTATAAAATATATTTAAAATTTTTTGGCTAAAATTATAAAAAGACTTTAAAAAAATTATTTTCAACTTAGTCCCTATTTTTTTATATATAAATAAATATATATAGACTTCGAGCCGAGCCGAACCCGATAGGGCCAAAAGGTTATCCTAAATCACATCCTGACCTGAAATACTATCTCGATCCAACCTTATTTAAATTTAAAAAAAAAATTCCCCACTCGTCCCAATCCGATGCACAATCAGGCCAAAACGGACCAATCAGGTCAGGACAATTTTGTACATCCCTACCATATAGCTTTTCTTGCTTGTCAAAGCTAGGTAATGATGTTTCAAATAGCCATAACCATAATCTGATCTCTACATAAACATAGTATAAAATGACTTTATATATACAATACTACATCTATATTTGCAATAAATTTTAACTAGATTGACAATGGCATTATTAGGTTCATAATCAAAAGTTTATGTTTGTTTTATTTTTATTATATGTACCCTAAAAGTATTGTTATCTTTATATTGATTTCATCTACAAATTATTTTTTTAAGTTATAGTTCTTAGATGAACATTAGGTTACTAATATAAGAACTCTCACTCATTAAAGTATTTCTCACATCTCTCTATTAATTTTAGTTCTCATATGAGTCCAATGAGTCCAAGTTTGCTAATCTAAGAATTTCCACTTAATAAGGCATTTAATTTATTTAATTTAACACATTTATAAATTGTGTTAAGATAAAAAACATAATTAAAAGGACCTCACTTTAAATATGTTTATTTTCTTAAAAAAAAATTTTAGCCATCACATGCCTATTTCCAATTGTAAGGGCCATTATAACATATTTTAAAAAATATGCTTTGCATGTTTGGTCAACTTTTTAAAAAATACGTTTCTTCATTTATGTGCATTATGCATAAAACATTCATGTATTTCTCATATCAAAATGAGAAATTAAAGTGGTTTGTCAAATTTCTGGTAACACAATGTTCTATAGAGAGCCTTATCTTTGAAGTACATTGATGAAAGGACAAATTTCTTTTTTTTATCTAACTTTTGTAAATTTCTCCTTAATATTTTCATTAATTGATGTTTACTAAACATGATTTAGGATTGTGTTAATCAAAACTAAAACTCATAAGAAATAATTTACAACTTTAAGTCACTTAAAAGTGTCTCTTAAGGGTTCTACATATATTTAAACACTATTAAAACTTGTTCAAAAATAGCCAAGCTATATACCAAATTGAAGATTTTGAATTTAGAAATTTTAAAGCCAAAACTCAACCTTAAATCTCATTGAACGAGCCCTTGTATGCCCCTACAAGCCTTCTAGCTCAAAAAATGTCTTAACATTGAAAAAAGTATAAGCCCATTTGCCTAGGATGGTGCAAGACCCATTTGTTGCCTTTAGGACATTTTCTGGAAACAAGGTTGCCATCGTTGCAATCCTTTTGATTTCCAATTTCTATTGGTATACTTATGTGGGCCAATGGAGGTGGTGGTGAACTACACTCTCTACCCACAAGAGTAGGATTCACATTTTAATTTCAACTTCTATGACTTGGCAAATTTTAGAAATTTTTCATATTTTGAATTTTAAGAGGTCAACTTCGAAAAGTTATATCTCTTTTGTTTCTTATCCAAATTGGAGAAACTATGTATCATTGGAAAGCTTGCAAGAAGATCATTCTAATGATACATGGCTTGCATAAAGTCGTGGCATAAGAAAGAAACTATAGGCCTTAAAATTATGTTGGTTGGTCACAATTTCCAAAATAACATATACAAAGCCTCAATTCCAAATTGTTATAACTCACTTGATTTGTATTTGTTTTAGACAAATTTGGGTTAGAAAGATTGTTCAACAAGCTTTCTAGCTACATTTGATTTTGCACCCAACAATGGCTTGTGATGAGAACACTAGCTTTCAAAATTTGGCAGTTTCACATTTTTTCAAGCCTTCAAGTTTAAATTTCTTCCTAATAACTAATTTGATTTCTACCATATTTATACCACATAATAAAGCACATAATTTGGTGCATGAGGAGCTAAATTTGTGGCCTAAATGGTCTTTATCATAATCCTCCATTAGAAGGTCTATGATGTTCAATTACGAATTTTCTCATGTAATTGTCATCTCTACTCTTTAATTGCATATAATAAAGCACAAAATTTCATATATAAAACAAAGGAACAAAAGATTCAAGCTAAACTAGTCTTTGATACCAATGAAGAGAAATTCAAGTACTTACCTATTGAAGCAGAAATGAATCTTGTCAGATCTTTATCCCATGTGGTAGTTATAGATGGATCTTTAACCTTTTTTCCACAACAAATGGCACCCTAGTCTATGAAGATTTTATTTGATCTATTTATTTTGTGTTTTCTATCTATGTGGGAGTGTCATCAAAAGAGTGTAAGGGAGAAAAGGCAACTGATCATGCAATTAACTCTTTTGATAAGTCTTTCCCTTTTTCTAAAAATAATTAATTCCCCCAAGATTTGAATTTAAGAATCCAAAATTCAAATTCAGTTAAATAATAATTTAATAATTAATTAATTAATCAATTTTCTTTTTTAAAAAATTAGCTTGGGCCATAAGTCAACCTAATTAGCTCATCAAACATGCCCCATTTTTTAATATTAAGAAAAAGAAAGTTTAGAAACAACTAAAATGAATCATTTTATGATTGATAAGAAATTATAATATCATGGTTTATCCATGTTTGATATTTTCTTGAAGTATTTTAAGAATAAAATTTAGAAAAAAATTTATCATAAGAAAAGTTTATAAAACTATCCAACTATAATTTTAAAAAAATGAAATATTTAGAAAGAATTGTAGTAAGTGAAGAGAATAGCCAACAACAAAGGTATTTTTTAATTTTTTTTCATATAAAAAGTGAAAAAGGGGAGCAAAAAAAAAAAAAAAGAACAAAAGAAATTTCTTCCTAAAAGGCTTGCTATAAAATAGAGCCAAAACCATCTAAAAATTGCCTCTAAGCAACACACTTTGTAGACATCATCTCTCCATTGCGAATGGTTGTCAATTTTGTAACCATCAAGATGAGTCATATAACATTTATTTTTACTGTGCCCTTTCGCATGAGCTGTTTGGTTTGGATTTTAGTTGGGACTCGTAATAGACCAAATGGCACTTTCTGACTTATTTACTTGCATACCATAGTGGTTATTACAGGATCCCCCAAAAATCCTCAATATGAGCTCCGCCATATTATATTCAATCTAGTATCGTCAAAACAAGTGATTGTTCCAGAATTCCCACTACTCTCTTGTGCATGCTATCTTCATTGCCTAACAAGCTAATGTCGTGTCCAACACATTGCTCCACATCGACCTCAAACTTGATCTCTTAACCACACCCTCTTTGGCATTGCCATATGCTGACAAATCAATGGTACATGTTTGTGGTATAATCCAGATGGTCCAAGAAGGATAAGAGGGGATAGTCTACCATCACAATTTGGTTTGGACCTCATCGGTTTTGCACTCTTACATGGCATAGCTCTTTTAGTAAGGGAATATTGGCTCTGTTTCTAGTAGCAATTTGCGATACGTTACAGTTTATGTTAAATCAACAAGTAATTTCTCATCCACACCACTATCCTCTCAATGTGGGCATCTTCTGGGACAAATAGTATTGGCATCTAAAGAAATCTAGGATCTTCCCAATCCATTTGCAAGTCGTAAAAGAGGATTTCTATATACTACTAAATATGTTTGTAAAATTCCATTTTCTTTTAGTCCCGTCATCCTTTAAAAGGAAAGTATAATATATTAGTTTAGACTTAAAGTTTTAGTTTATATATCAAAGAAAAAAAATAAAAAAAACAAAAAAAAATTCATATGTCATGTCGTAGAATTTGTAAATTTACAAATACATGAAGTTGAATTTGTATAAGTTGACAATGAGTTTTGAAAAACAAACAAACAAACACGGATTAAATATGTTTGAGGGTTGGCAATCAAAAGCTTGTTGAAGGATAAACCATAATGCATGTCTAATAAAAATTTGATTTTTAAAAGATTAGGTTTTTTATTGTTAATTTTTTTAAAAAAATGTAAAATAATCTTTTTTTTTTCATTATACAAATAAATTTTGAAATAATTTAACAATACAAAAATTAATCTCTCAAAAGATCAATTTCTTCATGACAAGATTCTTTAAAGAAAAAGAAAAAAAAAAAGCAAAAGAAAAAGAGATGAGAGGAGGGAAAAGGTAATCAAATTAAATTAACTTTGACCAGAATTAGAAAGACAATTATCCATACATTACGCAATACAAAACAAAGCTTCAAAGTTCAAACTTTCTTTTTGTATTGGCCTCTTCAGTCTTTACCCTCGTGATTTCTTTGTAGACTCGGGCTCTCTCTCTTTTTCCCCCCACTTATCCTCCTTCTTCCTCCTCAGACACCCCATAAATGCCCCCTCACATTTGCTCTGCTTTCGTTCATCTCCATCTTCATCTGATTCACATCGTTCCCACCTTCTTTTCGCCTTCACTCTACTTTCCTCAAACCCCAAACCAGTAATCTTTGATGGGATACTTCTCTTGTAGAGCTGAATCTGCCGTTTCAACTTCCAATTCTTTATCCCCATCTTCCTCCTCTAAACCCTCCTCTGCTCACAAACCGGAGAAATCCATCAAGATCCAACACTTCGACTACAGTGACCTCGAAGCCGCCACCAATGGCTTCTCCGACCGAAAGCTCCTAGGCAAAGGTAGCCATGGCTATGTCTACAAAGCCGTTCTCCGCGGCCGTCCCGTTGCCGTCAAGAGGCCATCGAGAGCTCATGGTCCTGTTCTTCGGCGACCCAGTTCCTTGTCTTCTTCCTTGGCGCCGGAAATTACGAACGAGGTCGAGAACGAGATCGACATCTTGTCGAAAATTCAGAGCCCCAGATTGGTCAATTTGGTGGGATTCACAAACGATTCGAAAGATAGACTTCTGGTTGTGGAGTTCATGAGCAATGGAACCCTCTACGATGTTCTTCATAACTCTGCACGAACACCCAATTGGGGTCGGAGAATTCGACTGGCTTTGCAAACCGCGAAGGCCGTCGATATCCTCCATTCCTCAACTCCACCTGTAATTCACCGAGACATCAAATCTGCGAATGTTCTAATAGATCGAAACTACAATGCTCGATTGGGAGATTTTGGGTTAGCTCTGCGAGGTCATGAAGATGATTATCGACTCAGGTCTACGCCACCAGCAGGTACTATGGGGTATCTTGATCCTTGCTATGTGACCCCAGATAACTTGAGTACCAAAACTGATGTGTTTAGTTTTGGGATTTTGTTGTTAGAGATAATAAGTGGTAGAAAAGCCATTGATATTACATATTCACCTCCTTCCATTGTGGATTGGGCTATTCCCCTCATAAAGAAAGGGAAGCTATTGGCTGTTTATGATCCTAGGATATCACCTCCTAAGGATCCAGTTGTTAGGAAGCAACTGGCAGTGATTGCTGCAAAATGTGTAAGGTCTTGCAGGGAGAGAAGGCCTTCAATGAAGGATATAGTTGCTTGGCTTAGTGGGTTGTGTAAACTGGTACCTCTTCATGCTTGGAATGGTTTTAACAATCCCTGTATGATGATTGAGACTGTGGGGCGCCCAGTTGAAGCAAGAAATGCCCATTTGAGTCCAAGACAAGAAGGTTTAGGAGGTGGAATTTTTGATGCCTTAGATGCTAGATTGTCTAAGTCTGCAACTAGATATTCAAGGAGAGTGTATTCTGATCTGGGGTTCAGTAGCAACTTGATGGACCTTATGGCTAACACTGAGGAGCCAGAATTTCTAAGAGATGCTAAATCTGGTTATCGAGTTTCTAGCTCAAGGTTTGGTAGTGGAAGATATTTCACAAGAGGCATAAATCTTTATAGGGCATGTGGTACAGATAAAGATGCTTTTGGTTTGAGTGAAGACCAAATTGTTGGTGGTGGGAGCTCAAATTTGTGTTCAAAACAAGAAGGTATTTCTGGTTCAGATTTGAATTCTCAAGCAGCTGAAGCTAATTCTAGTTAATTGCAGAAACATTTGGTTGTTTTGGAGTGTTGCTTAGGATTGTTAGTTTTCCTTGCTTACACATAATAGCTGTGCTGATTTGTTGGAAGCTTATTGTTTGTGGATTTCAGAAATGACCTCTTCATTGTTCATTTGGTATGTACTGGGATTGAAGGGCACATTGCTGATGTCCCCTTAAAGCTGTTCAATAAACTTTCTTAGATGTTTTTGTTTCTCTTTTTCTCCTAAAAAACAAAACAAAAGCCTTTGTATTATTCCAGAGCAAGTGCTGCAGAACTGTAAAAATTCATCTTCTGCTTGTTTATGGAACCTCTTGTTTGTAGCTCAAAATGCGAATAAAACTTCAGTAAAAGGATTTATTTGCTCTTACACACTTATCTCAAGTTGAAGATCTTTGCTTGTCATATGTTGATTATCAATCCATGATTCCATCTTCCGCCATCCATGGTTAGGACAACAAATTTTAGTTTACATATAACTCAATCTCTTGTGACCTAACCTAACCGGTGGTTCTGTTAATAGACGCGAGCATGTGATATGTGATTAAATATATATTAATGGTTTGAATTCAACCTATATTAATTTTTTTGAAATTAGATCGTAAAGAATATTCTTATAAATCTTTTAGTCTTAGTATGAATGTCTTATCTTTGACTGGACTTAAAAAATTAAATTTGTTGTTACATGTAAGTTAACGTGAACATTTCATGTCCCCAATATAAAAAATAAAAAATAAAAACTCTTGTAGACTAGAATAAGAATGAAGTCTAAGTACCATATAAAAATTGAATTAGTCATTAAGGTAATTTGAGATATATTATTAGGATGAAAAAGGAAGCCTACAACATAATTTACAAAAAATGTCAAAGTTATTATAGAAATTTTGCTTTAGACTTGATGACATTTTGATTTCGCTAATTATTAATGAATTTGATGACAGATGGTTTATTTTAAAAGCAATTGCGTCCCCAGTAAGATCAAACAAACTTTCAGTTTCAATCAAGCAAATATTTTCAATTCGCTTTCAGAAAGTGTGGAGTAGGATAATATGCCCATTTGGCTATATGATGATAAATTAGAATAGGCCAAAACAGGCACTGACAAAGGATTAAGAGCGCCATTTCCATATTAATGGAGCCTGATGGACCCCACTGAGCTGCTGGCAAAGTTTCGATTCGTCACGTTGTGTGGTTAACAATAATATTTGCATTATCAGTAACAGACAGATAGGTATCAGAAGAAAAATAATATTATAAAGGTTGAAGTTAGCTAAGTTCACTACACGGGTACAGTACAGTGCTTCGATGTCTGCTGTCTGTTTCACTGTTCCCACTTCGCGTGCCAGTTGCCACAGAAATTGAAGTTTCGAAACGCTGAACACTTGAATGCCAGAGTAAATTATATTAATTTTTAAAATAATTTAATTTAATTATATTTAATATTTTTGTTTAAAATAATTTATTGCACTACCTTACATTAAATTTAATTTTTATTATAAATTTATTTTTAATAATTAATTTGTATGAAATTTTAATATGAAATTATAATTTTATTTTTGATATGACAATAAAAATAATTTAATATTTTATAAAAAACTTATTATTGAAAAATTTAACTTTAATAACAAAAAATAAATTAGAGATAAATATTTTTATATTATATATTAAATATCAAGTGGGTCAGATAATTTTTTTAAAGAAAATTATTAAATATAATTTAGTCAAATTTTAAATAAGATTAGAATAGTTTACCCAATGGGGGTGAATATAAACTAAACCCAGCTTATCTACATCGGGCAAGTTAGGTCAAGCAAAAACAATAATGAGTCAGGCCAGGTCAAGTGACATTGCGCTGGTCTTGTTAATTAGTTTGGCCAAATTTTATTATTAAAAAAATGTTATAGGGACTTAACAAACGTTAATTTTCTTTTTAGAGATGAAATGCAATTTTAGAAAAAAATTTAAATAAAAATTTTATTTTTTTAAAAATAATTTCATAATATTTACCAAAAATTTAAAAAATTCCGACCAACCTATGTTACTACTAAGTTTAAACACCGAATTTCAATTTTAAAATGTGATATAACATTAGACTAAGCCAATAGCTAGCTTAGCCTAGTGTTTGTTCAGCCTTATGATCCAACCTATTATTAGAATCACATGAGAGCAACTTCTGGCTTTGAAGTGACTATGCATTTTTACATAGATAAAATAAAAATATTAAAAATTAAATTAAATGTAGAATTTTTGTACTAAATATCAAATATTAAAAAATCAATTATTTTTAAAAATATCAAATACAATTTAATTAAAATTAAAATAATTTACTCCAACTATTATTGGAATCATTTGAGAGCAATTGTAAGTTTTGGAGCGATTATGTGTTTTTATAAAGCCAATAAATTTTTAGATTCTTTGGACATTTATAACGAGGCCAAGGTGGTTGAAGACAAATCAAATTAAGTCATGTTGGTTAATATTTTATTTAACTAATTTTTAAAGTTGTTCATTTGGCCTATATATTAGCTGGCTAATTAACATGGTGTTCTTAAATGCAAATATGACATAAAGTAGATCAACATTCTGAGGTTGGTAACCATTGTTTGGTCCTCACATTCGACAATCATCATATCTTTAAATGTATGGTCTTCAATTTTTTTTTTAATTGTTCTTATTCTGTTAGTTTTATATTCATCATTGCAGTTCTCAAACCAACCGTTTCATTATGAATCTTAACAGCCACTCAAAATATTACTTCAAATATTTCTATAATTAGCAACTTGATTATCTAATACATAGAAAATCATGTTTAAGATGAAAACATCAATATTATTCACTCTTTTTATTCATTTTTTCTAGAAGCTAGAAGTTTTTTTCATTAACTAAATTAGAAATAAAGTAAAATACATAGATCTTTTATAAATTTTGTTGAAATTACATATATATTTCTTTTATTTTTAAAGCATGTACAGATCTTTTTTGAAATAAAAATTATTTTACGCTTTATTCTATTTTTAATTTTTTAACCAAAATATTTTTCATTTAGATTTTTTAGTTAAAAAAATATGTACTTAGATTAATGTAAGATATTTTAGTCAAAAAATTTAAATTAGACTAAAATGAATGATAACTTTTTATTTTAAATGAGGTTTATATATATTTTAAAAATAGAGATGAGATCTGTATAATTTTAATAAAATTTAAAAGAGATGCATATAAATTATAAATTAAAATATATATATGTGAGCTGTGCCTTATCATCTTATGAGTAAGTAACCTCTCACTTATGAAAGGAAAGGGGAAAAAAGAAGGGAAATGTAGAATCAATTGAACTATAAAATAACTCATTATTTGAAAAGGAAGTCACCTCACTTGTTATCTGTCTTGATATAATTTTTTAAATGATTAGTTTATTTGGAAATAAAGGAGAAAACATCAAATATTCAAGAGTCTTAAAGAAGCAACCTTCTTCCAAAATCATAATTCGGTTAAAAATAAAGAACAAGGGATTCGTTTATCTATTTACTATAATTAAAAAAAATCAAAATCCTCTTTAAAATATAGGACCCCCCTAGTTGCTGAAAAAGGTAACAGAACTTTTTCAAACAAACTTTACTTTTTCTTTCTTTATAGCAGTTCCTCACCTCACCAACAGGGCCAGTTTATCCATAAAAATTTGCAATTATAAGGGTAAGTGCAAAAATATTAAATATTTGAACATCTTATCCTACACTTTAATGGGTCCTTGATGTATAAGAACAAATGAAACAGACAAAGAAGTGATTTATGTTAGAAAAAAGAAAAAATATGAAAAAAAAAATGATTTACTTTTGTTGCTAATTAATTAAAGAGAATGAGGCTAATACTATATACGTTTACTACTATAGTTCCTTTTCCCAGTTCCTATGGTGGCAATGGAGTGGTTAGGACTTTCTACACCTACTTTTTGGTGAAATGTTTATTCATATGGCTTCTCCTCTATTAAGAAGGACCATTTCCCATCATAGCTATATATTTTGTGCTGCATAAACCACCCAATACATTACAAAAAATGCCTACTTTTGTGATGGATATTTAGCAACAATTATAAAAATTGTGGCTAAATATTATCCTAACAACAATTTGTATAATTGTTATTAGGACATAAAGTTGTTGTATAATTGTTATTAGGACATAAAGTTTAATGGCTATTAGCTCATAATAATAATTAACCCATAGACTTAACAATTAGTTATGGGTTAATCATCATTAGGTCAGAGCCTAACGATAGTTATGGACTAACCGTCATTAGCCCATTAATGACTTCTCCCTATCCCCAGTTTTGTAATGCCAAAATTCCTTCCTATATTTTTTTATTCTCACAATTTTCTTGATCTCTCCTTTACTACTATTGGCAAACTTAAGGCTTAAATTCAACTTGCAGCTCTTAACCACCAATGGAGATGGTTGATGATTAAACATGACAGATTCCTTTAAGCAACAATTTTGAATTCTGATTAACAGTGATTACTTGAGGTATATATAAAAGAAAAAATGCAATAAGTAGGAGAAGGAATTTAAACTCTTGATTTGATACACACGTTAATTCAATTGTGTCATCTGACCTATTAATTCATTGGTATGGTACCTACAAATTGATTCAAATATCAATTGACCATAATATTTAAAAAAAAAATAATTAGTAGCAATAACAAGCCCTCTTATACAACAGATGTCATAGATTGTTTTTTGGAAAATTAACTAAAGATAAATATTTAAATATTAATTTGATTATAATTGAATTAATAAATTATGAACTACTTTTTCTATTAATTTGAACAGAAATTTGATTTATAAAACATTAACTTTCACCAAAACACAATAGTATCAATAAAGCAAATCCAATGAATGTGCCTTAATATGCTCTTCGTTAATTGGCACCCCCAACAAGAAATGGATTATATCTTACAATCCCATCATACTTTTAGTGTCAATAAAGCAAAATCTGATGCAAAACCCAATATCTATTGCTTCGATTCAACAATTACGTTGAAGATGAGCATTATAGAGAATCCTAAATTTTTTGGTCATAACATTACCTTTCAACTTTTTTTAGATTCATATTAAAAATGTTTAGGTACATTTAGTTTACAAAAAGTAGGCTTAGTTATTATTTTAATCCATTAACTTAATTATTTGTTTTAATTTGGCTCCCTATTTTTCATTTGTGCCATATTCATTTGTTTTTTTTTTGTTATATCAATTAAGGATCATTTTGGAACAACTAAAAAAAGTTAAGGAATTACTTTGGAACATTAACAAAAAGTTAAACAACTATTTTAAAACACTAAATAAAGTTAGGATATGAAAAATTGAAAGTTAAAAATTTAAATTAAAAAAAATTGATGAACTAAATTAAAACAAATAAATAAGTTAATGAACTAAACTGGTGGTTAAGCCTAAAAAGAAAATAGATTAAATTAATTATAAAAAAATGATCAGTCTCAAACCTAATTCTTTATATTTTTGTTATCAAGTTATTCAATTAAAAATTTAAAATATAATAAGCATATGATTTTTTAATTAAAATATAATAAATATATAGTTTAATTAGGAAAATTTATATTTATTTTAAAAAATTATATATTTATTATATTACTATTACAAAAATATATATTTGTTATGTTTTAATTGAAGAATATAATTGTAAAAATTTTAAATGGCTGCATAATTTCATAAAAAATATTTCCATTCTCACGACAAGGTCAAATCCATCTAATTGTTCTGTCACAATTTATTTTTTGGGCAGTTTCAACCAGGCCAGTTTGAAGAAAGTATTTTTGTGATATTTTGACAAATAAATAAATAAATAAGCCAATAAATAAATCTAACAACCACCAGCGAGTCCATAAGATTTCCACTTTATCAAAGATCCTTTGCAGACAAGTTATGAATTATAAAACATTTTAAAGTGGAACTGAGTATGTACATCCAATAAGATAATGACAAATAAACAGATACATGTGCTAGAAATGAAAATACATTTTTTTTATTGACTTGACTCTTATATTCAAGGTGTATGAAAGAATTTTTTTAGGGTAAATTACTATTTCTTTCTTTGAAATATAAAAGTACATTACATTTATTTTTATCATAGAAGATAAATTATATTTATATTTATTTTGACTAAAATATTTGTATATATCTAGATACTACTTATGTAATTTAACAAGTATTAAATATATATTTCATCAATATAAAATAATTACTTTTCTAAATTTAATAAATTATTAAATTATTTGACAAAAAATAATTATTAAAAACAATGAACATATTCATAAAGTATTTTTATAAGATTAAGCAAGTTAAAGATCATAACTTAATTTCAAAAATAAATTTGTGTCAAATGTATATTAACTAACATAAACATTGTCATAAGTTTAATAAAATGTTAAAATAAATTATAATTATAATTTTTAACATAAAATAAATAATATTGAAATAAAAATTTATGACATATACTTTCTAATAAGCCATATTTTAAGTAAAAGAGATTAATATTTTTTTAAGGATATTTTTGTCATTTTCTTAGTTTTAAAAACACCTATATATTTTTTAAAAATAAAAAAAAAACTATATAATTTGCGTATCTTTTAAAAGAGGAAAAGATAATTTATCCCTCCATTTTTCATTTATTATTACAATTAAAAGCGTCCTAGGATTTAATTTGCCTGGCTCTAAATATCTTTAAAGGCATACTTATTCATATTTAAAATTTTACTTTTAGAATACTACTTAACATAACAATATACTATCTCCTCTTATTAAAGCAAACCCTTATATTACGGAAGAGTTTTTTTTTTCCACCATAGAAATTTTCCCATTTTCATATTCCGAATTTCAAACTTTGAAAAGGACTACACAGACACCAAGTTAACCTTACTCAGCCAGAGTGATTGGTGAAGCCAAAACTTTGTTTGGTATAGAATCAAGACAAACAGGAAGAGCATGTTCAAAGTTGTGTCATTTTATTTTCTTTTCACACTCCAAGAAAGAAAGTGTCCTTTACTTTGTAGCAGCAAGTGAGAAAATCTATATTCTTTTCCATACATCACGGCTTTACAGCTCCCTCAGAAACTTCTTTCTCATTCCAGCATCTATCACTTTTTCATCTTTACTTTTTTTTTTTCATTTTTTCTTCAATTATAGATTGTAAAAAAATCAAAACTAAGGTAGTGACTTCATATACTCTCTCTTTCCATTATGTCACTTTTTTTCTATCTATACATGATATGATATTACAAAAGATTTGTTTACTCCATTCATCAAATATAAAGTGGAAGGGCATATATATATATATATATATATATTTAAGTACAATTTTTTACGTATGATATTTTTAATAAAAATATGATAAGCAAATATCTCTTTATAACTTAAGTATTACACGTATTCGGTCCTTAAAGATACTTTCTTTCATATGACATATGTTTATTGGATTAATTGATAGTAAATAACCAAGAAAGTTTACTTAAGTTCATTTCATTCTATTTAGTTATTATTAATAATCGCTGGATAACTTTAAATTATCTTCACAAATGATCAATAACAAACACTACTAACTAAGCACGATATTAGTACATTATGAATATTACAAAACTTTTTCATATATATTGGCAAGGCCATTCACATCGGTACGCTAGTATAAAATAAAATTAATTATATATTTATTGATTTTTTTTTGGGAAAACAGCGATAATAAATTTATGTTTTGGAGGGAAAAGGGGCATGATAGAATGAAAAGATTGAAAGCTTTGGCTTTGCGAAGCCAAGAATAATGTCAAAAGGCACTAATTCCATCAAGAGCCTCTTCTTTTGTGTCTGTACCTTAAATGGCATCTTTTACTTGAAATTATGAATTGAATCGACTTTAAAAGATCTTCCAATGGAAATGGATCTACATCAATCTAGATATGTGCACCTTATGTCCAATTAGTAGGACAACTTTTATGGAAGCTGAAGAGAAAATAATTAAATAAATAAAAAGAAATAAAAACGTAACTCTCTTGAATAAGAAGAATGTTGCACGTGGGCATATTATATGCACCGGCTATGAAGGAAGAATCCAATGGATATAAATCATTAATAGATTTGTTCTAGTTTTTCTTTTCCCCATGCAGAACTGAAAAGTCATACACTTCTGTGAAATGTAATATACAAATAAGTTATCCTACGTGAATAAGGATTTTTTTTTAATTACGACGTTATTTTTCAACTCCACTCATATTAATAGAATCGATTAAAAAAGTTGTAAATTACTGTGTGATAAAGCCAAATTATAAGTTTCATGGGATATATCGCCCATTTGGTTGAGGAAGAAAATATTTTTTTTATTTTTTAAAAATATCTATTATATCTTTATTATTAATAATAAGATTATTATTTAACAATATTTATTTTTTAAAATAAAAATATAAAATTTATTTTTTAAAATTCATTTTAATTACTTTTTTATTTTTATTTCTATCCTTGACATTTTGTATATAACTTTATAAATTAAATCTATCCTTCTACATTGAAATTATACAAAAATGTCGAACGTAAACCTAAGAGGGAGAGCATCATCGAATCTAGATTCCCTGCAGAAGGAGATCTTATTGCAAGGAGTACAGTAGCCAACAATTTTTTATTATTTATTTACTTACTTTTTAGGATTTAAAGTTTAAGATAGAAGGTAAAAATTGCAATTGTGAGGATAAAAAATTTAATTACGATCAAGAATTATATTTTAAAAATTTTAACTGTGTAGTACAATTTAAATTATACTTTTATTTCTTGATCTCTACTCTAAATGACATGTTTTAGTTAGTTTTCTATCCCTACAATGCTACCAATATGACAATAATGATATCAATAATAGGGGAAATTAATTATATTATGCTTAGAAATTTATTCTTTTCTCAATAATCTTCTCACCCTAGCTCCTTTTCCTTAAATGATAAAGGATCATCCTTATCAACTAATATTTTTTTAGAAGAAATCCAATGTAAAGATATCAACCAAGATATTGATAATGGGACAATTCTAGAAGTTCCAAAAAATGCTCTTTACAAATTAGAGGAAAACTTCTTTCATAAATCTAATTATATAATCAGAACTGTAAAAGATGTTATTCCATAAATCTCTAGAAAGAAGAATTCCATCTCCTCTTTAAAGAATCTATCAAACATCACAAAAAACATTATAAATTCCTACACATAGGATATGTTCAAATAGCTATAAAACCCTCAGTAAGAGAAGGAGTTAATGTTTCTCATCTAATTTGCCTAAGGGACACTAGGCATAATCAATTATTGATTCGCTCTTAGGTATAGTTGAATTGGGGTTACATGCTGAACCCGTTTATTTTAACTATTACCCTAATAGAAAGTTATTCTTAATAGACAAAAATGTCACAAATATCCTTAAACTCAACATAAAACTTCATGGTTTTGACATACAACTAGGATCAATTCCCATAGTCTTATTATATAGAATACAATATGAAGTCATAAACTCCTACAGCTCTAATGTTTTTATATCACAAGAGACTAGTCCAAGTACCTTATTTTTAACAAGTACCTCCAAGGACAATGTGATGGACCCAAAACTATTCAATGGATTTGCCTGATGAATGGGTTATGGAAAAAGTAATTTTTGCCTTATCAATGTCAACCCCTAAATTAAATAAAATTAGACAAACCCAAACTAGGACTGTAAGAATATCCTTTGAAAGTAGAAGAAAATCTTTTAGTTCTACATCAATAATTAAATCTACCCAAACAAATGAGGATTTCAAGTTTGTAAGATTTGAGCTACCTAGGCATTCATGCTCCTTAACACCACAAATGTCACCTTTTGTCATACACCTTCATGGTATAAATACTTCTTCCAAATACCTTAACCCACCTACCAAAGAGATGATGAAGATCAAAGGTCTATTCAATCTCCAACCTATTCTTCTATGCATGAATAGTTAGAATTGAATATGGTTCACAAGGAATTCTAAATCGACAAGCAATCTTTGCAAAAAGATTTCTATCTAGAAGAAAACCAAGAAAGACAATGGTTCCTTGAAAACTTAAGGGGAAATCAAAGAAAAAAAATTCAAAACCAATTATGTGAATTTCTTGAAAAAATTAAAACAAATATCTCATTCCTTGAATGGTTTGAGCCTTATACTTCTGCCAGACAAATAGATTACTTCCTCCCAAACTCAATCAATATGACCAATACAACTTAGCACACATTAAAAGGGGAAGTTATTAATTTTGAGCTTCCTCCATCCAAATCTATCTAGCTCCTAAATCTTAGTGACAACAAACAAAAATTTCTTATAACCTCACCTTTTAAATTCAAAAACTTAGATGAATAAATTAACTTCAAAAATATTCAAAGTCTTATGGAATAAAACAATTATACAAATAAATATTTTGAAACATTAGGTGAACATCTCACCTCTAAATTGACAAGTCAATCATCTTCTTTATTCAAAACATATAATGGAAAAACCTTTATTTAAACACTTCCAAGTACTAACTAATATTACAAAAGAATTTGAAAATGATCCAAATCAAAATCTCTTTAAAAAAATTAAGGACTAATTCAAATCTCTAATTGTACCAGAAACATCAACAATTAATAATATTATTTCTCAAGAATCTCAGTTTGATTCTCAATCAACTCCTTTTTTCAAAATCTCCTAAAATTGTCCAAATTTCCTTTCAATGGACCAAACTTTCAAAATCGTTCTATTCAAAAGCAACTGCCCTAGATCTTGCAATAGAAGAACAAAATTAGAATTTTGAACACTTCAATGCTAACAACATCTATGAATGGAACATAGATGAACAAACAAACTACTAAATACTTAACACCCTCCAACAAATGACAATAGTTTGCACAGCTTATCAAATCTCACACAATTATTATAAGGAAGCCATATCCAATATTCTTATTATTGGTTTCTCAAGACAACTCAAAGGATGGTGGGATAATTATGTCTCACTTGACGAAAAAGATCAAATTTTTATAACCCTTAAACTACAATGAGATGGTACTCCCATAATTCCTAATTGAGATGTCATCCCAGACATAGTCAAACCTTAATTGTTTCAATTATTCAACATTTTATTGTTAATCCATCCATTTGGAAAGATCCTTCAGCAAAACTTTTTTTAACCTTAAATGTAGAACTCTTACAGATTTTTTGTAGTACAAAGATATCTTCTTGACAAGAGTCTTTATTAAGGATGATTGCCATCAACCTTTTTAGAAAGAAAAACTTTTACTCGACCTTTCAAAATCTTTAGGAGAAAAGGTCCATGAAAAAATTAGAAACCAAACTATAGATAGATGGAATTATTTCTTATGAACATTTAAGTTATGGCCAACTCATAGCTTATGTTAAAAAAATTACTCTAAAAATTTGTCAAGATGTCAAGACTCAACATCAATTAGCCAAAGAAAAGGCTCAAAATAGGAAATATTTAGGGACTTTTTGCAAACAATTTGGTCTTCACCCTTGCAAAAGATCTAAATCTAAAAAACACAAATATTACTCAAAAACTTATCATAAAAGAATGGAAGGAAATTCTTTTCGGGAATATGAATGGAATGTAATGCCTTTTAAACTAAAAATGCTCCTTCTAAATTTCAAAAAAATAATGAATGACATTTTTAATCCTTATACTAAATTTATTATAGTTTATATGGATGATGTGTTGATATATTTTCAAATAATTGATCAACACTTCAAACATATTCATATTTTTATAAATGTTATCAAAAGAAATGGTCTTGTTGTTTCAAAAACAAAGATTAATCTTTTTCAAACTAAGGTCAAGTTTCTTAGTCACAATATCTATTAAAGAACTATCACCACAATTGATAGGATAATTCAATTCGCTAATAAATTTCTTGATCAAATTATTGATAAAAACTAACTTTAAATATTTTTAGGTTATTTAAATTATGTGAGAGATTTCCTTCCTCAACTTAACAGTCTTATTAAATCTCTTTATAAGTGTCTAAAAAAATATCTTCCCCTTAAACAAACAAGCTTACAACTAAAATCCAATAAATCAAATTTCATGTGAAGCACCTTCTGTGTCTTTACCTTCCAAACCCTTCAACCCTTAAAATTGTTGAAACAGATGCTTCTGACATTAGTTATGGAAGCATTCTCAAACAAAGAATAAATGATAAAGAAAGTATCATTACTTTTATATCCAAACATTGAAACTTTGCTTAACAAAATTATTTTACCATAAAAAAAGAAATCTTAGCAATTATTTTATGTATTACAAAATTCCAAAGTGATTTATCAAATAAAAAATTTTTAGTCAAAATTGATTATAAATCTACAAAAGATGTTTTGAAAATGGATGCTAAGAATCTTGCATCAAAATAGATTTTTGCCAAATGACAAACAATTTTAAGTATTTTTTACTTTGAAATTGAATATAAAAAAGGTTCTACAAACTCTCTTCCTAATTATCTTACTCATGAATTTTATAGAGAGGGTAAAAAAGAAAAGGAATGCAAATAAAGGAAAGGACAAAGCCTAAGAAAGCTCATCATTAGATGATGATAAGAAAATAGTCTTAAATCAATCAAAATTAGGTCATTTACCTAACAAATTAGGTCTTCCACCCAATGATTAAAAGAAACCTCCACCACTAAAACAAACAAAAAAGAAACAAAGGCTTCCTTATTGCATCTCAAGCCTTGGTCAAACTCCTAAACAAGTCTTGGGTAGATATAGCTGATGAAGAATCTAATGATCATTCTCTCGATGATGAATAACAATCTAGCCTAACTCTAGTATAGATCATTGACTCATTAAAATCCAAAACCACAACTAACAAGAAAATCATTTCCAAAAAAGGAGAATCTTCAATTGATTTTCCCCAATTGATACCTTTTCAAACCGCCAAACCTACCAAAATGACATATTTCCAAAAGAATACATTTATGAATATTTTCCAAATGGAACAAAAATTTTAGGACAAAAATCTTAATATGATCTCTAAAAAAAATCTTTCTAAAAGATTTCCATTTTCAACTAGCCTCTCTAAATAAAACTAAAAAATTTTATGAATTTATTTTAGTGGATTTAAATTTATCACCATTAAGCACTATAGAAATAAATGTTATGTAGACACTTTTATTCACTTAACAATTCAAATTTTAAAAATGTTTTCATCAAAAGATTGGAATCAAGATTTAAATAAAATTAAAAAAGTTTCCTATAATTTTGACTCAATTAGTTATAATTACTAAGATTATAGAGATACCTAGTTCAGTACTTTTTAGTGTCAATAAGTTTTTCCGCTACTCATGATTGATTTATTTCAAACAAAATGTAAAATATGTCTTCTTTCAATGGTTTGCAAAATGGTGAGATTTTTTTGGACCTTATCCAGAAATTCTATCTCCCTAAATTGCTAAAGGATCATAAAATTTTTCTTCAGAATTTAACATTGGTAAAGATTTGTTCTCGATAAATCTTCATTTCTTTAGCAAATTATCTTTAGCTTGAATTTTCTTTTAACAAATATGGCAGTAGGCTAAACCAAACATTTTGCCAAATTCCTTTCGTTAAATGGTGGCCCAAATTTAGTCTCAAGAGAGAGAATTCTCAAAGAATCCTAGAATAGTTTGACAAGTGGTAACAAGAAATTACTCATGGTTGTCGAATTGGCCAAGATTAGTAAAAATTACTAGTTTACAGTAAAGTGCCAACTAGGTTGTTTCTCAAGAAGTCTTTAATCAAATCAACCATATTAAGAGTTTGTAGAATTAGAATTGAATTGACTAAGGGTTATATGCAAAATTAAATGACAAACCAAAACAAAGTCAACTATTGAAACAAATTAAAGAACGAAACAATACACCAAAACATAATCAGTCATTGGTTCCCTCCCCTAATGTCTCACCTTTCTCGCCATTTAAACATTTCTCTAGTCTGATTTTAATCTCTTGATTAGTGTTATCTAATGTCCTTAAGCTATCAATTAAGGTTATGATTAGTTCTGTTTATTACACCTAATACAATTGCACCATATTAATAAAATAATACCAATCCAATTCCTATTCAAACACACTAAAAAGAATTACACAAAAATCTCTAATATGATAAGCAAAATGATTCTAATTGATTAATCAATAGATTCAATTAGACACGACTCTAAAATGATGCATATGAAACAGTAGCAATCTAAATTATCTAATTAGTATAATTAAGATTAACACAAATACAGAGAGAAATAAAAAAAAAGGGAATTCATGTGTCATTAAAATGAAACCAATATTCATTCAAACCATAAGCTTGGGTTTAGTCTTGGATTGATTACTAAATAACTCAGAAAGCCATTACGTAAGAGAAATGTTATAGAGAAAAAAAAAGCCATACGGTCGAAGAATCTCTAGAGATGATGGCCAAGAGAATCTAATTTACTAAAGATGACCTAAAGGAGTAATCTGAAAACCAAATTGGTCAATATTACATCCGACAATCCATAATTTTTTTTTAAAAAAATACAATATTAATTCCAAAATAAAGTCAGCCAAGCGTCTAGCCTATTTACAAAGCATCCAAGTCCTTTTGTTGGCTTAGCTTATGTATAGAAATAAAAGACAGATAATGAGGCCTCTATTGATCAAAATATAATAATAATAATTAAAACCCAACTGCAATAATTAAAACACATTAATCCCAAATTGACCCAAAAATATAAAATGAACCAAATGTCACCAAATTCAATTAGTCTCATTGAATTATTATAAAACTAAGTTTGAGGAATATAAATGTATAAATACTCAAATTATCAACAAGAACCTAAAATATTTAAATGTATTTTATCCTTTAACAATTCAGTTTTTGAATTAAAGAGCTTAAATCACTGCCAACCTTGCATCGACTAAAACAATAATGGACCTTACAAAACAAATTAAAGGCCTCCAATCTTCATCCAAAAACACAAAATTATTTTCATCATACTCTAAAGATTATGCCTAATCTAATGAAGATGATTACTATGGCACTAATCTTGTAGAAGATTGAATCACATCCAAATAAAAGCACATCCAAACAAAACATCTCTTTTGTGGCAGGCAAGGAATTTGCAAGATTATTGTAGCCATGAAGCATATGACAAAAATAAAATCTTACTATTTTAACAAGTTGTAATCGATTTCTTGGATTTTACTGTTATAACAATAAACAAACCCCTATAAAGGATGTAACTTGATGGTGCTTAGGGCATTAGAATAAACCAGAGAGGGATTACCTAGAGTTCTCTAAGAGTTTTTGTAAGTTTTCTTTAATCAATAAAAATTTTGTATAGTTCTTTTGTTTTTTGATTTCTTAATTCATATATCTTCTTTCTTTGATCAATCCAATATAGACTACCGCCGCTTTAGTTTTCTTTTTGTTTTAACTTTACATTTTTAATTTGTTGCATATTTTTACATTTTTGCATGTTTAATTTCTTCCATAATTAAGTTTATGTTGTAAAGAAATCCATCTTCTCCTCTACTTCTTTTCTTCCATCTCCCTTCCTTTATTTTCCTTCCTTAGGTCTTAGTATCAAAACATACTTTAGTTAATTTTAATTGTGCTGTATTAGAGCACATTTTAGTACAGATAAAATTTTTAAAGCATAACTTTTTCTCATAATTAAATTTTTTATCCTCATACTTACAATTTTCATCTTTTATCATAAACTCTCAACCCTAAAAAGCAATTAAAAAAAGAATTATAAAAACATGAAAAAACCCCTGCCATTGAGGATTCTACTGCAGCATCATATAGGTGGACTTTCCAGAGCCCCTGCTTCAATTTATTTCAATTAACTACGAGATCATGTATTCAACCTTTGATTATTAGCGCCAAAAGCAGATTTTACTTTTAACTTTCGTTAAACTGATAACCTAACAAATTTTTTCATCAGTCTAGGCTCCAAGCACCATAGCATGGCAAACATGCTTACACTACAGCTTCTGAACATTCCACGAGCATGAAAAGCTTTGATGAAGAGGGGAAAAAACGTGGAAGATTAATCTGAGCAGGAGTTATTATTCAATCTTTTTGAGGATCAATCAATAATTATGTGACTATGGTACTACAAATTTAGAAGAAAACCACCAATCTATAAGTGTGACATCATCATCGACATAACTTTGAGCAACACCAGAATATCAGGGGTGTAAAGAAAAAACCATCTATGAATTTCTGGAAGGGGTCGAAAACAAACAAGACACTCGTCTCCATATTACACAAAATGGATGAAAAACATTCTGCTAAAACTTTTCTGATCATGTACTGAAAACTACCTTTACTAACTGCTTCTGATAATAATAAATGTGAAAGCAGCAGGCATTGCAAGAAATCGTAGAAGAGCAAAGAACCAAAACCCTGCATTTGCAAAATCTAGAGGCGGTCTTGACTCTTGTGTACATTGATGAAATGGTCAGCACTGCAAGAAGCTGATCCCATGAAAATTTTCCGAAATCAGGGAAGAGATGCGGAGAGGATCTGCATCTTTTTTAACTTAATCTCACGCTCTGCCTTGTCTTAATCATTCGCTTAAGTGAACCTAACCAGGACTGGCATTCATCCCACTCGGTAGTAGTAAGAAGTACCTGCAACGCAAAACAATAACAGCTAGAACGTAAATTTGATTGGTGCTATAGCATAATTATGTCAATACTTTAATCTGCAATTGCGTTACCTGAATTTGTAAGGCAGTACCAAAATCGCCATTGTCTAATGCCTGACAGAGCTGTAGCAGCTTATCAGCAGCATTTTTAGAGATGTCCCCGCTGTTCAATTTGGCAAACAACCCACCAAGTTTCTTTGAGTTGTCTTCTATCTCCCGCTTCTTAGCTGGATTTGCACGTGAACCTCCCAGTGCTTCTGATGTCTCGTTAAAAAGCCTTGTCAATGTTGTGACAATAGGCCTTTGGTGCACTGGCAGACATAGTCAAAGCAAGCAAAAGTTAAATGGGAATTGCCACAAAGTTACCATAGGAAGACAAATGACTTCATCAACAAAACAAATACAACTATGTAATTTAAGACTTGGCTTGCTTGTCCGAGAAGATAACACAAACAGGAAATGTTACACATAATAAATAGCCAAATCTGTGGAAGGGTCCAGAAATTGTTCATTTGCTGTAAAAGTCCCTTGGTCACCAAGCTTGCATTCCCTTTGCCCTTTTTCATGTTCTTCATTTTTTTTTTCTTTAGGCAATATCAGGTCAACTTTGAGCAAAGAAACAATAGGTCTAGCAACTTCAAGAAAGGTTACTTTTCAAGTAAAACTACAGCCCCGTACACCATGACTGTCATCAATATTAAAGCAAATGTATGGATGCACCATTTTTCACACATGCATGTCCGCTAGACAAAACTAACAATTGAAAACCAAATCCGCTTTCTCTAACAAGTCATATGAACCATAATCTTGGAAGATATTGTGTGAATGGATAAAATAAAGCTTCATGCATTGAAATTTTAAATGTGCTAAAACTATACAAAATCAACAAGAACTGACATATCTACAAATAAGAATTACCCCAAAAATAAAAGTACTATTATGAATGCTTTATTTCATGGAGCAATTAATAGCAGGCCAGGTCAATCATAATTTAAAACTTCTTATTCATAAACTTTGATTACTCAGAACATGCTCAACAAACTTTTGTACATCAGACTAAATGTCACTCTTAGAAATTATAATAAAGCTAGTTATAAACCTTCACTTCAAAGGTCCTAAGCCTTTATGATGAAGTGGACAAGAGTTCGATCTTTGCCAACCCCTATTTTTCAAATTAAATCCAAGTTTCATCACAAGGTATGATTGTGCTGACCGTTGTCCACACTTCAAAGCCAAAAAGCTCTTCATTTGAAGGAACGTGTTAGAATTATTAATAAAAACCAATCATGAGCCTTTACTTTATAGTTTAAGCTTTGGGGTTCAAATAGTACCAAAAGCCTCTATAACCCAAGTGATTACACAACTTAATCCTTGCCAACCTCCAATCTCTGAATTAAAATTGTTTTATTATGTTTCAGCATAGGATGGGCGTGGGCTTGTGCTTTGTCTTGATCCTAAAGCCCAAAGGGCTTTTGTGCGAGAAATGCATTAGAGATTATAATAATACTATTCATAAGTCTTCACTTGATAGCTTGAACGTCAGGGTGAAATTGTTCATTGACAACCTTATTTAACAGAGGACCAACTAGATTCATGTTATTTACATTTGTCAATTACTTGAACATCTTCACGCAAGAGAGCTACAATTATGCTTTGATTAAATGAATGATTCTTTCAGGCCAGGGCAGCCCTCCAACAACCAAAAAAAAAGAAACGGACTACTACATGCAAGACTGCAGTTGTACTAGATATTTCTTAATATATTCATAAGACTAGATATTTCTCAATATTTTCACAAGACCAAGAGTATATAAAAGCCAAATAAAGCACATAAATCTAGAGATCCTTTTAATTAAATGCAAAATTTTCATCGGGAAACAACCTACCAGGTACATTTGAAGTATCTGCTGTCTGCACAGTAGGTGGCGGAACTGCTGGTGGTGTAGTTGGTTGCGCAGGTCCTGCCTGAGGGTTCCTGATAGGTTGCAATGATCCCATCCCAGGCCTTTCAACAACACCAGAATTGGAAACTGGCATGAATCCCCTTGAATTAGGGGTTGGTGCCACAACGTGTGGTAATTTCTGGCCAGGAACCGGGGCTGTAGGTTGGTAAGGTGGATTGGTGGGTGTCTGAAGTACAGAAAGTCATGTTTAAATCTTCTAGTAGCCATAATAACTTGATGATATTGAAATAGACATGGGAAAAAAAGAAAAAAGAAAAATCAACTGACAGGATATAACTGAGAACCCAACGTGGGCTGCTGATATTGCCCTGCATTTCTTAGTCCAGGAGGAGTTTGAGGATCAAAAGGTCTCAAAGGTGGCTGTGTGACGGCAGCAGGAGAGAAGTTTGACTACAAGAAAGAAAACAATTTGAAAAAAAAACAATATAAAAAATTTATTTAAAGAAAAACAAAGAACTCTTAACTATATCCCAACTCCAAGTCCAGAGTGTAATATTCAACTGGTCAGTCCAGTCTGCTTGTAAGAACAATGCTGCTAAATATAGCACTTTTTGTGCAGTTCAGCACGCATTTGGCCAAAAAAAAAAATAGCTCACTAGGAAAATCAGAAATATACTTCTGATTAAACTTGATCTATTCATGTTCTGTTAGGCAACATTCACGAACTGAATATACTATTTTTTGGCATTTCAAAACTAATTTGGCCAAAGATTAGGTGTTTTAAAGAAAAAAATTATACATTTGAAAAAATCATACCACTCTGTTCACAATCTAGTAGTATCTATTATGAATTGTGGTTGAATATAATGTCATATAAACACTATGGAGGCTCACAATTTGTTTTTCAAAAAACTAGAAGTGACTGTTTATTACTTTATCTTCACACAAACTTGAGGTTTGAGAAATCACTAAAAAATTATCCAGTGGGCTACAACTGTTTCTTCTAATTTTATGTAACATGATATACCTGGGGAACCTGAGGGGGCTGTGATGGAACAAATAAATTAGGCTGTTGAGGTTGCTGATATGGAGCAGGAACAGCATATCCTCTTCCATATGAAGGATCAAATTGTTGTTGATAGTTTTCATTATATGCAATTCCAGGAACACTTTGCTGCCCTTGTGCAGATGCTGACTCCTAAGAAACAAACATTAAAAAAACATTTCCAATTGCAGCAAGACAATGTTTTGCCCCAAAAAGAAAATGTCAATGAACAAGGAGAAAATAAAAACCTGATAATTTCGGCCATATACAGAACTATCAGCACCATACAAAGATCTGCTCTGTGATTGAGAATTTTCAAAAGCAGTAGGCTTGAAGTCTTTCTCTGCAATCACAATTTGAGAAATAAACAGGATAAAGTAGAGACATTCAAAATTTTTCAAATATTGAAGCAAACATGGTAACATAATACAGCTGGAAAATATAACACAATTACAATGAATTTAAATAACATAAAAACAGAACTTCACAATCCAGAATATTTAAGATTAAAATAATTGGTCTTCCTCCACCAACAACAACTTATCCAAGTAAACTGCAGTTTTACAAGTTAAATATGATTCCCACAGAACTTTATTTTAGGGAAAAAAGTGATTGGGAATGTAGAACTAACCACCACTGAAAGATCATGTAAAAATCTCAAACCAGCAACCACATCACAAATAGACACCTCCCCCTAACACGCCCTCCTAAAAAAGAACTTATTTAATGGTTTAACTGTAGATCAATTACTAAGTAATAGAAGCACTCGCAACCTTGAACCTTCTCCACAAAAAGGAACATCATCAAACCCATTATTTTAGGTATTGATACTGCTACATTCACCTTATAATCGCTAGATAGACAGCTATAGTTCAGAATTATATTGTAATGGAGATTTCACCATCATCTTTTATCGGGAAAGAAAAACAGAAGTAGACAGAACAGAGATAACACCCTTTCCCTATACAAGAAAAATCTATCTCTAGGAGTTGGGGAAGAATTTATCTATCTATTATGCACTTTGTTCAGACATAAAGCTATCCTAGGGACATTATACTATATCCTGCATTTTTATTACAAGATAAATTTTAGAATAGGAAGTATATTTCACTTCATAAATAATACGTGAATGGTATTAATCAAAATATTCATCAAACAATAAAAGCAGTTAAGAGGTCACATTCTAATCATCAATTTGAAAAATAGAACAGTCCAAGCAAAAGGCTTACCAGGTTCTGTATAAAGAGCAATCCTATCCTTTAAGATCGCAAGTTCAGTTGGAAGTTCATCAGATCCTAAGAGTTTTAAATACTCCATTGCAGTAGTTAACAACCCTTGACTTGCTAAAATTTCAGCATATTTCTCAACAAGCTTGCACAGAGATGCACTAAACTTCTTTTGCCCAGTTGCTAGAGCAAGAACAATAGTCTTCTCCATCAAATCCTATCAAAATATAAGATTTTGTCAACTTTCAAGCCTCTTATCTATAATTATGAGTTTTATATCAAAGTTTTTTTGGATAAAATTTAAATCAAACTTAGTTACTAATGAATATCAGCATTACCTGGAGAAGCTGAACATAAGACTTTCCTCCATGCTCACTTTGCAGACTCCTTGACCAAATTTCAACTGTTTTATCAATATTTCCAGCACATATAAAACAAAGGGTTGCAGCTAATGTATTGCCAGCCGCCATGAGTTTTGAAGCAAGTGTGTCACAAAGCATTGTCCATTCATCTCTCTGTGCAAACTGTCAGTAGGTCATAACCAAAGAAAAACATTAGTTTATGTCAACAGAAAAAATAACACCAGCATCAACAGAATCAACAGAACTTATTTCTTGTATGTAATTTCTTCTTTATAATGTTATAAAATTCCAGTTTGAGAATTTAAGCTGATAGTAAGCCAACAGAAGAGAGATCAAGGATCCTCATCTAGCATCAGAAAACTAGGTTCCACCACCACAATATCACCATTAGTAGAAACCACATATAGACAACATAGTTGAGTGGTGAAATTCAAAGCAGAAGTCAAGCAGCCTTTTCTGATGTAGTATAAAAAAAGAGATGAAACAACTAAAACCTAGGTTAAACATAGGAGAACCAGTGAGCCCAGGATACCAGATAAAACATGATTAAGAAACTTATTCTCTTTGATCAATTTAAAAATGATGTATAGAACATTAGTACATTAAAAATGCAATCAATACTTTCAAGAAAATAAAAACAAAATTCAGACAAGAAGCAAAGAGACCTACACTGCAAAGAAGAGCAAGAGTTTCCTTCCAAAACTTCAGAGGCCTCGAGTGCACAAGGCTCAAGAGATCATTGCTCACCATTGCTGATACAATCTGAAAGTTGAAATGACCCATAAATGGCAGATATGTGGTAGGTCTAAGGATAGAACCAATGTCAGTCAGATATATAATCAATAGTATATACGATCTAATTAACAGCTACCTTTAAGTATGGGGATCGGCTTAACTTAAGGTATTGATCACGAGTACTTTCCCACAAGGAAGCACTACCCACATGAGCAATAACTAAAGCATCGGCCCACTTATTTGCAGATATGCATTGCACAGCTGCCCCCTTGTAGTCTCCAACAACTAAAGCACGTTGAACACTGTCATCGAATGAAAAGTCAGTGCTCTCCTCCATTTCCAACTCTTCTTGGATTTTCTCTGAACCATTGGCATCATCCGCAATAATGTTGCCACCAGAAGTAGATGAAGGTGTATCAGCTTTGGGACTTGGAAGATTGTTGAAGAAATCCTCCCCATTATCAGAAGGGACAACAGTGGATTCATTGGTAGCCCCAAGTCCTACTCTATTAACAGATGTGTCCTCAAGTCCAAGACCATTTACTTCTTGGGTAAGATCATCTAGAACTGTATCTTTTCCTTCACTAGGTACACCAAAACCAAGGTGCGTGAGTAGTTTTGTTCGTGCAGTCCCATCATCTTCAAACATAACCTTCAAGAAGCCCCATGTTTCCCTTTCCTCCTCAGATCTGTCAAAATCGACAGATGCAATAGCAGATTAACCTAGGCATAAAAACCAAACAATATGAAACAATGTTGCTCTTCATGGAACAAACATACTCTGATTCCTGAGATTTTTTATCACATAAAACCCTCAATAGAGACTTTTCCCCATTTTGTATTGCAGCTTCAAATTCAGAGGACCTACTCACTAGACTGTCTTCAGTGATCAAGTTATGCACACAAACCTAGAATATTACAAATAAGATAAATTCAACTGAAAGTTTAACAACTGGGCAACAAATATAGGGACATCACAGTAACATTATTTAACCTCTGAAGCACCCGCAGCAGATGACTTGGAATGAAATAATACAAGCTTGCCTCCAAAGCCAAATGAAACTCCAACAGGACGTTTATACCATTTCGGAGCTCTCAGAGGTACTGCACAGAAAAGGTAGTATTCATAAAGAAATCCCAAAATCAATATATGAGATAAAATAAGATGTGTATGACCTGCATAACCTTCCTCATCCCCATAAATCACACAAAACACTTATTGTTGCACAGAAAAAAACTTGAGCATGTCTAATGCAGATGAATATATACCCAAAAAAAAAACTACAGATAATAGCTGCTAGTTTATTCCATAGAAGTTAGAAACAAAAGCATCACCTGCACCAAAATCAGTTTCGCCAACACCATATCTACTGCAACCCTGCAAACATATATACACACACACACACACACACAATTAGTGATATGGCCAATAAAGAGATGTCCATGAAGAAAACCAGCAAAGGAGATTACACCTATAATACAAAAAGAAATTAAAAATATAAATCACTGATTTTTTAATTTTAGTTATTAATCTAGAACTGAAAAACATATGTTGGTATTAGAAATAAGCTCATTTAATTGCTTTTATATATGCTTGCCTGCATAACGAATGGATAATAGATCTTTGTCCTTTGACTTTTCTTGTCTATTTGCGCGTATAAGCTACAATAAATATATAATTAAAAACAAAGCTCAATCCATACAAACCACTGTCGATAAGCCCAATTAGGCTAAGCTGACATGTGAAAAATAATACTTTCAATGAGCAATAGGCTAATTAAAACGAATGTCTACTTTATGGCCAACAGGTTAATAATTAGATAATGTTCACTTGCATAAAGACAGATTTAAAGTGATTGAAAGGAAAGATTAAGAAATTGAGAGGGGGAAAATAGGAATTTTATAAAATGCTATTTATAACTTGTTGATCAATTCATGTTTATAACATCAATTAAAAAACATTCATAATCTCATATGCTTTATAAAAGATTTGAAGTGATTAAAAATTATGATGGAGAACTAAATGACAGAAAGACCCACCATTTTTGAAGTGCAATTTTATTATGAAAAATATGAAGATGATTATTATAAAATTAGCACTTGTATAGGAGATAAACATTTCCATTCATATATGCATTATAAGACACTGCTTCAGCATGTCACAGCTACAACAATCTACTAACTTAGTGATCAATGATAATAGAGTATATGAAATGCAGGCATCAGTTACCTACTTATTCAATTTCCATGTTACTTCATCCCATCCCTAGATATCTTCAAAGTTCAAGTATGCTTCTCACTTGTAAAACAAAACTAGTATGAAAAAACCAACAGAAACACAAGTATGTACCTCAATATTGTAGATGCCAATTTTTCCATCAAAGGAAGATGCTGATATCACTCCAGGTATCTTAGGATACCAGTGAACATCAAAATTCCAGTTGGTCCCAGCAGGCAATTCGCAGACAATCTTTGCCAAATAATAATAAAAATAAAAATAAACACTCACTATCAAACAAATTATCTGTAAATGAATAATACAATCCATGGGTTAATTGTAAAATCTGTCAAACCAAACTTGAAGAGGGGAAAAGAAGACAAAACAACACCTCTCCAGTAATTGTGTCCCAGCATATAGTGCGACTATCTTTGCCACAGGTAAGCAGATAAGAGCTATCATTGGGACACCATGACATTGCAATTACACCTAATTAGGAAATTCAGGCAACATAATCTTGTCAGCTAAGCTAAAAGGTGAAGATACCTGGCAGGTTCACAGTAAAAGCAAAACTAACTACAAAGAACCAGTCACAGCCTATAAAACATACAAAATACCTGACATACCAGCATCTAACATTCTAACTACAACTTTCAACCAGAAAATAACATAGTCTCAAAGTATTTTAAGCTTGTTTTGAAAATATCAGTAGAAAACAAGGCAGCAGGGTAGGGAGAATCATAGCAAAAATAAAATAAATAATAATAATAAGATCACTACACAACTTAAAAAGCCTAATACCAAAGGATCCACTCACAGACAACTTGCCAGTGACAACTGAAAAATTTTATATTTTGTTAAGACACAATTGCAAGGTATGGAACTTGATTCCTACATTGGAAATATGGGATTCTAATGTGGAATTTACATGGATCTTGAGCTCTCCAATCTCATGAGATAGCTTTTGGGGTGTGGTTCTCCTAAAGGTTCCTATCAATTCGTAGCAAAGCCTTCCATTACATCCCAGTTGCAATTGTGCAGCATAGGTTGTGATGCCAGTATAGTAATGTTAGCCTAGGGCTAGGACGTTAGCACAAAGCCACCTTGGATGGGTGCAAGGTGCGATGGAATGTTAGAACCCAATGGGAAAGGAGTAGGAATTGAGTCCCACATTGGAAGTATGTGTTAGGAAGAAGAAGAATAAAATGTAGAAAATAGAAGAATAGAGAGAGAATGAAGAGAATCATCAACTGTATTAACTATCTGAATAAATCCTCCTCCTTCTGATACAACTATATATGGAGTTAGTTAACAACCTACAAACAGCCTAACAAACTAACCACTTCAGTTACTAACTATTTATGTCTAACAATACTCCCTCCCATTAAAAACCCTTGTCCTCAAGGGTGACTATCATTATTACAAGAATCACTCCCAAAACATGTACTTGAACAACTACACGTTAGTAACACACTTAGAATTTCAAGACAAACACTTCAGCAATTACACATCAGTAGCACACGCTCAGAACCTTCACAAACACCCACACCAATGAACAGATACAAGAAGACAACTACTAGTGGTTCATCATTGGACCCACGTAACATGTTCATCCACTGAAAACACTTGACCTCAAGGGTCATCATTACAAACATCAAGACACATTCTTTGAAAATCATAAAACTGGACCCAAGTAACATCTTTATCAACTTCCCTCTGTACCAAGCTAACATAGTAAGTTCAGTGAAGTCACCCTCTTGATTTCAGCCATTGTATTTCAAAAATCTTGTCACACCGACTTAAAGGAATAGCAAATGTATCTGTACTGAATTCCTCCCTTCGTATCTTCCATTTAAACTCTTTACAAACTCCTTGAGTTGTGAATCTGCTGTCACCAGCTACTGTCACTTCTGCTTTTAGTTTATCCATTGCCCCCCCCCCCCCCAAACAAAAAAAAACAAAATTTCTTAACCATTTGTGAGTCTAAGAAACCATGGGTGCTACCACTATCAGTCAAAATTTGTAAAACCTTCCTCCCCACATTCCCTTGTACCCTCACTGTTATATTGCTATCCACACCTTTTATGAAATTCAATGAGATTTTTTAAGTTGGTTCTAATACCACTTTCCTTTCACCATCCTCTTTAATTTCTTTGTTTTCTCCTAAGTAATCAGCTTCTTCAACTTCCATCAATTGGATCAGCATCTTTTTCCTTTGAGGACACCCATGGCCTTGATTATTTTTCTCATTGCAATAGTCACAAAAGTTGTTGGCTCTAGGCTCTTCTATTTCTTCAATTGCAAAAACCTTTTGCAGCTTTAAACCTTCTTTAATTCTGATGGAACGTATGCAATATTATTCCATTATATCAGTATCTCCTTGCTAATGGATAGATTAGCAAAGCTGAGTTACAATGGCACTGGTGAAGGAAATAAAGAAAAAGAAGAAAACAAAGGAACTAGCATTCGAGAGGCTAGTCTCTCCTCATGCACTACACAGAATTCTCCCCCCTCTCTCATGCTTCCCACGCCTAAAATATTCTCCTAACAGAAAATCCCACACTCTCTCTCCTGCCCAATTAGTTACTGGCGTAGTAATATCTAATCAACCCCCACTAAGCCACCTCAGCATTCTTTTTCTTCCTCTTCCTTGAATACACTTGCCGAATCTGACGTTCCTCATTATTACCCCCCCCCATTCAGATGCACCTTGTCCTCAAGGTGGAAGTCAGGGAATTGAGTGTGGATAGCGTCATAAGGCTCCAAGGTATTATCATGTTCAGGTAAATTAGCCCATTTGACTAAAATCTCAGTCTGGCCATTGGTCAGTAGCCGAGAATGCCGAATAGCTTCAGGCTGAACCAATAATTCCATATCCTCTGCTAAGAAGTCAAGGAGTGGTTCGGCTGCAATCAATGACTGGATGGACGGTTTGAGCTGAGATACATGAAAAACAGGATGGATGCGAGAGGTAGGTGGCAAGTCGAGCTTGTAAGCCACTTCTCCCAACTTTTGGAGAATTTTGAATGAGCCATAGAAACGAGGACTGAGTTTCTCATTAGGCTTCTTAGCAAGAGACTTAAATTTATAAGGCTGTAATTTAAGATAAACCATGTCACCAATGTTAAAATTAACATCCCGTCTCTTCTTGTTGGCGTGAAGCTTCATCTGCACTTGAGCCTTCTCTAAATTAGTCTTCAGTTCAGCTAGTATCAAATTTCTGGTCCCGATCTGTTCATTAACCTCTTCCACTCCCGATAACCCATCATCCAACTTAAAAAGAGCGGCTGGTTCTTTACCATAGAGAGCTCTAAAAGGAGTCATGCCTGAGGACCTGTTATAATTGGTATTGAACCAATATTCAGCCCAACTTAACCATGTAACCCATTGTTTAGGCTTGTCACCAGTGAAACACCTGAGATAAGTTTCAAGTCCGCGATTAACAACTTCCGTTTGCCCATCGGTTTGGGGATGATATCCTGAACTATAAGCAAGAGTAGTTCCTGAATGCTTAAATAATTCTTGCCAAAAGACACTAAGGAATATGCGGTCCCTATCGGACACTATAGTCGTAGGAAAACCATGCAACCGCACCACCTCTTTAATAAAAACAGCAGCAACATCTTTAGCAGTGAAGGGATGTGAGAGAGGAATAAAATGAGCATATTTTGTCAACCTATCCACCACAACCATAATAGTATCATATTTGTGAGATCGAGGAAAGCCAGTGATGAAATCCATACTGATATCTTCCCAAACATGTTGAGGAATAGGCAAAGATTGCAAAAGACCAGCGGGACTCAAGGCTTGGTATTTGTAACGTTGGCAAATATCACATTTAGCCACATAAGTCTGTACATCTTTGCGCATTCCTTCCCAATAGAACAAAGATGACAACCTCTTGTATGTTCTTAAATAACCAGAGTGGCCTCCAAGAGGTGAATCATGGAACTCCTTAAGTAATAGCGGAATTCTAGTAGATGACTTAGGAAGTACCAGACAGCCCTTGTAGAAAAGACAGCCACGTTGCACGGTATAGCCTGGACGATCATTTGTTCCTATTGTAACCTGATGTATGATAGAGGACAAAAGAGGGTCTTGATGAATTTCTTTCTCCCAGTCTTCTCAATTGTTTAGCTGCCACAAGGATACATTATGTAACTCCACCGTTGTCTCCCTTCTTGATAAAGCATCAGCTGCTGAATTTTCTCTTCCCGGTTTGTATTAGACCTCAAAACTATAGCCCATGATCTTGGAAACCCACCTCTGCTGATCAGGATCTATAACTCTTTGCTCCAAAAGAAATTTAAGAGCCTTTTGATCAGTTTTAATAATGAAAGGATGCCCGCAAATAATGTTGCCATTTCTTAATAGCAAAGACAATAGCCATTAACTCTCTTTCATAAACCGAACAGAGCTGGTGTTTGGAGGATAAAGTTTGACTATGGTAAGCTATTGGGCGCCTTTGCTGCATTAACACTGCTCCAGTCCCGAAACCAGAGGCATCAGCTTCTATTATAAAAGGCTGAAAGAAATTCGAAAGAGCCAAAACTGGGGTAGTAGTCATAGCTTGCTTCAGAGCTTCAAAGGCCCTTTGTCCTGGCTCACTCCATTGAAAAGCATTTTTTTTAAGTAAAGTTGTTAAAGGGGCAGCAATACTACCATAATTCTTCACAAACTTCCTATAGTACCCGGTAAGACCCAAAAATCCCCATAAAGCCTTCAAGTCTTTAGGGACAGGCCACTCTACCATACACTTAATTTTTGAGGGATCAGCTTGCACTCCATCCCCTGAAATGATATGGCCTAAATATTCCAGCTTCTGTTGAGCAAACACACTTTTTAATATTAAGAACTAGCTGATTTTGTTGGAGGATCTGTAAAGCTTGCCGAAGGTGTTGATAATGAGATTGAATGTCTCTACTATAAACCAATATATCATCAAAAAATACCAAAATAAATTTTCGGAGATATTCTCGAAAGATGTCGTTCATTAGAAATTGGAACGTAGATGGCACATTAGTCAATCCGAAGGGCATCACCATAAACTCATAATAACCTTCATGTGTCCTAAAGGCTGTCTTGTGTTCATCTCCCTCTTTGATCCTTATTTGATGGTATCCCGATTTTAAATCCAATTTGGAAAATACTTTAGCTCCCCCAAGCTCATCTAGTAACTCATCAATGACAGGAATAGGAAATTTATCAGGAATAGTTATCTTACTTAAAGCCCTATAGTCCACACAAAAACGCCATCCTCCATTTTTTTCCTTAACTAAAAGTACTGGGCTTGAATAGGGGCTGCAACTGGGCCTAATGATCCCTGACACAATCATCTCTTTAACTAAACGTTCAATCTCGGCCTTTTGGGAGTGGGGGTATCTATAAGGTCTTAGGTTGGGGGGTACTTGCCCTGGTTTAAGTTCAATAGCATGATCCCTGAATCGATTAAGAGGGAGTCCCTTTGCTGGTTCTTGTACTGCAGGAAAGTCATCCAACAGATTTTGAATTTCAGTTGCTACCACCATGGATGGCATTGGTGCAAGGGTCAGCTCACTGAATTCCACCAAAAAGCCTGGCTCTCCACTTTTCAGTGTTCTGATCATTGACTTCAAGGATACCAAAGTTTTTGATAATGAAGGATCTCCATGCAAACACACCCATTCAGCTCCCAGGTTAATCTTAAGAGTGGATTTTCCCCAATCAACTCTAACCTCTCCTAAGGATTCCAACTAATCTACTCCCAAAATTACATCAGCTCCCCCTAAGTCAAAAGGGTAAAATGATTGTTGTACCTTTAAATTTTGCATTTCCAACATGACATTATGACAAATTCCCACTCCTCTAACACGGTAGCCATCTCCAACTTGCACTTCGAATGACATGGTTTTGTCCCAGTGCAAATTAAGATCATCAATCAAGTGTGCATCTATGAAATTATGTGTAGCTCCACAGTCTATCAATACAATCACTTCCTTATTTCAAATTTTCCCTTTCAACTTTAGAGTTTTGCTTCCATTTATTCCTACTATGGAGTTCATGGATAGGGCCATCGATTGTTCATCTGGTTGAGGCTCTTGAATTGGTTCTGTTTCAACTATTTCTGCTTGCCCTGGTTCTTCATTGTCAGCATTCAATTCTGATAGTATGAGTACCTGGAGCTCTTTCTTCTTGCACCTATGATTTGGCCCAAATTTTTCATCACATTTAAAGCACAATCCCAATTCTCTCTTCTTAGCTATCTCAGCATCAGTCAATCTTTTAGAAGTACTACTGGATGATGAATAAGTAACTGGTATACTGGTTGACTTTGAATCCTTGCCACCCTTCATATCTGGACTCTTGTTGAAACTAACAGTAGATGTACTCTTCACAGGTTCTGAATAGCCTAACGTCCTGGTAGCACTATTTTTAGATACTGTCCAGGTCCCTCCAGGGTATTGTCGAGCTACTATGGTCCATCTCTGTTCCTTAGTTCTTTCCAGAGCTATATTCCTGTCTTCTATCCTTTGAGCTGTATCCATTAAGTCTTATAGGGACTGAATCTTAAGCATATGAATTTCAGCTTTTATATCAACCTTCAAGCCATTCTTAAATGCGCTTATTAGTACCTCATCCGACGCTTCCTTTAGAGTGGTAGTGATGAGCTCGAAGCGTTCTCTGTATTCCGCCACGGTGCTCTCCTGTCTCAGGGACATTAGCATCTCGAAAGTGTCTCCACATTGAGAATTATGGAATCGCAGAATAAGGTCTCTTTTAAACTCAATCCAGGAATTCGCCGAACACCTCGTCTCCTTCCACTGAAACCAGTTTAGTGCACGTCCTTCCAAACAAATCGCTACTGCATCGAGTTTTTCCTCTTCCGCTATTTTATTCACTCGAAAATATCGTTCGACTCTAAATACCCAACCCATCGGTTCTTCTCCCTTAAACAGCGGTAGTTCCAATCGTCGGAATTTGGACCCTTCTCTTTCAACGACGCTACTTTCTCCCACTTCCACTCGACGCGTTGAGGCTTCCATCATGCTCGAAGGAGTAGCATCATCCACCGATTTCATTTTCTCTTCCTTCTTACGATCATTTCGAACCTCATTCAGCACTTCAACTACCAAATCTCTTAACGCCGCCTCCTCTTGTTCCACCTTCGTCACGCTCTGTTCCATTCCCGTCATCCGTTTCTCGACCACTTCAACTCTGTTTTCCATCCTGGTGTTTACCATTCCCCAGAAATCGACTGCTCTAATACCAATAATTGATGGAACGTATGCAATATTATTCCATTATATCAGTATCTCCTTGCTAATGGATAGATTAGCAAAGCTGAGTTACAGTGGTACTGGTGAAGGAAATAAAGAAAAAGAAGAAAACAAAGGAACTAGCATTCGAGAGGCTAGTCTCTCCTCATGCACTACAAAGAATTCTCGCCCCCCCCCTCTCTCATGCTTCCCACGCCTAAAATATTCTCCTAACAGAAAATCCCACACTCTCTCTCCTGCCCAATTAGTTACTGGCGTAGTAATATCTATTCAACCCCCCACTAAGCCACCTCAGCATTCTTTTTCTTCCTCTTCCTTGAATACACGTGCCGAATCTGACGTTCCTCATTAAATTCCTCCTTGCTTCTCTTGCTTATTAAAAATCTCAGAACCCATAGTAGTGTTCTTTGTAACAAATGACTTTCTTAATTCTCGTAAAACTAACTTCCTTCTGCTTCAGTTCTCACTACTTTTTTACTTGCTTTGTTACTGCTTGAAGAATTGCAATTAAGCTCTTGTAATTTTGCAATTCTCATGGTGTCCAATAATGTTCTTGGCCTGAATATTCTCACATTTTCAGCTATATCTTCCTTCAATCCAGCTATGAAACAATTGATTAGCTGGCTTTCAAGTAGCTTCACCTAATACAAACACTCATCAAGCGCTTCTTGATATTCACTGGCACTTCCAAATTATCTAAGCTGCATCAAATCCTCCATTGGATCCTCGTACATAAGCACAAACCCAAATCTTTTCTTTATTGCTTCCATGTACATTTCCCATGTAATAACCCAGTCTTCTTGAATTTTCTCGTATGAATAGTGCCAGCCACATTCCTTCCCATTGAGATGCTGGCTGGCTACTGTTACTTTCATTTCTTCTGGAGTTTCATCCCACGCAAAATATGTCTCACACTTTGAACTCCATCCCAAGACATCTTCTCACATGAATTTTAAGAAGGTCATCTTGGTAAATCTTTTGGATAGCTAGAGATCTTTACTCCCTTGCTGTTGTCAAATTCCTCTGTAGTTGTCGTCGTCAGCTTGGCCATTGGAATCTAGCTTTTGCATTAGCTGGGTCATTTGTGTCATCATCCCCTCCACCAATTCTTGAATGCCTGACAACCTCTATTCCATCACAGTCATTCTTTGATCCATTTGACTTGATAATCTCCACTCCAGATTCAAACAGATTCTGTCTTCGATTTTGCACAACCATGTCCATGAATCGATGACTTTAATCAATTACCTCACTGTTTGCTGATCATTCAAGAAGAAGTCACCGGTTGATGCTTGTTCAAAGTCGTTCTTCCATCCCTCTCATGTTGAATTGATAGAAAGAAATTAGAATTTCAATTTATGTTCACATGCTATCTTACGAATGCATGGCGTCCACAGTTCAGAGGATTAGTGGCTCTGATACCACTATTAGGAAGAAGAATAGAATGTAGAAAATAGAATAATAGAAAGAGAATAACGAGAATTATCAAATGGATTAACAATCCGAATAAAATCCTCCTTCCTCTGATACAACTATATATGAAAGCAGTTAGTCAACAACCTAACAAACAACTGACTAACAACCAAACAAACTCTAACCACTTCAAATACTAACGAGTTATGCCTGTCAATATGGGACTCTACCGTGAGATTTATAAGGACTTTGGCTCAACAACCTCATGAGTAAGACTTTGGGGTGTCATTTTCCCATAAGTTCCGACTGGACTCAAAAGTGCTGAAAGAGATTATCACTAACATCAGGTTGTTGCTTTGAGCAAATACCTAAGATACCTTAGTTTTTGGCTATTGCCACATGATAGTAATAATTAAAAAATAAATAAATCGGACTAAGTGCTTGTTAGGGTCCATTCCAGAATGCATTTTGGAGTGCTACCCAAACAAGCAACGAGAAAGGTGTCAACTACGATAATTTCACCCTCCATCCCCATCTGTGTCTCTGGATCATATCGACATCACTTTGTACAAAAATAAGAGAATACAAGGATCAACAAATAATTAAGTTAAAAATAAATGAATTTTTGCAAAATATCAAGATATCCATAAAAAACATTTCTGTCCCCACACAAACCAAACAAAAGCTTTGCTTTCTATTCTGTAATGCACTCAAGGTAAGCATATTGCAGTGGAACTACCAAAGGGGAAAATTGCCACAGGAACACAACTCGTATAGGTAGTTTAGCAAGTTACAAATCAGTTGAGTTAATCAGCTTACTAAAGTGCAGGCAGTCCAACCTATCATGAAAGTTTGCAGATAATAATCACATAATTCTAAAATCTAAATTAAGCAGCAGTCAACTTAATCAAATTGAAACGCATCGCTTGAATAGATATCTTCTAAACAACATACTAATAGTGTATATATTGCAGCCAACTGAACACAGAATGGATGCATCTACTAAAGCACTGAGGAGAAAAGAATTTAAAATCTTACAATGAAGCAATGCAATCATGAAAATCTAATTATCTATCCTGACTTAGCAGGTTATAACACTCAGTTGTTTCCCTCTTGGAGGAGCCAAGAATTAAAAATCATCTTTGGAGAAGCAGTGCACTCATAAAAAAAATTCATCTATCCTGACCTATTTAACAGCATACAACTCTTGTTTATTTGTTTCCGTCAAGAGGTTAAATCATTTCAAGAGAAGGCAATCATAAAAATTTATCTATCTATGCTGATCTGTTTTTCAGCTTAGAACTCTCACCCATTTGTATCCCTCTTGGTTTTTTTTCCTTGTGTGTGCGAATGTAGGATAAAGAAAAAATGCAACCAAGAGAGTGTAGCATTGATAGCTCAGTGTACATAGAGACAGAGGCAACCAAATGATGTCTATGAAATATCCACAAAGAATAATTAATAATACATAAATTGACAATAGGCAATTTTCATTACCTCTACTGTGTCCCACAAACTCCTTTATCGGTGTCATTATGTTCCTCATATCCCAAAGCTGCATCAATATTTCCACACAGTCAATGCGCATTACTCTACAAAAATAAATAGTTACTTCATCTGCAAAGTCTATACCCTCAAAGTAGGAGAACCATCTTCATCTGATGCAACAACAAGCTGTGTGGCAATATCAGGATGCCACTGTAAAACTGAGGACCGCCTTCTAACTGAATCTGAAAAGCTGTCAGTTCAAATATGATACACCAGGTTATCACAATCATTTTCCAGTTAAAAAATGAAAGCAAAAGATGGCCAATCTTATTAGCATTCGAATTACCTTATCACTGGCTTTTGTTTCTTTAGATCCCAGACCACTGAAAAAATTTAAAAAGAAAAAAAAAATCTAGTATTCTAAACAGCACAAGGTTGGGAACAATATATAGAAAATTTATATAATCCTTGCTCACCAGTGGTCCCATTATAAGATGTTGATGCTAAAATGTGCTGGACTTTACTATTCCAGGATAAGAATGAAATTTCTCCCTGGGTAGCAGATCCACTACCCTGCACAATTATTATATACACTGAGTTACACATCCTTAAAACTTAATTGAAAAAAAAATACAGATATTGAAAGATAGAGAACAGATCTATCATTTAAAAAGAAGGCATTTCACAGATACACACACACTCAGAGGAAGGATATCTGACCTTGAGTGGTGGAAAATGAGTGGGCTCCGAAGGATTGGCCAAATCCCATATGCAAATTTCGCCATCATCAGCCCCAGACGCAAGAAGATTTGGTGCAATAGAATTAAATTCAAGACCACGAACCTGAGATATAAAATCCACAGATAGGATTTAACAATTCAAGCAAATAATACATATTCCAGATAAGAAAGAGCATTTACAAACTGAAGGCTGGCTCAAAATAGCAAAAGAAAACTTACAGGCCCTTTATGCCTTACAAGATGTCCAACAAGAGCACTCTCATTTGCCTCCGAACTGAGAAAATCCATCAAGAAAGTAAATTCAATGGAAAGACAGAAGAAAAATTGTGCACAACCTTCAAATCAAAAAATCACAAAACCCAAACATTAGGGTTTACTGATTTTCGGATCAATAATTTAAATCAAATCAAAGAAAAACTCCAAACTAGAAATTATTCACCATTTATTTTCCAAAAAGGCTATAGTTGTCCTTCTATATTTTCAAGACGACCATGAAATACATTATAATTCGAAAGCATGTCATTTTGGAGTTAGCATAAATTAGATAGAAGAAAATAGCCAGTATTGAAATCAACTTTCACTTGCATCAACCGACAAGAGACAACCATCCATCTCATTGCACAACTTATCAAAAGCCAGATAACTGATGACATTCAATTCAAAACAGAACAAATTTAGAACGATTTGCAAACGAGGAGTGCAAAACTTCAAGGCTAAATCATTGTACATAACATTTATCTGCTAACCTGCATCTCCTTTTCTTTTATATTTTCTTACCCAAAGAGACCACCAAACCTACTTTTAAGAAGATGAAGGATTTTTTCAGATACACTCTTGAAAAGAAATATTAATAAACGAACACAAAAGTACGAGAAACTAGAAAGAATTACAAAGAGAAAATTCAGATTATACAACTAGCGCCAATACAATATCAAACAAAATTCCTATTCTAACTGAAAATATCATGACATCAAGTAGTTATCTAAAAAACTTCCGTGCATTACACAGAACAACATTAAAATACATGAAGATTGCTAAAATTTCAAGTTGAATTGTATTAGCATAAAGACCATATTATCCAATATATCTTTATCCTACTCCATTTCCGGAATTACTTAACTTTTAATAAATCTCCAATTCATGCATATAGAAGCGTAGTAATAATCAGTTCGCAATCATTGAAAGCCATTCAGCGTGCATCCATTAACACACTGACCGACAGAGTTCCCAATTCTCTCAGCTGAACCACATTTGTAGCAGGTCCCCTCATTTAAAAAAAGGAAACAAGTTGAGGACATTCAATTTCAAAGATCAACACGAAAACAACGCTCTAATGCAAAACCCAGTTACCGGATCAAAGTGAGAGGATTCCAGACGTCGATGTTCCCATCGACCAGCCCACCAGCAACAAGACCGAGACCGAAACCTTCAGACGCAGAACTGTTCTTCCCCCAAGACAAACGATTGAACCGCTCGGAGCTGGGAAACTCGGCGACCAGAGGCAGTTCCTGATCGTCCGACTGGAAATTAAGCTCAAATATTTCGAGATTAGCAGAGGAGCTGAATGACAGATCAACCGCGCCCGCCATGGTTCCGGCCGCCATGTAAGGCGCGTCCGGCGCCAGAGCCACCGACGCCGATCGATTCACCCATTTTATGGACGCCATTGGATTTGGAAAAACCTAATCTCCCCAAAAGAAACACAAATTCAAGTGTATACAGAGAAAGAAAATTAGATCTCAGAAGTGGAAAATTGCGACTCAAGAATTGGGAAGATTTCGATCTGATCTGTGAAATGTTTATGTGAGAGTGTGAAAAACCACTCTCTCTTACGCTTCGCTCTTCTTCGTCTTCTTATTCTTCGATTCCCTTTCTGTGTTTCAATATCCAATATTGCATTAACGAGGGTTACGGAGCGGTTCGAGCTTATTTTCTGAGTTTTATTTCTACACTTCTGTGACAGACAAGTTCAGGCTTTGTGTAAGAAACGGAAGGGTAATTTTGTCCGCTAAGTACAACTATCAAAGCGGGTGTATGAGAGGTGTACCAGTAGACGCCGCACCAGATCCTACCACGTTGAGGGCATTGCATGGATCGTCAGATCTACCAATTAGAGCCCGACGTGTATGTTACAAGGAAGATAACGGATCAATTTGCTGAAAAGAGATAGAATTTTCAACTTCACTAAGTTTTTGTTAATTACATCATTCCTTAACGGGGATGGCAACAGGTATGAATAATTGAGATACTCAAGGTACTTGTTTTAAAAAAAATGTAGTGTTAATAGTACAAAATAAATATCCATGGGATAGGCACATTAACCTCGAATACCTTATGTCCGTTCACTATGAATGGAGAGATACATAATTTAATGTCGGATATGTTATGCTTTATATTATTTTATATAAATTATATATAATATATAATATAAAAAAAACACGTTTATCTTTCGTTCAGATTTTCTGTATTTAGAGAAATTAATTGCACGTCGTGTAGGTCATCGAATCTCACGCGTCTGCGTCATCAACAATTATCTGCATGCCATGTCGTGCCAAGGCACACTACACACCATCAGAAGTTTTGGTTTAGGGAGTGCTAGACAGAACAAAATCTTTTCCTCATTATCCAACGACCTTGTATGGTAGAAGTTGCAGCATCCATTCCTTTTTTTTTCTGTTTATTTTTTGATTTGATTACGATAAAACACACAACACAGCAATATTTGATTAATGTTTCTTCATCCCTGTCTCTCTCTCCAAGAAGCTCGCTTCGAATTCCTCTGTTAGCAGCAACTAAACTTCAAATTTTAGTTGCTGAGATGGGAAAACAGAAATATAGTGGTTGAGCTGCAAAACGAAGATTTTCTTTTTCTTTTTTCTTTTTTTTTGAGCCAAATTGTTAACCTAATCTCTTAATATTCCTTCAGACAAAGCCATCTCACTAATCTTCACTTACTTAATTTCCATTTCCAACATGCCTATTAGACATGTCTCTTGTTCATTGCATTAATTACTTGAACCATTATTGATAAGTCCAATTTATGTATTTTACTTGCCCTAAATTGGTTGAATTTGATCTCTATGAGTTAATATTTATACAAATTCTTTGTGATTTGATTAGAAATGGATGAAGTTGAGTAATTATGAGAAAACCAAACAATTTAGGAGCCAAATACATCAAATACTATATTCAAGCAGTGTTGGAGGACACACATCAAAATTAGAGCCAAAATGAGTCAAACAAAGGCAACGCAAGCAAGTTGTGTTGGAAAACCATGTATTAAAAGGCCCAAATAGAAGCAAACATAGGCAGGGCATGTCCTATGACTATCTCAACACAAGAACGCCGTGTTTGACATCACAATCATCATTTTAGGAAGTTTTATAGTGTTTCTGGAAGTTTTTTGAAAAACCCTAAAGAGACAACATAAGGAGGAATCTCATAAAACATTTGAGATGATAGGTAACAATTTGGGAAAGCTATAAAGAATTTGATTGATGTCTAAAGAATTTAGAGTTTTTAACAAAGATTGTTGTGCTATCTCCGTTGATTTTCTATTTCTCCTATTTTTCATGCATGTTCAACATGATTCACATTTAATTTAGGATTTTTTGTTAATTTTTTTAGCATGAGTAGTCAAACCTCTCATTCTGGGATTTAAATGAATATGTCTATAAATTTTGATTGAACAAGAGAATACTCCTATAATGAATTTTCACTACAATCAATTTATTATTTAAATTATATTTTCTTTTACAATCTAGTGACTACTTTTTGTGAATATTATACCTGTAGTGAGAAGGACTAAGAAATGAATTATTACAAGGGATCACCTAAGTAGTCAACGTAGGCATAGGTTTTGTAGAAAAAGAAATCTAACTTATGTGGGTTTGTAACTTACATGCTTGTAAAGCTATTACATGCAAGAGTACAATAAGATCTACTGAATTTAATGGATTTATGTTAGAGCACATGGTCACAAGAGACACTTGATTTATCTTAAAAGAGAAATGAAAAGTAATTGAAATGAAAATGAATTACACTAACTGACCTTAGTCAATATTGGGAAGTAATATTAAAATCTAAATCCCAAAGCCTTATCATTATTAGAAAGTTCAACCTCTTTGTTTTACGAAGTTTACTCTAAGCCTTTATTTTATTTATTTTTAATGATCTTCTAGATAATAAGATTAATGTTTAAGAATTGCTATTTGATCCACCTTCATCATGGGATAATACTCGACCCTCTTTTTCTATACTACTTGTATGATCCATGTGCTTGGAGATTTTATGCAACAAGTATCAATCGTTAATATATTTCCTATCAATAAAACACTTATATAATTGGCTTAGTTGCTCATATTAAGTGTAGATATACTATGTTAAGACCAAGAACTAAGGGCCGTGTTTGCCTAATCTCAAAAAAGAAAATGAAATGGAATCCATCATTCTTCCCATTTGGTAGTTAGTATTAATTGCAATTCATGAATGGAACAAATATTTATGCTTTGCTTTTGATACTAATGGAATGAAAAGAAATTATGGTGAAAATTTATATAAAATCTATTATGCCTTTGTTATCATTACTCAAGAATAGTATTTGTCCATTTTTATTACTTTTTTTAAATAGGGATACTTTTATTATTTCCCATCATTATTTTCCATTCCAACATTATTTTTATCCAATCAAAGATACGAATGGAATAGCATTCATATTCCTTCTATATTATACTAAACATAATTATTCTACTTCTTGCACATCTTATATTCCTTTTTCCAATTCTAATGAAAACAATTATATGTATCAAACAAGAAATAAGTGAAATGAGAATGGAAAGAACTAAAAGGAAAAAATGCAAGGGAGCATGCAATGCTATATATATATATATATATAATTACTTCATTTATAAATGAGGATGTGAGGATGAAATATGATCTCATCCCTTATAGGCCATACAAGCAATTTTATTTGTATTTAGTTTGAAGAATGATTAGTTATGAATTGAGTTTTCAAGATGGAAATTAGAATATTAAGGAATGAAATCATACATTGTAACAATGGGATAATAAACTTATATTTTTCTACTTTGATTGTCACACCCCACAATTTAAGTATTCTGACATAGAAGCGGAAACATAAAGAAAATTCTTATTGGCATCAATTTGAATTATGTAAAACATACAAGCTTTTCTTTAAAAGACATTTGTAGAAATTTCGGCAGAGTCTCCTCTATAACGTAGACCTCCCGATATTTCTACAACATGTCAGACAGTACAATACATCCCAAAAGGCGAACTCATATCCAATCAGACCAAAGAAAACATCTGGGGTGTAGGGATACCCTAACTATGATTCAGTGGAGCTATCTTTACAAAGTTTTACAAAGTTTCAAACAAAATATATGTACAACCAAAATACACCCACATGAGCTACTGCAAGCTCGTCAAAGGAAGTCTCAAGAGGTCGGCCACTAGAAGGCGGCTGGGGCTAAATTAGAGTCCCTACTGCTCTTTGGAAAAATATATATATATATATATAAATGAGTTGAATACTCAATGAATAAGCAATACCGACCCTTTTTTTCTAAAATAAAGGTAGGGTCACAAATATATGGATACATATTTATAGATATATCGCGTAAAACATGTTTTCTGCAAATTCTTTTGTACAAATGCACTGACAGTATCTAGACAGAACCAATTTAAACAGATGCAGAGCATACAGCTCGCGAGGAAAAATCACTACAGACGCATAGCATTCAGCTTGCGAAAGTTAACATAAGTCCGCGTGTGGTGGCCTACATACGGGGCTAGCACCACCCCTGCTAGCTGAGGCTCAGATCATGGTGCACCAGGGTTAACATCTACTGCTGTTAGCTATAGGGTTCTGAACAGATGATTTCATAAACCATGCAATTTTTCTCCTTTTTAACTTTTCAGACAGAATACCTTCCAGATCGAGTTCATCATAAAATTTCCAAATAATTCAAACATCTATCGATTTTAAAAATATTCATGTTTGAACCGATTTTGGATAAACATGCATATGACAAAATATTGAAATATGTATTTCTATAAATAGATAATCAAATTTTTGAAACACTGCAAGGAAACTTAGTAACAAAATGAGAATTTCCCATGACTCATGGTCCGCATTACTTACTCACCTTCCGAGATACTACAGAAATTTTCTGCCCCTTTCCTCGGCTATAACTTAGTCTCCTGAATACCCTACAAGACCCATTCACCAGATTTTAGAAAATGAATCACCCTAATTAATTTCATACAAGACTTATCTAAATTTAAAATTTATTCATCTACTCAATTTCACGCCCTCCATACGTATACACAATATACATATATTGTGCTTTCTTTTCCTTGGTTCCCCTTAGGAGTTAAACCAAAATTCAAAAACTAAAAGAAATATATACCATCTTTAATCGGGAAGTTTATTCTGCATAATTATAATTTAACAAGTAAGAAAAGAGTACAGTGGGGGTTTGGTCAAATAGGTATAAATATATATATATGCAGAATTTTGGGAGGGATTAATGTATAGGAGAATAGACATACAATTCAATATGAATGAAGTTAGAATTTTTCAACCAGAATCATCTTCCTGCATCACTTTTCCTTCTACGCAAGACCTCCCTTGCTGGCCAGCACATAAACGTATCATAGCATTAATACACAAGGGAGAAAAACACATGACAAGCTGACCAGAAAAATAACACATACATCAGAAATTTTCAGGCCCAAAATCACTATGCAGCGTTGCTCTCTTAGCCCACACACATATCCACGAAGCTCAGCTCAAGCAAGGAGGAAGTGGGCTGTACTGGAAAGTGAGACAACAGAACCATATGGCGTGAAAAATGGGGAAGGAAGATGAACCCGATAAAAGCAATCCATACAGCAGAATTTCAGACCTGGGGGGTGACTTTCTGGCGTGATTTCCCCAATATCCAGCAGCAAAAATGGAACAAATTCAAGGAGCAAATCTGCACCTACAGTTCGAACCAAACCAAACGCTGAACAGGGTAGCAAGTAACGCTAAACAGAGGAAGATAAACTGCAGAATTTAATCAATACCAGCTTCGTTCAGCAGGGAGCTTCCATGCGACTGGATGAAGCAGCAATTCTGGAGCAAGTTCACAGCGTGAAGAAGCAGCCAAACCAGCATCCAGCTGCTCGAAGAAGATGAAAAACCAGCGTGCAGCAAAACAAAGGATGAAGATGCAAAGTTCTGTCGGTTCCGTGCCTGCTTCGCTAGAGGATATATATTGCAGAATTCTGAATGAGCAATGACCGAAAAACCAGCTGAAAGAAAATGAGAGGAGGGGTACATACGTAAAATTGCAGAGGGGAGAGAACTGGTGCGTGGCAGCTGCAAGTTCTGCATGGAAAAGTCAAACTTCATTCTATCTCCTCCTTCAGCTCCATGCACATCGGGTTTTACATTGATGCATTGGAATAATGAAGCACATAGTATAATGTAAAACAACTATATACCAAAGTTTTTGTCTACTTTAATGTAAAAACCAAAATGCATTATCCTATTCTAAAAAGAATTCATTTTTGGTATCAAAGCATTCACAATTCAAGAGATTCAGTTCTTCATTATCAATAAGTGAAACTTTAACTCTAGAGTCATAGTTTTTGAAGTCACTAAAGTCATTTGATATGGAATTATAGGAAACTTATTATAGGCATAAGAAACTCTAATTAAGAAATATTTTGGCCTTATGTATTTTCTATTTTTCATACTTTTATTTTTATTTTCTAATTATTTATTTTCTTTTCTTACATTTTGGGTACTCTATGAGTAGCCTTATAATAGCATAAGTTGGCAGAATAAACCATTTAAATTACATCTTCAATTTTATTCTATTTTTCACTCCACACTTTATCCCTCCCTCTTTTTCTCTTTATTTCTCTATCTTTCTTCTTCCTTTCCCATCTTTTCATTACTACTCACCATCATTTTGGCATCTAAGCCTAGTTATCATTGTTCCAATCATGTTTTCATTATTAAAAACTCGTTGAAATTTTGCTAAAGATTATCTTTGCTTTAGTTTGCACTAAAAACTCATACTTCCACACATGCAATTGACTACTCCATTAGAACTACATTAACAAAATTGGCATGTCTTTGAAATCTTATTGTCAAAGCCCCTACCATTCGCAATTGCACACTATCAACCTTTGTAATAACTATTTTTTTAGAAACTGAACTAAAACCGATAAATTAATACTGGAACACCCTAAAACAAGGCATCTTAAGGCCAAATAAAATTAGAATGTTAATGAAAACATCTAAAAATGTGATTTAAAGTCTAAGGATAGCCTAGAACCAGAGCCAAAACAACAAAATATAAGGATATGAAGACCAATGGTAAAATCATAATTTTGTGTAACCTTTTTAAAACTCAAATGAGGAAATTTTAATTGAAAAAAAAAATATTTTTTACAGAGTTTTTAAAGGTTCTAAAAATTATAGGAACTCCTAGAATGGCAAAAATTCCTTCGGTATACATTTTAGGTTATTGGTTGACTAAAGTTTTAATCAAATAATTCAATAAGGTTTTAAATCTAATTTGGATGAAACCAAAAATATTTTATGAATTAGAAAACCTGAATTTTAGGATAAAAAATACAATTTTCAAAAAGGAGTTCAAATGATTCAAACAAAAAAATCAAAGTCAAGGGACATAGTTGAAATTTTTAAATGGTTATAAATAGTACTCCACCTTCTTATTTAGCATGCCCCACTTTCTCATCTCCCCTTAACTGATTTTCATCTGGCCATAAATAGAGCCAAAATCATCTTCAAGTGTTGCACCAAAGAAGGATCAAAGGGGAAGGAAACAAGGCTTGAAAAGGGTAAGATTTTGCTACTTTTTCATACTCTTTCCTTTACTAAAGTTCTTTTCCTCTTTCTCTTTTCTCTTCTCATGGTTTTGATGTTTTAAAAAGAGGTGTTTTGTGGCTAGTTTAGTAGAGGAAGGAAGGATTTAGAGGAAATTTTAGAAGCCTAAGAAAGCTCTCTTGATAAGCTTCAAGACAAGGTATAAAACCATGGCTAAAATTGCTTCTTCATGGCTTTTCCTTGCACGTATGTTTTGGCCAGAATCAGAGCACCATGTAGGGAATTTGATTTTGATCCAAACTTAATAGAAAATGAGGTTTTGAAGTAGAAGGAATCATATGGAGCAGATAGAACTAAAAAAGAAGCTATAAATAACAAGTTATGAAAATTAATGTTTTGATTGCACCTAAAAATTTATGAAACTTTCTAGTAATGATTTAACTCATGTAAGAGTATATTTGAATTCATAAAAGACCTAGGAAGCTTTATGGATGCCAAATTCCCTAGGAAAGTAAGCAAAACTCCATGAGTGCCATTATATATGAGTGTCCCAGCTAAGAGTGATTCCAAGTATCTAAGGAGAGTTTTCTTTGATTCTAAGGATAGAAATAATCTAGATATAAATTATGAATACCAAATGAACTATTGGATTGAATTTAGAAGCCTTATTTTGTAAGGTGGAAGTTTAAAGTTTCATTATGCATAAAAAAATAACTTAATATTAGGTTTCTTGAATTGAGTTTGTGATGACTCTAATAAGTTTAAATAGAGTTGTATGACTTAAATTGAGTGAGAAATTAGAGTCAGGATGATTAATTATATAAGTTGGTTCATTATGCTGATAAATGGAGCCATATGGATGCCATAAGCTAGAATTTGCTTATGTAGAGTTTATGTGAAGTAAAAGATGATTTCGTTGATATATTTATATCTTGTTTGATGTGTATAGGCCAAGCAAATCAAGCCTCTCCCAAGTGTGTGTATGAGGCCAAGGCAAGAAAGTAAGAACCAAAGAATGGATTTTGTACTTCTTAAGAAAGGTAGCTCTTTATTTATTCTTGTATACTTATCTTGGTTATTTGATTATCATTGATTGCTTGTTTGTGTGTTTGAACTATGGAATATGCCCATGGTTATTGGTTTGATGATGTGGTATCATTATATTTCATAAAATGTATTTGAAATATGATTAGCTCTTAATGGGTGAGATTGTGCCAAAAGTCTTTTGAATTGGGTGAGGTGAAACCAAAAGTCCCTAAAATGGATGAGGCTAATCTAAAAGTCTCACATAATTAGATAAGACTAGACTAAAAGTCCCTAGAGCACAATTTTAACTTCCATGGATCCATTTGATTTCATGAATATGATTATGTTTGATATTTGGATGAATATGATACATGCTTGCTTTCTTTGACATGATAACATGTCATATAAGTGTATTTAAAGGATAATTGATCTATTGGAATTCTTAAAATTTTATTTCTCCCTATATTATTTCTAACCATGTTTAGAGAACTCTTAAGGAGTAAATAATGGAAACCAATAACCATGATGTGTGTTATTTTGACAATAGCTTAGCAATTTGTATAATATATCATGAAAGAGAGTTTGTACTTGTTATTTATGTAATATAAACCTCCACACACTTGTAAAAGTATGAGATTATGTTATAAATATCAATTATAGTTGTGGAAATCTAAGAACATGTTATTTGAGTATGTGTGTGGCATGAAAAGTGTGTGTATAATGCCAAGTGCATAGGTCATTTTGATATGTATGATGTATGGGATTTGTAGAGTTATTTTTATATATTGTGTTTCATATTTTGGACATGCTTAAATGGTCACAAGTTAGGAAAGATGTCACTTTGAACCATTTGATGCTACTTTGGTACCAGTTTAAGCCATAATCTACCCCTAACCTAAAACTAGATCAAATGAATAAATTTTGACAAAAATTTTGGTAAGAATTTAGATCTTATTGAGAGCTTTCCACAAAGTTAAAGAACATAATTTTTAGAGCTCTATAGAATTTCTTATAATTTTTTGAAATTAGTTGAAAAATGCAAAAATTGTTTGATATTGTTCATTTGGTCAATTTTAGTTTTTCATAGATTTGACAAGTCAAATGAACTCCAATACTTACAAAATTTACAAACATATAATTGATATTATAAGCTTTTTTATAATCATTGAGATCACTCAATTTGGAATTGTATAGTTTAAGATGTGTATTTCCAAAATTAAAAGTCTGGTTATACATAAAATTCTAACAGTGTTATTGTTCCATTAAATTTTCATGGCTCAAAAAACTTGTTTTAACTTGAAATTTTTGCAAAATGTAGTTCATATCTTAAGTTTTTCATAGAGTCCTAATTTGTATGATTTGGAACTCTTTAGCTCAAAATATAAATTTTTGAAGATTATGATAAAATTATAGACATGCATGGAATGATGCTTTGATATTAATTTGGAATGTGTGACCTAATACTTGAATTCCATGCTTCTCTTTGTGATATTTCTAATTGAACAAATATATTAAGGATGAAAGTTGAGATTGGTAAGTTGAAGTGGTGCAATTAAGCAAAAATGAAAGATTTTGACTTTTAATGTCAATTATTTCCACTATTAAAAGTGTTAGAAATATGAAAATGATTATTATAGGCACATTAACATGCAAATGGTGTGCTATGGTATGACAACCTTCCTTAAGTATGGGCTTCACATGCCTACATGTGCCAACACATCCTATTTGGATTTTTAGCTTTTTTTTTAATCCTATTTTCAATCCATTCAACTTGAGTTGTAAATAATCATCATTTAGAAGTATTTTGAGGGCATTTCTATTATAATTGGCTTTCAAAATTACTATGCTAAGATATTTATGCTCTCTTTGAATGCTGTGACTAATTGCTGTACTAGAAGTTGTTTTAGAAAGTTTGTAATGACATTTTCTTGTGATTCTTCTTGTACCTTGGCCTTTGGTGTTCTCTGTCTATAAATTATTTAACATTTGCTATTATGTATAGATAAATTCGTGTAAGCCATTCCCAAAAAAAAAAAAGATTCATTCAAATTTGCTATCTTCTAAAAGGTTACACGAAATGAAGTCAACATTTTGTAATTTGAAAGATTGCTTATTATGAAATAAAGATGTTGCACTTATTTTTGGATAATTGTAAGCATTCAAGACAAATTCCTAATTAGTAAGTATATTGTGCAATTTAAGAAAGTTGTTGTCAATGGTCACTAAGTTAAATGATAAGATATATATTGAAAATCATTCAAAGAAAAAAAGAAGAAGAAAGAATTAAACATTGATCATTTTGCTCTAAAGCTATTATAAATGTATTTTAATATGCTATTGCTCTGCATGAGTTAGCCATTGTATTTTTGAGAAGACCCTTAAAGAGTTATATCACTTAATTTGAATCTTTCTTTTATTTTAGGTTTCTAGGTATCTTGGCAAAAACTTAAAGGGGAGTTTTGAAGTAGCTTGAGAAAAAGCTTGAAGAGAGTTTTCAAGATTCTTGTTGAAAAACTTTATGAATAAAAAATCAAGTGGATAAAGAAAAGTGTAAAAGTTATAAGATGAGCCCTATTATGTCACTTCAAAGGAATTGTACAAGCAAAAGTGTTATGCTTATTCATGTAAAGTTACTTGTATCCTTAATGATTACTCATACGTAACAAAAATCATTTACAATATGCTTGGGGATTAGACATAAAGTATTTTGATTCAAACTAAGATAAATTAGTAGTGTGAATCTCTCTCTCTCTTAGTCTATTTACTTTATATTTTTAAATGTTTTATCTTAATTAATGAATAGGATCAAGTCCTTTAGAAACCTAAGAATTTCTAAGAATACTTGAAGGATTCATAAATACAAAAAGAAAAGAAAATAATTACAAAATCCAATTCAACCTCCTTTCTTAAATTACGTTAAGACTTACAATTTTTAAGAATCCTACTCCTTCCCCATCGGAGTCTCATTCCCAGATTTAGCTAGAAAGCAATTCCACCACATTTTGCTAGAAAGCAGTTACATCACAAATGTGATGGGATCAAGCCAACTCAATGGAATAGAAAGCAAATGGACAAAAATGCCGACAAAAGATGTCGACATCCCATTATGCTTAAGTGCAACATTTGTCTCATGTACAATATTTTGGTGGCTTTTATCAACAATATTCTAATATTTTTTAAAAATATTTTATACAAATTAAAAATAAAAAAATTATTGTTGTAATATATTTTGTTAAGTGTATTTTTAAAAGATTCAATAGATTAAGATGGAAAAAATGAATATTTTGATTTTAATTTTTTTTGCAATAAGGTTATTATGATTATTTGCTTAACCTTCCTTTGTATTTTTGCATTATTTTCATTTAAATAAACATCCAATTAGAAAGATATTTTCATTCCTTTTCATATATTTGTCACAAGATTTTATTCCATCAAAATTTATTCATATTCTTTCTCATGAAAATTATTTCCCCATACCAAACATAGCATACATATTTTAAATGGATACAAATTTAGTGAAAAAATGAATGAATATTCGCCCATTGCCATTCTTATCTCCTAAATTACTTAAGTGAACATTGTTTGTAAAATTAAAACAAAATTGACCATATCAATTTTTAAAGAAACAAAGAAGAAAAGACGTATCGGTCACATTTAAAAAATAAATGTAATTTGTTAATCTAGATATCACATATTAACTACTCTCTTTCTTTCAGAGAAATTCAATTTCAATTTGTACATATTTCAGTAAAGGTTGATTATCCGTTTCAAAATTAAAAAAAAAATTATAAGAAGATAAATAAATCCAGATTTAAATTTATTATAATATAATAGTCTCTTTTTTATGAAAAAATTCTATTATTTCGTACTCTTTACATTTTTCATTTGTACAAAGACGTGTCGATATTCTTGAGTCCCAAAAAGAAAAATACATGTCATAATTCTCACAAAAATTGATCATAAATTAGTTTGTGTTTTTATTTGAAAAAGCACTTCCAAACCTGACAATCTGTATATGTAAAATGATATTTGAAACCGACACAACAAACAAACCGCATATCCCAGATAACTGGTATACGGTGTTCAAAGTTCATCTTCCCACAAAAAAATGCAATTCGAATATTTTGCATGTGTAAATGCAGAGCATAAATTGGGGAGAAATAAATTAAGAGATGTACGATTAATTTTTATTGTTAACAAAATTGAGAAAAACTTTTAACATTAAAACTTCTTCAATTTTTTTCTTCTTGTATTTAACTATACCCTCATCCTGTAGGATTCATTATGCAGAAAAGCCTCCCTTTTTTTTTTGCTCTCTTGTCCATAGAAATCAGAGCGTTTGGTATGGAGACAAATTTTTTATTTTATGTGCTTAAAAACATTATTAAATTTATTTATTTTTAAAATATTCTTAAGAATATTTAGGACATTTTCTAAAATATTACATTTATGTATTTAGTTAGTATTAAAATATTTTTTAAAAACTATAGATTCTTTCCTAAAAGCACCGTTAATTATTTTATATAAAATTAATAATAACGGTAATGCTTAGTGGATGTCATAGCAATCATAGTTTGCAATAACATCAATAATGGTGGCATAGGTGATGGTGTTGACAATTATTATAATAGTAGTAATGATGAAAGTAGTACTAATAATTAATGTTTTAAAATTTAGATTGATTACTAAATTAGTAGAAGCATTAAGTTATAATTCATTGTTTACTATTTTCCATCACAAATGCATGTGTCCCATTCTGCAATGAAAAATTGATCCACACCAAACATTTTAGTGGCAATTATATCTATCCCAAAATGCAACAAAAATCTGCCACAAAATGCCTTTTTCTTTTGGTAGTGATAGTCGAATTGTAATTATATTAATAATAATTATTTTTTTAATATTATAGATTAAAAATATAATATAATAAATATTTTTATATATTAAAATATATGCAGATACGTTAAAACCATTCATGAATATGAGCCTTAATGGTTCTTTAGTGATTTTTTATTTTGTTTATTATTATTTTTTACTTTTTGGTGATGAAAAACTCTCAAAAGAAAAGGGCATGGATTAGCTTTTTGGTAGCTTGACCAATTTTTGGCAAGTCAATTTTGAGGGTTAATTGGATTCGTATTATGATTGTTCAGGGCCCGTACAATCTAATTTTCCATTTTATAATAATAATAATAATGATGATTGATGGAGTAAAAATTAATTAATGTTATGTCTCCCAATGAAAGATAAATAATTTTTTTTGAAGTAGGAAAAAGTGTTCCAGTACATGGAAATACAATATTCCTACCCACGTAACTAGATGGAAGTATGAAAAATTGAGAATGCATATATATATATATATATATTAAACATAAAAATTTAACATTTAATATTTTATATCTCTTAAATTATAAAATTTTTTCTCACCCATAAAGAGTGGCTCAAACAGTAAGTAAGTTTGAGCTCACTAGTTGAATAAAATCTATTCTCATGCATCCACATAGTATAAGAACAACTAGTAGTTATACCCGGATCTTCATGTTAATCATTATAAATTTTAAATGTTAATTAAATAATGTATAAATACTTTTAATTTAAAATGTTATGTAGAATTATGCCTTAAATACTTATTTTTTACATTCAAATTACTTAGTGGTCAAATTTTAGTTTGTAAGAAATGAATGACTTCAGTCATTGATAAAAACATGCCTGACTAACCATATAAAGAAGAGTTTTGTATTCTTATTGCCCAAGCTTGATGTTTACAGGGTGTTGTTAGAATTAGAATTTTTTCGGTAAAGTGTAGAGGCATATATTGTTCTAAGAAATCCATTCCTAAAATGATATCAGGAGTGGTTTCATTGTATTGGTGTAATACAGGGATTTTTAATTCATAATTTCCTATTTGTATTGGTACTTCTTTGGCAAATAGTTCTATTATATGTATTTCTTTTCCAGCGCTACTCATTCTAATTGGTTTATCTTTTTTCCAAAATTCGGGTGGTAATATGTTGTATTTTGAGGTTGTTATATTTGCTCATGTATCAATCATTGCATGGTATTTGCGTGATTGATATCTTTGATAGTTGAATTTTACTAAGACGTAATAGAATTTCATTAAATCAATTTTATTTTTTCGAGGATTACTACTTGTCTTTCTATGTTTATTAGAATTCTGTCTTTTTGGATTCTGTATGGTTTTACATGTTCTAGGAAATCTTTTCCTAAGATGATTTTATGAGTTTGGTTTTTTATTTCTGATTCTACATATAATTTTACTTTTATTATATCTCTATTATTAAATTTTAGCATAGTTTGTGCGATGGTTTCTTCTTCTTGTATTTCTATGTTATTATTGGTGTATTCTATGTGTATTGAACTTTTGTCTATTTCGGGATTAATTAAGGCGATTATTTCTATCCAATTATTTTCTCGAGGTACTTCTACGAGGATTAAATTTTCTAATTCTTTAGTTAAATCTATTTCTGGGACATTTTCTGGTTGTATTTCTAATAATTTTGATCTTATAGGTATTTCGGGAAGATAATTTGGTTCATAAGAGCTATGGCTTCTAGATCTAATTAAAGTTCTTTCTAGAGGTCGTGCTTCTTGTACACTTTGTCTTGGATCAAATAGAATATGAAGAATTTAAATTCTTACCAAATATACCAAGAATAACACAATCCTCACAAGAACACCAAATAAACATGTTAAGAATAGAAAACGAGTATGATGAAATTGAACAACAAATGAGTCAAGAAGAAATAAGTCTAGAAGCGATACAAAAAGAATTAGGATATTTAAATCTTCAAAACCCCTATGAAGTAAATATGCAAACAGTAAAAGTCGAAAAACAACCCTTTAACCCACCTGATATAACAGCCCCGGAATACCAACAAAGAAATGAAGGAACAAGTATAGACAGAGAAACCGAAATAGCACAACAAGAATTAAGACATAAAGAACGTATGAAAAACTTAAACACTGAATTTATGTTCGAAACCATATATACTCCCACTAAAAATAACACATTTGTACCACCTCCATTAGAACAATATGAAACAAGACCAATCCCAAATTCAGGAATATGGTTAGATTTAAACTGTCATCTAAATCGAGAAAGAAGATTAGAAGAATGGACAAAATCACAATTAATATCTTTAATACATAGATCACCTAATACCCAATCAGCCATCTTAATCATTGAAGCCAGCTTTGTAGGAAATGTAATGGAATGGTGGAAAAGCCAAACCGAAGAATTTAGACAACAAGTAAGAACTGTACCAACATACACAACAACCAAAGAATTCTATCTCATAGTATTAAGAAAATACGAACAAGTTCTAAGAAATGAATTTATAGGAAGAAGCGTAGGAGCCAGTGAAAGAACCAAAATAAACCAAGCTATAGAAAGATTACATCAAATAGAAATATGCACTCTAGAACCAAAAATTCTAAACCAATATATTTGCGAATACCAGCAATATTATCATGAAGCTAGATTAAATACCTACGAACAAAAAAGATTTTACTTAGATTTATTTTATTATAAACTACCCAAATTAGTATCAGAATCAATTATAACAGATTACCGAAAAGCCTTCAAAGAAAATGAAAACTTAATGCCACTTGTAGATACTATGGGAAGAAGAGAAGCTTATCTAAGAGAATATTTCTTAAATAAATGTAAAGAAGCATGGAGAATGATCAAATACTATCAAAATAACAAATTAACCCTCCAATGTGGACACTATGAGACACCTCATAGATGGGGATGTCAACCACCAAAAAATTACCAAAAGAAAAGGTATCTAAGAAAACAACCTTATAGACGCCAAGAATATAGATTTAGAAAATACCCAAAATCTAAATCCCAAGGAAATAGAAAACCATTTATTCTTAGAACCTATTATAAAAAAGGACAACGAAAAATTAATTGTCAAAAATACCCTGAGAAATGTCAATGTTATAATTGCGGAGAATTAAGACATATATCAACTAACTGTAACAAACCTAAAAGGAAAAAAGAAATGAATCTTATCGAAATAGCCGAAGAATATAATTTAGAACCAATAGAATTAAACACATATATAGAAGAAGAACTAGCTAACTCAGACATAGAAATTTATAAAATAGAAAAAATAATTATTGAATCAGACGAAGAGGACTCTTCCTCAGAAGACAAATATGAATATATAACGGAAAATAGTGAAATATATATGATGAAATTCATAGAAGAAGAAGAAATTGAAAATAACATCAACATAGTAACAGAAACTGAAAAATACAATATTCAAGAATGGAACCAAGAAGAATTTGACAAAATATGGAAAGAATTAGAAGCCAAAGAACCAGAAATAAAAAATGAATCCTTTAAGGAACTTGAAAACTTTGAAGAATTTACCCAAATAGATTTTGAAGAATTTCAAAAATTATGGGATGAATTAGAAATAGGAAATATAGAAATAACAGAATTAGGATTCCCAAAAACCTTAAGAAAGAAAAGAAGTTTTTCTAGAAAAAAGAATCCAAACATAAAAAATTTAATAATACCCAAAAAACAAAATGAAGAAATAACAAAGTTAAATTTTAAATCCATAAAAGAACAATATAAAAATGCCGAATTTAATGTTCATGATTTAATATCAGGAAATCCCTATAGATGCACTCGAAAATCACACAATAAACATGATATCCTAGCATGGAGATGTCCCTTAAAATCATTGTATCCTAAAAGTAGTTATTGTGAATATCACTATCAAAAACGATATGGTAAAAATAAAATTCAAAAACAAAAAGAATGGATTGAAAGAAAAACACAATATAGACTAAAAAATGAGCTATCTAAATTACTAATATGCCATGAAAATTTATCTGATTAATTATTTAATTAATTGCTAACTTCTGTTTGTTTAAGGATGGAGCAATCACCCAACAACAGTACATTTAATCAGCACCACGAAGAAGATGAGGATCAAACCCATCTAATTGAACGAATAAGCTCTCTCGAACTTCGAGTAAATTCTCTTGAATTGAACATCAGTATTTTATCATCTCAGATGATAAGCCAAGTAAATACTATGAGTAATACAATTAATTATCTGACTCAAACCGTGGGTAACCTTAGTTCCCATGTTGATGAACTACAAACACGAATAACTATCCTTGAAAAAGGAAAACGAGTAATGGGTCATTCACCCAGTCCAACCCAAAGTCCGACCCAAACACCACCGGCAAGTCCAACTACCTCAACCTCGACCCATATACCACAAACACCGTCCTTTTTAGCTATCCTCGAACAGGAAGTTAAACAGGCCCAAGAACAAGCCCAGAATAGTCCTCAAAGACCATCAACTTCAAGACCAGTAAATCAGGCCCAACAAATCCAAAACCAATATGAATATTTCCAAACCATTATCCGTAGATTGAACCAATGTAATATAGCCGCACCTACTATCAAATATATCTCCCACTATTCTATCAATAAAGCTGTCATCAAACCAGGAACCACTCCTCATTTAGTTCAAACACTATTTGCCTATGGATTAGTTCACTGTATTTATCAATCAAAGAAACTCGAAGAATTGTCTCTGTTACCCAAAGCCATCCAAGAAGCCGCAAGGCACTATTCCAATATAGTCACCCAATATGAAATATATGTAAGGTGTTACTCGACTGTTGCCGAGATAACTCCAAAGAAATTTTATTATCCAATTAATTTAATTAAATATGGAACAACAAAGAAGCCCTTCGAATTTGAGGAATCAGAAAAATCCTCAATTCCGCCAGAAGAATTTGCATCTCTAATCTCCCGAATCAGAGTACAGGAACATGAAACTATGTTTGCTGAAATGAACAGAACTTTATCTGCCGACGAAGCCCAATGGGTATACTTCAAAGGACAGTATTCGTGCCTTTATTCAGTTGGAAGAACAAGAAGAAAACCGCAACTATTCACAGAATTCTACGAAGAAATAAAATCAAATAAAATGGATAATACTGAAGAGACAAAGAAAAGAATATGCCAGTATCTCTCAGAATATCCAATGCACAAATGTATCTTCTGTAAAGATCAAGAAAGAACCGAAGAAGCCCCACTAACTCCACCAACCAGCATCAATATCTTAGAACTGTGAAAGAAGCGCTAAAGGTAATGGCGCACCAGACATCGAATGATTGACAAGAAAAGCATCTTCCCAAAAGTCAACAAAAGAGAAACATCGAATGACTAAAGGAAGAAAAAGAAGACAAAGACAAACCTCGAAGTGACAAAAGGCAAACGACATCTATCCACAGAGAATCTCTTTATTAAAGTTACTTTATTAAAGTTTACTTTATACCTTCCTGTAAGCGGCGCCGAGGAATGCCTCGCCTGCTCCCCCACTCCTCTATATATACACCTGTAACTTACACTTAGAAGCACGGCTCAAAAGAGCAAGCACCTCTCTCTCTAATCTCTCTCTAAACTCTGAATTCTCTCTGAATTCCAAGCACCTCCCTTTGTACAAATATTTATCCTTCATCAAATAAAGAAGAGTATTTTGCAGAATCAGGTATGACAGGCTAAACTCTTCGTTCAGAAGCTAAGTAGTAGTATTTCCCATTATCATTCATAATATGTTGAGTTGATCCTATATCCGCTGTGATTATACTGAAATGAGAATTAGATATTCATTGAATAGTAAATTAAAACTGGGAATAGTTACGCCTCCAGTAGAAAATGAAGGAAGGCTGTGCTGTGCTAAGCTGAAGGAAGAGGAACTTGTGAGGAGGTTTGGGTTACCTTTGAAAGGCCCTGTGTGCCCTGTAACCTTGTAATTGGTCCTGTATGAAAGAGGACAGGATGTCTCCCTTCCGAGTTTCTCTATGACCCGGTTTAGTTTCGGTCAAACCCTATTCCAAGTTTTAGTTTACGAATTGAATGTATGCCTGTTTTAGTTTTCTATTCTTAACATGTTTATTTGGTGTTCTTGTGAGGATTGTGTTATTCTTGGTATATTTGGTAAGAATTTAAATTCTTCATATTCTATTTGATCCATTTTTTTCATAAATTCGAGTCTTTCCTTATTTAGCTTTTGACTTTCTTCGGGTGTTATATAATCTGTTTTTGGGGAAATTTCTAAGGGTTGTCTTTTTGTTATTTCTTCATATATAGTCCATAGGTTACTATTTATTATTTTTTGTCCGTGTTTTAATTCTTCAACTCTAATTCTAGTTTCTTGTGTTTGTTCGTTTAAGGGTTTATTTCCTAATTGGGATTCGGTTATGTCTTCATTAGTTTCTTGATTGTATATTCTTATCATGTTGATTTCTAAGGTTTTTCTTATTGGTTGTACATTATTGGTGATTCCTAATACTTGGCTAATTTTATCTATTTTTAGGTTTATTAGGTGCACTTCATTTCCTACATCTTGAATTTCTCTTTTTATATCTTGAATTTCTATGTTAACTTTCTGAATTTCTAGTAACGTGTCATGTATATCTAAGAATTCTATTTTTTCTGTAAGTTCTTTATCTATGTCCATTATTTGTTCTTTTATCTCATATACTTTTTGTTCTAAAGGTTTTGCTAGTTCCGTTAATCTGTGAGTTCGTTTTTGTTCAGGTTCTCGTTCTAGAATATCGTTTATGTCTTTAGAAAAGTGATTTCTTGCTTGGGTATAGGTTATACTGGGGTCTATTATACATCCTAATTTAAATTCTTCATATTCTATTTGATCCATTTTTTTCATAAATTCGAGTCTTTCCTTATTTAGCTTTTGACTTTCTTCGGGTGTTATATAATCTGTTTTTTGGGAAATTTCTAAGGGTTGTCTTTTTGTTATTTCTTCATATATAGTCCATAGGTTACTATTTATTATTTTTTGTCCGTGTTTTAATTCTTCAACTCTAATTCTAGTTTCTTGTGTTTGTTCGTTTAAGGGTTTATTTCTTAATTGGGATTCGGTTATGTCTTCATTAGTTTCTTGATTGTATATTCTTATCATGTTGATTTCTAAGGTTTTTCTTATTGGTTGTACATTATTGGTGATTCCTAATACTTGGCTAATTTTATCTATTTTTAGGTTTATTAGGTGCACTTCATTTCCTACATCTTGAATTTCTCTTTTTATATCTTGAATTTCTATGTTAACTTTCTAAATTTCTAGTAACGTGTCATGTATATCTAAGAATTCTATTTTTTCTATAAGTTCTTTATCTATGTCCGTTATTTGTTCTTTTATCTCATATACTTTTTGTTCTAAAGGTTTTGCTAGTTCCGTTAATCTGTGAGTTCGTTTTTGTTCGGGTTCTCGTTCTAAAATATCGTTTATGTCTTTAGAAAATTGATTTCTTGCTTGGGCATAGGTTATACTGGGGTCTATTATACATCCTAATTGTTTGAGTAAAAACATATTCGTCCAATTTACAAGGTTCCAAGTATTATTGCCTTCTCCTCCTAAATTGAAGGGTACTGCAACTAGAGTTTCATTTTTGTAAGGTATAAAGCTACTTTGGGGTAAACTATCTTGATTTATTTCATAGATTCGGGGTTCTATTCTTTGCAACATATTGACTTCTTTTTCTTCAATGATTAAGTAATTTGTTTGTTCGGGTTTTTCTACAGATACGATAATTTTTAGGTCTGATTCTTCTGAATCTTTGGTTATGTTTTCTGTTTCTTTTTCTATTTCAGATTCCTTCTTGGGTTCTACAGGAACTTCTTTTTTCGGTTCTACTGGAGTTTCTACAGATGGAATATATATGGGGTGTTCTGCTTCTATTTTTTCAAAGGCTTCTAAGGCTTCAAAGATGTTTATAACTTTTGGTTTTGGTTTTGGTTTCTCTATTTGAGGTATAAAAGGTAGAAATTCTTCGAAATCTAAACATACATAATCAAAATTACTCATGATGATAAATGAACAGTAAGTTGTGTGAGCAGTGAGCAGATAGAGAGTGCAGAAAGTAAGCAGAGAGAGAAAGTAAGCAAGTAAGCAAAGCAGATAAGAGAGCAGAAGAGATAACGCAGATATGCAGATAAATGTAAACAGGGTGTACTATGAAAGGTTAAACAGTCAGAAACTAAGGTTCATATTTCTTTATTATCATTCATACCATGATGCTCTGATACCATATTTCACAGACAGCCTGAAATGAGCGGAACCAGGCATACATTCAATTCGTAAACTAAAACTTGGAATAGGGTTTGACCGAAACTAAACCGGGTTATAGAGAAACTCGGAAGGGAGACATCCTGTCCTCTTTCATACAGGACCAATTACAAGGTTACAGGGCACACAGGGCCTCTCAAAGGTAACCCAAACCTCCTCACAAGTTCCTCTTCCTTCAGCTTAGCACAGCACAGCCTTCCTTCGTTTTCTACTGGAGGCGTAACTATTCCCAGTTTTAATTTACTATTCAATGAATATCTAATTCTCATTTCAGTATAATCACAGCGGATATAGGATCAACTCAACATATTATGAATGATAATGGGAAATACTACTACTTACCTTCTGAACGAAGAGTTTAGCCTGTCATACCTGATTCTGCAAAATACTCTTCTTTATTTGATGAAAGATAAATATTTGTACAAAGGGAGGTGCTCGAAATTCAGAGAGAATTCAGAGTTTAGAGAGAGATTAGAGAGAGAGGTGCTTGCTCTTTTGAGCCGTGCTTCTAAGTGTAAGTTACAGGTGTATATATAGAGGAGTGGGGGAGCAGGCGAGATATTACTCTACGCTGCGCTTACAAGGGAAGAGATAAAGTAAACTTTAATAAAGTAACTTTAATAAAGAGATTCTCTGTGGATAGATACCGTTTGCCTTTTGTCACTTCGAGGTTTGTCTTTGTCTTCTTTTTCTTCCTTTAGTCATTTGATGTTTCTCCTTTGTTGACTTTTGGGAAGATGCTTTTCTTGTCAATCATTCGATGTCTGGTGCGCCATTACCTTTAGCGCTTCTTTCACAGTTCTAAGATATTGATGCTGGTTGGTGGAGTTAGTGGGGCTTCTTCGGTTCTTTCTTGATCTTTACAGAAGATACATTTGTGCATTGGATATTCTGAGAGATACTGGCATATTCTTTTCTTTGTCTCTTCAGTATTATCCATTTTGTTTGATTTTATTTCTTCGTAGAATTCTGTGAATAGTTGCAGTTTTCTTCTTGTTCTTTCGACTGAATAGAGGCACGAATACTGTCCTTTGAAGTATACCCATTGGGCTTCGTCGGCAGATAAAGTTCTGTTCATTTCGGCAAATATAGTTTCATGTTCCTGTGCTCTGATTCGGGAGATTAGAGATGCAAATTCTTTTGGCGGAATTGAGGATTTTTCTGATTCCTCAAATTCGAAGGGCTTTTTTGTTGTTCCATATTTAATTAAATTAATTGGATAATAAAATTTCTTTGGAGTTATCTCGGCAACAGTCGAGTAACACCTTACATATATTTCATATTGGGTGACTATATTTGAATAGTGCCTTGCGGCTTCTTGGATGGCTTTGGGTAACAGAGACAATTCTTCGAGTTTCTTTGATGGATAAATACAGTGAACTAATCCATAGGCAAATAGTGTTTGAACTAAATGAGGATTGGTTCCTGGTTTGATGACAGCTTTATTGATAGAATAGTGGGAGATATATTTGACAGTTGGTGCGGCTATATTACATTGGTTCAATCTACGGATAATGGTTTGGAAATATTCATATTGGTTTTGGATTTGTTGGGCCTGATTTACTGGTCTTGAAGTTGATGGTCTTTGAGGACTATTCTGGGCTTGTTCTTGGGCCTGTTTAACTTCCTGTTCGAGGATAGCTAAAAAGGACGGTGTTTGTGGTATATGGGTCGAGGTTGAGGTAGTTGGACTTGCCGGTGGTGTTTGGGTCGGACTTTGGGTTGGACTGGGTGAATGACCCATTACTCGTTTTCCTTTTTCAAGTATAATTATTCGTGTTTGTAGTTCATCAACATGGGAACTGAGATTACCCACGGTTTGAGTGAGATAATTAATTGTATTACTCAGAGTATTTACTTGGCTTATCATCTGAGATGATAAAATACTGATGTTCAATTTGAGAGAATTTACTAGAAGTTCAAGAGAGCTTATTCGTTCAATCGGATGGGTTTGATCCTCATCTTTTTCGTGGTGCTGATTAAATGTACTGTTGTTGGGTGATTGCTCCATCTCTGGAAAGGAAATCAGCAATCAAGTTATTTGTACCTTTGATGTATTCAACAGTATAATCATAATATGACAAATCAGCTTGCCATTTATATAGCATTTTGTTTGATAATCTTTCAGTTCTAAGTCCTTTGGTTAACCACATTTTTACTTGTGTATTATCAGTTCTGATAATAAAATTACTATTAACAATGAACAGTTCAAATTTAATTACAGCTTTTACAATGGCTAAAAATTCCTTCCATGTAGAATGATATTTGGTTTGGCTATCATTAAATTTTCCGCTAGCATATCTAGTGATGTGTTCTTGTTGTTTTTGGTCGTTTTTATGATAAAGGGCAGCGCCCCAATAATTTTCTGATGCATCATTATAGATAATCCATTGGATATTTTCTTGGGTTAGAATTATTAATTTTGGTAGATTATTACATAAATCTTTGATTTTCTATATTAAGTTTTCGGTTTCTTCATTCCATTTTCAAGGAGTTTTTTCTCCTGCTAATCTGGATATTGAGCAGTATATTTGGATAAATGTGAAATAAAATTTCTAGCTTGATTTACTAGTCCTAAGAATGATTGGAGGTCTTTTTTATTTGTGATTTTTCTAAAGTCTTTGGCTTTTATACTTATGTGTTCTTGTAATTCGATTCCATTTGAACTAATATAATGACCTAAAAATGTTATTCTTTCTTTTCGTAATTCTACTTTACTAGGGGAAATATTAATTCCTTTTTGTTCTACTATTTTTATGAATGCTTCTAGGTGTTTTTCATGTTGTTCTTTATTTTCTGAAAATATTAATATGTCATCGATGTATACTATAGCAAATTCTTTGATTGGAGTTAAAAGTTTTTGGATATATTCTTGGAATATACTTGGACTATTGTGGTATCCCATTGGTAATACATTCCATTCATATAATCCTTCGGAGGTTAGAAAGGCAGTATATTTTTTACTTGGTTCTTCTAGTCTGATTTGGAAAAATCCTGATTTACAGTCAAATTTGCTAAAGATTTGTTTTCCTTTAATTAAGTTAAATAGTAATTCTATTTTTGGGATTGGATATATATTTCTAATTGCTAGTTTATTTAATTTTTTATAATTTATTACCATTCGAGATTTATTTCTTCTTTTTTCTGCATCGCTGACAACAATCATTGCTGGCGAGCAGTAGTTTGATCTACTTTCTCTTATTAATTCATATTTTTTCATTTCTTCTATATGCATAATAAATTCTTTTTTATCTTTTGGTGTCCATGGATAAGTCTTGCTACAGATTTCTTGGCTATAATCTAACAATTCAATTTTGGCATATGGTTTTGATTTATTCCAGTGGATTAGAGGGTTTTCACTATAATTTTCAAGTATTCTTTCTTCAATGGTTTTTTGTTTTTCGATATTTCTAAGTGCTTTCTTGATTTCAATAATTGGCTCTTTATTAGGAACAAATTGTATTTCATTTTTTGTTTGTTTTAATTTAAAGTTGGTGTCAGTTCGGTTGTATGGGTTTTGTATTCTTATTGCCCAAGCTTGATGTTTACAGGGTGTTGTTAGAATTAGAATTTTTTTGGTAAAGTGTAGAGGCATATATTGTTCTAAGAAATCCATTCCTAAAATGATATCAGGAGTGGTTTCATTGTATTGGTGTAATACAGGGATTTTTAATTCATAATTTCCTATTTGTATTGGTACTTCTTTGGCAAATAGTTCTATTATATGTATTTCTTTTCCAGCGCTAGCAAGAATAGTTGCGGTTTTCTTCTTGTTCTTCCAACTGAATAAATGCACGAATAATGTTCTTTGAAGTATACCCATTGGGCTTCGTCGGCAGATAAAGTTCTGTTCATTTCAGCAAATATAGTTTCATGTTCCTGTACTCTGATTCGGGAGATTAGAGATGCAAATTCTTCTGGCGGAATTGAGGATTTTTTTGATTCCTCAAATTCGAAGGGCTTCTTTATTGTTCCATATTTAATCAAATTAATTGGATAATAAAATTTCTTTGGAGTTATCTCGGCAACAGTCGAGTAACACCTTACATATATTTCATATTGGATGACTATATTTGAATAGTGCCTTGCGGCTTCTTGGATGGCTTTGGGTAACAGAGACAATTCTTCGAGTTTCTTTGATGGATAAATACAGTGAACTAATCCATAGGCAAATAGTATTTGAACTAAATGAGGATTGGTTCCTGGTTTGATGACAGCTTTATTGATAGAATAGTGGGAGATATATTTGACAGTTGGTGCGGCTATATTACATTGGTTCAATCTACGGATATGGTTTGGAAATATTCATATTGGTTTTGGATTTGTTGGGCCTGATTTACTGGTCTTGAAGTTGATGGTCTTTGAGGACTATTCTGGGCTTGTTCTTGGGCCTGTTTAACTTCCTGTTCGAGGATAGCTAAAAAGGACGGTGTTTGTGGTATATGGGTCGAGGTTGAGGTAGTTGGACTTGCCGGTGGTGTTTGGGTCGGACTTTGGGTCGGACTGGGTGAATGACCCATTACTCGTTTTCCTTTTTCAAGTATAATTATTCGTGTTTGTAGTTCATCAACATGGGAACTGAGGTTACCCACGGTTTGAGTGAGATAATTAATTGTATTACTCAGAGTATTTACTTGGCTTATCATCTGAGATGATAAAATACTGATGTTCAATTCGAGAAAATTTACTCGAAGTTCAAGAGAGCTTATTCGTTCAATCGGATGGGTTTGATCCTCATCTTCTTCGTGGTGCTGATTAAATGTACTGTTGTTGGGTGATTGCTCCATCCTTAAACAAACAGAAGTTAGCAATTAATCAAATAATTAATCAGATAAATTTTCATGGCATATTAGTAATTTAGATAGCTCATTTTTTAGTCTATTTTGTGTTTTTCTTTCAATCCATTCTCTTTGTTTTTGAATTTTATTTTTACCATATCGTTTTTAATAGTGATATTCACAATAACTACTTTTGGGATACAATGATTTTAAGGGACATCTCCATGCTAGGATATTATGTTTATTGTGTGATTTTCGAATGCATCTATAATGATTTCCTGATATTAAATCATGAACATTAAATTCGGCATTTTTATATTGTTCTTTTATGGATTTAAAATTTAACTTTGTTATTTCTTCATTTTGTTTTTTGGGTATTATTAAATTTTTTATGTTTGGATTCTTTTTTCTAGAAAAACTTCTTTTCTTTCTTAAGGTTTTTGGGAATCCTAATTCTGTTATTTCTATATTTCCTATTTCTAATTCATCCCATAATTTTTGAAATTCTTCAAAATCTATTTGGGTAAATTCTTCAAAGTTTTCAAGTTCCTTAAAGGATTCATTTTTTATTTCTGGTTCTTTGGCTTCTAATTCTTTCCATATTTTGTCAAATTCTTCTTGGTTCCATTCTTGAATATTGTATTTTTCGATTTCTGTTACTATGTTGATGTTATTTTCAATTTCTTCTTCTTCTATGAATTTCATCATATATATTTCACTATTTTCCGTTATATATTCATATTTGTCTTCTGAGGAAGAGTCCTCTTCGTCTGATTCAATAATTATTTTTTCTATTTTATAAATTTCTATGTCTGAGTTAGCTAGTTCTTCTTCTATATATGTGTTTAATTCTATTGGTTCTAAATTATATTCTTCGGCTATTTCGATAAGATTCATTTCTTTTTTCCTTTTAGGTTTGTTACAGTTAGTTGATATATGTCTTAATTCTCCGCAATTATAACATTGACATTTCTCAGGGTATTTTTGACAATTAATTTTTCGTTGTCCTTTTTTATAATAGGTTCTAAGAATAAATGGTTTTCTATTTCCTTGGAATTTAGATTTTGGGTATTTTCTAAATCTATATTCTTGGCGTCTATAAGGTTGTTTTCTTAGATACCTTTTCTTTTGGTAATTTTTTGGTGGTTGACATCCCCATCTATGAGGTGTCTCATAGTGTCCACATTGGAGGGTTAATTTGTTATTTTGATAGTATTTGATCATTCTCCATGCTTCTTTACATTTATTTGAGAAATATTCTCTTAGATAAGCATAGAGACAAGCTGAAACCACTCAATGTTAGGTGACAAAAGGAAAGGGGAAAAAAAGGAAAGGATGGTTAGATGAAATTTCTCTTTCTTTTTTCAATTTGAGAAAACTTTTCTTAATAAAATGTAGAATTTAAAATTATAAAAGAGCAAAGACTTTGAAAAATTTTGGAAGATTAATTAGAAGTCTTTTATTCTCATAAATAAATTAGCAACTAAAAGATAAGTTTAATATATACTCAATACAGTAGTTTAACCAACACTTAAAACCTTACTCACCATGGATTAGTCATAATGGGGTCGTCATGCTGCTAAATAAACCATATATGCTAAACAACAAAGGACTTGAGGAGGCGTATGTTTCAGGGGGTGATGACTCAGCGAGGCGTGTTTCGTTTGGATGCAAAATGAAAAACGGCTAAGGCAGTGTTTGGGAAGGTCACGTGAAGGATGAATCCAGCCTTCCAGCCGACACTCCGTTAGCTCAGTAACGTGAAAAAATGCTGCCAACTTGTTGAAAAGGGTGATGAATTCGTTATAGTAAGATGTAAGATGCAGCCTCCCTCACGTTGTATCTATTCTAATCATAGCACAATGACACCAATCCAATGCAGCCTCCTCTTGTTTTTGCACACTTGTCAACCATCATCAGTAAAGTGGTTTTGTGCCACGCTAACCTACTATATCATCATAACCCTCGTGAACCCCCAATGACTTCATCCCTATATTCTCTCAGTAAACTATCCCAAATTAATACTTTCTGCTATTTCTTTCTTCTCTTTATTCCTTTTTTCTTGCTTTGTGTGTGTGTGTGTATATATATAGAGTGGGGCGTGGGAAGCCATCCTCACCAGCTTCAGTGCTTGCATGAGATTGAGGGAATAGTCGAGTCCCGAAGAAAGCTAACATGGCTATCATGGACAGTCACAATACTTTGGCATTTACCTTTGGCATACTAGGTAACGCTATAACACATTATCAACACATATATATATATATATATATATTTCTCTGTCTCTGTGACCTTTGCTAACACTCTATCACCTTCTATCACATTTTTCTTGTTTCTTCTCAAGTTCTTGAACTTCGAAATGGCATTTGGCTTTTCTTTCTTTTCTGAATATATCATCCTAATGCAATCTATTTGCCAACTACGACGTACCAGGAGTAATTGCTACCTTTCTGTATCCTTGTAGTTGTTCCTATATATGTTTAACTAGCCCACAATTGAACTGGTGAACAACTTTCGAGCTTCTTTCATTTCTACCAATTAATTCTTGATAACTATATAAGTTGTTTGTTGGATATTTCAAGTAATTTTGGAAGAAGCTGCTTCTAGTTGAGTGATTGGTTGATCCATTGCTAGCTCTCAGCAAATTCCCAAACCATGTCAACAAATACACATACATACATACATATATATATAAACCTTGAAAGAGATTTACTGTAGCTTTACTATTCACAAGCCGTTGAGCTGCGATTCTGTGTCGCATCAAGCTCTATGCTATCCCTTTTTTCCCCTCTTTTTATCTTTTCTAATTTTTGATAGTTTTTTCCCCTTAAATCCCGTGCTTATGCGTGGGCCACACCTATCTAATATTGAGTCAACTTATTTAATACGGCATGTTGGTAGAATTTTTTTCCTTGTTATAGCAAAGGAAATAATATTTAATTGGTTTATTCTTCTTTTGGATGCGTAGGAAACGTCATTTCCCTCATGGTATTCTTGGCTCCACTGTAAGTATAAATTTTTTATTTTCTAATGAGCAAAGTAATTAATCTAAAAAAGGATCTTGGATATATATGTGTGTTTGTATATATATATATATATATATTAACAATATAAAATTGGGAAAATAATGAGTAGGCCAACATTTTACCGAATATACAAAAAGAAATCGGCGGATGGATTCCAGTCAGTACCATATCTGGTGGCGTTATTCAGTTCGATGCTATGGTTGTACTATGCCTTACTCAAAACCAACGCCGTTCTGCTCCTTACCATCAACTCATTCGGATGTGTGATAGAGACCATCTATGCCGTCATCTACATCACCTATGCCTCCAGGGATGCCAAGGTATATATATACATATTATCCTAATTAATTACCTTCTTATAAAATAAATTAATATATATCTTAATCATAATTAATTTTGGTGCAGAACTTAACCATAAAACTACTTGGAGCGATGAACGTGGGGTCGTTCGCTTTGATCCTGTTGGTAACACACTTTGCTGTGCATGATGATTCCCTTCGTGTTCATGTGCTAGGATGGATATGTGTTTCGGTTTCAGTCTGTGTGTTTGCAGCCCCTCTAAGCATTGTGGTCAGTAATAGCACATATGTACACGTATATATGAGAGTATATATGCTCTCTTTCACGACAATTAAATGTAATTCATGGGTTTATATATTTGCTGTGCAGGCACAAGTTATTCGAACAAAGAGTGTAGAGTATATGCCGTTCAATCTGTCATTTTTCCTGACATTGAGTGCCATAATGTGGTTTTCTTATGGTCTCTTCCTCAAGGACATATGCATTGCTGTAAGTATATGTAATCTTTATGATTAGAAATGAAAGCGTGTGTGTCTATATATATATATATATATATATACATACACACATATAAGATTTTGATTGAGAATATATTTGTGTAGGTGCCAAATGTGCTGGGTTTTGCACTGGGGCTCCTTCAGATGGTGCTGTATGCTATATACAGGAATGGTAATAAAAGGGATGGAGAGAAAGAGGTAGCACTAGAGCCAGTGAAAGACGTATTGGTGGTGAGCCAGCTAGGGAGTAGTGAGGTGTTTCCAGACCCACTGGATGTTGATGATGTGAATGATGCAGAGCATAAGGATTGCCCAGTTTGAGCTACCTTAGTTCGAATCCCCTCAATTTATTTGGTAAATTGAGAAGGTCAATTTATAACAAAAAAAGGGGAGGAAGAGAAAAAGTGGGTAAAACCTATTGAGTAAGTCTTGTGAATTCTCTGGTTGGATCCTTCTCATTACTGAAGAAAATCCAATTTTGAGCTAGCCTATAACCGTGTTTAATCAATACTTTAAATGCTTTGTCTCCTATTTGCTACTGCCTGCCTACGGATTCCCTTATCATTCTTATCAGTGATTTCAATATCTATATATATAAATTTTGGAAGTACTTTTACTGCAGATCACTCTTCATAAACCGTGTAAGTCGCAATTCACGTTAGGCTCCATACTATCCTGTTTTTGTCTTTCCCTACCTTTTTTTTTTTTTAAAGAAATTCTTCTCTTTGATTGATTTTCGGGCAAATACCCGGGAGCTCCACTCAATTTATACGTATCCCATATCATAATAAATAAATAAATAAAATGTACAAGATGATTCATCAACTCATATATCATTATTAATGTAAGAGCTTATTCATTTACTTTATTTATCTCTACCAACCTTTCACTCAAACCCTAGACTTTCAAGTTGGAAAACTATATCACCTCATTATAATTACTAGTAACAAATTCATTGTAATAATTACAAATAAGAAATAGAAACACAATTATTTAACTTCATAGTTTCATAACATTAGAATTGAGACCCCCAGGAAGATTTGAACTCTGTTTCGTATGAAAAGGTGGGCGTGTGAAATATATATAAGGTGAAGGAGAAGGAGCCGAGAACTTGACAATATGTTCATGTACATGTACAGATAAGAGAGGTGTTGTGGTGAAAAGGACAAGAGGCATTATGTTTGCGTGGCGTGAATGTGTCTAACACGGTCCCTCACTTCATTCCTAGAAGATGCTTCGGAAGCTAGAGGGTCATGGGGTTAGCATATGCATTTTCCCTATTCAGAAAGATTAAAAATTGGTTACTCTCTGTGGAGTTTGGCTGCCAGTTTACGTTATTCCTAGCAAATCCAAACACGGAAAATACCAAACAAGAAATGAAAAGCAAGATGCCATGAGGTAGCTATATCCTAAGGCCTCGCTTGGTAGACAAGAAAGAGCACTCTTGGAATGAAAAAGGAAATGAGAAAGCAAGAAAAGCATGTTTGGTATGTAGGGTAACTTTTTCTTTGAGAAAGTCCAAACCTTTAAACATAGGAGAGTGCAAACTTTCATATTTTTTATGGAAAGTAATTTTGAGGAAAAACAAATTTTTGAACCATTTTAACCTTGTGTGTTTTAATTTCTGGTAGTAGAAATAATTAAAATTAAATTTTTAAAATTAAATATTATTATTTTTTTATTATCAAAAATAAAAAATAGTTATTTTTCTTATTTTTTTTATTTTTATTGATAATTAAAAATAATTATTTTATTATATTTTATAATTATTAACAATAAAAAATAATTAAAAATATTTTGGCCTTTCAAACTCTCTTTCATCCCATTTCAAATATAAAAAAATAAAAATATTTTTATTTTTATTTTTATCATACCAAACATATTCATGGAGTATAATATTTTTTTTTATTTTCATTCTATTTCTTATTCTTATTCTATAAATATTCTCTTCCGCCTAACAAACAAACGAGGCCTAACAGTTGACCCACTTGCCCCCCTATCCGATCAGATCGAAGACAAACAGATTCATGGGCAGAAGCCGAAGACATCAAAAGACAGAAATGCCAGTAATGACGATAAATAAGGGAGGTCGAAAATGAAAAATATAATAAATAAAAAGAGAAGGCTTTGTTGAGAGATGTCGATTATTAACGTAAGAGTGAGAAAAATATCAGATTTGGAAGAAAGGGCTGGGAATCAGGGTCTGTGTAAAACTGTACGCACGGATCCCGTACGTAATATCTCAATCATTTAAATTTAATTTGAATAATTTAGATTTTATAAAATTATTTTATTTATAAAATAAAAGAATTTTATAATTAATAATTATAAAAAAATAATATTTCATATAAAAATATAAAAAAATTTTATAAAATTTAAATCGTCTAACTTTAATTTAAACGACAAATGTATGTGCATCCTGGATTCGGGAGTATGTCCTCGTTAGTACGCATTTATACTCCCAAAGCGGACGCGCAGGCGCCTAGTAAAGTGGGAAATGATTGGATCTTCGCATCACTCGCGTTAATTATGCATGTTCAAATCGCCTTGGCGTCAGGAATTTGTTGTTTGGGGAAGAAAATAAAAATAGATAAACATTCTTAAATAATAATAATAATAAAGACATAATAAATATTACAAAAAATTAAAAAAAAATATTTTCCTTTCATTACCAACCAATTTCTAATTAAGTACTCAGTCTCTACGTGAATCTCTTTCACATTTTAATAAACCTGTATTCTCATGTTGATTTTTATGCTAAGAGTGAAGGAAATGAGTGCCGGCCATGAGATTGACAGGTGCAACTGTGAAAAGGCATAATGAGCAAACCATTAACACATGGACAACAGTGTAGAAACTACTTACTCGCACTACTATTTTTTATACAAAGAAAAAACCATTTATATAATTCAAAATCTAATATATATATATATATATATATATATTAACACCAAGTTAACATATAGTTTCAATTTATAAATATCATCTTATTAAATTTAAAGAAAAAAATCACCTTAGAATATATTTTTAGAGTAAATGATTTAATTTTTGAAAATTATTTTTTTCTTAATTTAGTCTTTCAAAAATAAAAATTTTTAATTTAGTTTTTAAAAATTCATCTTCTCTCAATTCAATCCTCCAAAGATAAAATATTTAATTTAATCCCCAAACACTTTCCCTCATCAAAATAATCTTTGAAAAAGAGCTACAAATGCTTTTTAAAAGGACTATTTTGATTAGAGAAAAATGTTGAGAAACTAAATTAAAAGACTTTATTTTTGAAAGATTAAATTAAAAAAGAGTAACATTTCAAGATGAAATTAAGAAGCTTTATTTTTAGAAGACTAAATTAAAAGGAAAGTAATTTTTTAAGGAATAAATCATTAATTTACTTTGATTTTTTGTTAGTACATTAGAGAATTTGAACCCTTAGACACTCACGTCCTTAATACTATAATTTTTTAAACATAAGTAAATTAAAGATAAAATTATTCATTTTTTTATGTTCACCTAATTGTTTTAATTAAAAATTATGACAAAATATGATAATTAACATAGTGTATTCAAGAACAACTTTAGGAATTATAATTTGGTTCAAGAGAAGAAGAGAAAAACAAAATTTTTAATCATTTGAGCAAGTTTTTAATAAAACCTTATCTATCATTTTAATGTTCTAACTTATTTATTTGTTTTAATTTTGTTCCTTAACGTTTAATTTATATCATATTCACCCATTAACTTTATTTAGTAGTTCAAGATGATCCATTTAACTCTTTTTGGTGTTCTCAAATGATCCCTTAATGGTCCCTAATGGATGTAATAGAAAATAAGAATATGACACAAATAAAAAAGTTAATAAACCAAATTGAAACAAAAATAAATAAAAGACCAAATTGAAACAAATGAATAAGTTAAGAGACAAAATGATTGTTAAGCCTTAATAAAACTATATGTATGAACTTTTTTTCAAAGAATGAATTAATGCGATATAATAAGTTGTGAAATTTGTTTAACTCTTATGTTATAATAATTTTAGTGGAGAGTAACAAAAAAAGTTTACTTCATCATTTCCTAACGGTGTTAAAGGAAAATATGCAAAACAATAAAGATGGAGTCATAAAAAAGTTTTGAAACATATGGTATATTGTCTTTTAAGATGTTATTTGCCTCCACTATAGTTACTATAGGGTTTAGGCAAAATACTTTTAAAATTGATCCAAAGCACCTAGAGAATTACATTAGCAATCATGGGATTCAATCTTCTTAAATTATTTAAAAAATTAAATTACACAGAGTTTCTATTTATTATGAAAATATGCATTTCCTTCTTTTGAAACTAAAAGTTAAGTTACACTTTAATCTAATTTTAAAATTTTTAATTAAAATACCCTCTATTAATTTAAATACATATTGTGTATCTTTTTTGGGCAAGAATTAGAGGTTATACTTTTTAATAACATAATTATCTCATATTGATCATTGTTCTTCATCAAACTATTTCTAAATAGGCAAAAATATAAGTAAAAATGATAGATTTTGTTTTCATTAAATTTAGCAAGCCTAATAATCGCTTATCGACTATAAAGGTAGTGTGGCTTATGCTTTTTATGTGAAAAGATGATAGTTTTGAAATTCTTGTCTTTTTCTTTTATTTTTGCAAGTTGACTAGCTCATGGTTAATTATTGTGAATTAAAGTTTCCAACTTTACATAGCTCTTAGATATATTTGTTTAGACTTTATTTATAAAGGAACTAGTTCCTTAAGATTAGTTTTAAGTTTAATTTTGGCTCCAAACAATAGATTTCCTTATCACTATATTTATTCTCTTAGGTTATGAAATTTGAAGGAAGGTATTTTAGTCAACCAATGTATATTTATATTAATAGAAGGTGTTCTAGTTAATTAGACTAAAGTGTAGTATAATTTTTGGTTGGAGTGTATATTTTAAAAACAAAAGGGAGAGTTGTTAATTTTAGTAAACTTGAGGGAGGGTATTTTATTAAATTGAACTAAAGTATAGCACAAATTTTAGTTTTAAGGGAGGAAAGGGTATATTTTGAAAATAAAAGAAAAGTTTGTATAATTTACTCTAACAAACAAAGATGTATAAAATCTAAGAAGAATAACCATGAAAACAACCATAATGATCCTTTATCATCCATCCTTAATTTATGGTTCAATAGCCTTGGACCATAATTCTAAAGTTAGAATCGAAAATTCCACACACAAGTCTAAATAACTTTTAAAAATAATTTATTGAAAGTTTAGCATTCATTTGGCCATGTGCCACATCTTGATTTTTATAAACATATCAAGAAATAAACCTAAATTTTGTTGAGTGTAGCCTCCCTATTTATGTTTAGATAAGTGAAGTTTCCTTTAATATGCATTGTTATGCATCAACGATAACTTGAATTCTAGGCCTCATATTAATTTATCAATAACTTGTCATTACCTATTAAACCTTACAACTTGTAAAATTCTATTCGTTATATACATGATCATATCTACGTAAGAAAACTATTTTTACATAATAAACTAAATGGATATTCTTGTCTAATTTGTCTCATAGTTAACTAAGCATAAAAAATCATGGTGGATAAGATATAGATAAAATTATAAATTTCTACATTTAGATTTCATGATTGGCTATTTCTTGATAAAAATGGACTAGTGTAAATAAACAAGGAAGTATTTAATTATCACAAATGGAATATTATCTTAGATTTGAAAGTAAAAGATACAATGAGGGTTGATCCTTGAAGTTATTGAAAGGTCACAAGTTAAAATAACTTTGTTTTAAATAATAATAATACCTTATGGTGTTTCATACACACAGGTGTGCATGCATGGATATATATACTCATACATACATGTCATTGATGTCATTAGATTCTTGTGGTGTGTACATATCTTACTTATATTAAAAGTGAATATGATTCATAATTTATAAACTAAAAGACAAATTAAAAGGAAATATATAAGTACTAGGTTATTAAAAGTTAAGCAATGTCCATGGAGATATTAAAAGAAATATAAATCTAGAAGTACAATTATACATTAATGTAGTATTTGATGGATAAAATTTTACTAGTTGGATAATTAATGTATATAAAAGTAATTAAAATTTTACAAAATAATTATTAATCTAAGAAAACACATATATATCGTAGTTTAAGTATATATAAAGCTTATCTAAATCTCTAATATCAAATTACATAAAGTGAAACAACCTTTAGAAGATAAAGAGAAAATAAAATATGCGTTAGCAAACTATCTTACATATGTGCCATCTTTATCCACTACCTAAAAAGAAAAAATCCTAGCTATGATTTTTTTTAAGGCTTAGTGCGTGTTTGGCTGCGCGTTGGAGAAGGAGAAAACGTGGTTTGGCCAGAAGTAACAACTTGTTGCTTTTGGATAAAAGGGATTGTAAACATGGTTTTTCCTTTCTCTAACGCATAACCAAGCACACACTTAGCCGTGGTTTAAACTGTAACTAGCAGGTTTAACTATAGTTTCCAAAACTGTGGTTAAGCCATTGATGATTTAATTACCATGTTGGAAAATTGCAAGTACTATTTGGTTTAATTATGATTTCATAACCATAATTATACCAAATGGTTTAATTGTGGTTAATAAACTACAGTTAAACCTTTAGGTTTAGCCATAGTTAAAAATTTTAACTGTAGTATTATAATTGTAGTTAGACCCTTAACTTTAGCTACATAATAATTACTGTTAAACCAATTGTTTCACTATGGTTACAAAATCACAATAAAGCCACAGTTTAGCTACAGTTTTTTGTAACTACCACTAAACCATTATTTTTAGCAATGGTTAAACATTGCTAAATTATTATTTTTTAAAACATTTTGTAAGTTTTACAACCTATCAAGGGATTAAAAAAAATCCATACAACACTTATTCAATCATTGCAACTTTTACGACCAACACAGTAGTTCAATCCATTCATATTTAATGACTAATTGTTTCATACACATTTAGTCACAACTTACAATTAAAATTCAAATAGATTTAATTAGTTTCAAAGTTTAAATACAATACAATTAAAGTTCACATATAAATTTTTAAAAAAACTAAACTAATTATCCTTATTAACTAGGTTTGGAGTAGAGGTGTGCAAAGTTGTCCCGACCCAGTTGGCCAATCCTGACCTGATGCACAATCGAGCCGGGACGGGTCAAAAAAATTAAAAAAGAAAACTAAAATAAAGTAAGGTCAAAACTAGATTTGGGATGACCTTTTGGCCCTATTGGGCCCGACCTGAGATATATATATATATATATATATATATAAAGATAGGGACTAAATTGAAAAAAATTCTTTTTTAAAGGTCTTTTTATAATTTTAGCCAAAAATTTTTACATATATTTTATAAATTATTAATAACTTGAGGAGTCAAAATTTATGTTAGAACTCTCCTAAATATAATTATCACATTCATGTAAATAAAATAAAATTAAAAAATACATATTTTTTTAAATTTTAGCTACTATATTTGCATTTTTTTCATTTTCTTCCTTCAGTTTATATTTTTTCATATCCATTGCATAAATTTTAAAAATATATATTAAAAAAATGGTTATATGTCTAAAATAATTAAGTAAATATAAAAATTTAAATTTTTAAAATTTAAGATTTAAAAAAAAATAAAAAAATTGGCCCGTTGGCCCGATTGACTTAGCCTAACCCAAAACGAAAAATTTGTCCCGAAGTTGAAATCAAGTCGGAACTCGAGTTTAAGCAAATCCTGGCCCGTCCTGTCCTGACTCGTGCCCACCTCTAATATGGAGATTGAGTTGGTGCTTTTGCGTTTCCACTCTTGACTACTTTGTGCCTGAGATATAAAAATAAAATGAATAAGTAACAAATTAAAAATTGTAAAAAATAAATATTTAATTATATAATTTAAGTAAAATGAAAAAAGTTAAATATTATCTTAGGAATACTGAGACTAACCAGTTCAAGGGGCAACTAGCCTTGGAAACTCTGGAAGATGAATGTCAAAGTTGCATCAATCCATTCCTAGTGTCTTTTAGGTCTTATACCTTCTACTACAACTTTACATAAGTAGGGCCATAAAGTGGAAATCCTCTATAGAAATGACTAGACTAGTCAAACACTTGGGACAAATAAACACCTAATTTTAAACCTCAAACTCGATCAAGATACTTCTAACTTCCTAAAGCAATGGCTAGTGAATCCTAACATGAAATCTCTTGAAAAGAAGATCCTTCAATTTGAATCTCTGCTTTAAAAAAAAATAAAAAAAAATTCAACATCTTAGCAATTCATCAATTCAACAAAACTAGGAGTCAACACTATACATATTTATATATTTGTAATGATTGTTATAGCTTACTCATTCATATGACTTCCATTCTTATAATTATATGTGACAATCCACACATCTCTTCTAATAACTAGGGCCTTACATTCAGCCTCCTATATAGTATAAAACAAATATTATAACATCTCATATTAGATAAAATATTCAGTTATACTATTTATCAAATGTCACTTATCATCTCAACCTTTTTTTTAACAAAACTCTTTGATCCACCAATATGGTAAATCATCTACTTTCTCTTATTTGCTTTATTGTTTATTGATAGAAACACAATTAATATATCTATTAAGAATACTAGAAATATGGAAATAAATTTGTCCTAGGGTTGAGTCGATAATGAATGTACCCTACCTACTCCTCCTTCAACATCCTATCAGAAATCATTTGTAATAGCTTTTCCTTTATTCTTGTTCCATTGCTTCTTTTATCAAACAAATCCTTCCTCTTCTACCTCTACCTTTCACCCATAGACTGAATATAGTACTTCTTATAGAGAGCAAACTTGTTCAAGTTAACATGGCAAAATTGCTCATTTTGGTTGAACCAGGTGCATTGAATGAATACAACGATGAGAACCATACCATGTTTACTTTGCATGACTGAAACATTTAACCAATTTTTAGGATTTTTAGACCCAATCTAAGTCGTCTAAGCCATCAATGCTTATAATGCCACCATGGGTCTGCCTGCCTTTTTTCTGAAATGCATAATTTAGATCCACCTTCATCTTTTGAGGAGACTATGTCCTTAAAAGCTCCTTCACTTAAGCTTTTCACCAAAAATTGAATTCCTCTATCAAAATCAAGACTTAGACTACTACTACTTCTTCATCAGAATCCTTCGTTGAAATTAAGACTTAAACCAAAAGTTGAAATCCTTTATTAGAACCAAGACTCAAAACTTAAACCCCTCAGATTGCCACCATAAGTCATCATTGCTTCTTTTCCTTAATTAATTTCTCTTGTGATAAACATTTGCTATTGAAATAGCTTTATGACTCAAATATATATAGTTCTCAATCTTACAATCAAAACACTATGTTATATAGAAAAATGTTAAGTCCATGACCTAACCCAGGAAATTTTTACTTGATGCTAACTACTTTGTGCTTATCAAGAAAAAGTTAGAAAAGGGAGGATGATGAGTATGCATAGCAAAGATGAAAGAAGATGGACACAGGTTCTGATACATAAATAAAAATGGTACCTTCGAAGAGTGGAAGACAGACGCATAGTAACATTAGGGGTGTTGTTAGCTTGGATGACTTAGATTGGGTTTGAAAATCCTAAAAAAGTTGGTTAAATGTTTTAGTTATGCATTGTAGATGTGGCATACGACTTACCGTTGGGTCCATTTAACTCACCTGATTCAGCTAAAATAAGCCCTTCATTTTGTTGCATTAACTTAAGTGGATCCGCTCTCCTTATTATGTATATCATCAACCATAAAAGTGTGTCTACAACATTAAATGCAATTGTTAATTAATATGGATGGACATGAACGAGCCATGAAATGAAGATAATCAATATACTACCTGTATCTTAGTCTTGTAATAGTCTTTCTTATATTCTTTTGGAACCTTTGTCTAGGCTAAGTAGTTAATGGGAAACCCAGTATGCATGTTCCACTTAGACAATGTTTTAAGCCTTAGAAAATTACTAATTGTCTACTTTATAGTTGTACGCATATTGAAGACTTCATTGGTGTAAGAATTAAAAGTTTTAATTCTCACATTTCATAAATCTATCAGCTCTTCTATTAGGGTTGCAAATAAATACCTATATTATTCCCCGATGCTCTCCTTTATAGAATTATCATTAAAATAATGAATAAACTTGTGTTTTATACACGTCCAAGGGAGGAGGTTGTAAAGCATAAGAACTATTGGCCAAATACTATAATTGGTACTCAAGTTACCAAATAGATTCAAATCACTAATAGCCAAGACTAGGTGTAGATTGTAAGGATTTAAAGTGAATTGAGAATTTATCATGTTAAATCTCCTCCATGCTTCCAAATCTCTCAAATGCCTCATTATGCCAACGTTATTTCTATCCATGACATGCCATCTTATGTGCTCAGCTGTCTTAGTTAACAAAAATGACCTTTGCAAATAAGGCTTTAATGGAAAGTATTTGAGGATTTTTACAAGCTTCTTTTGTTGCTTTTCACTTTGCTCTTTGATTTGTGTTACACTTTTTACACACATCTTTGTTTTCATCTTCACCCCAATATAGCATGTAATCACTCAGACAAGTATGAATTTTTGTGTGGTTAAGCCCTAGTTTGTCAATGGTTTTCTTGGCTTCATAAAATGAATGTGGAATCTTGGTATGTTCAAAAGCATCTGACAATAACTCCAATATCATGGACATAACCTTGTTACTTAAACATACACTTAATATGATACAATCTCACCAAAATAGACAACTTTAAATATTTCTTACACCTTTCATATGGATTCTGCTGCTCATCCCTAATTAACTTAAAAAAATTCTTTACTATATTCATTCATCTCCTGGTAAGAAGGAAGAGTTGGATCCTCAACTTTACCAATACTTTTGGTTTCATAATGAACCTTAAATGCATCATGAACCATGTCATTTACAGGGTCATCTTTTAAAATCTACTACTCTTTCACTTATGGCCTTGTTGAAGATCTTGCAGGAGGCTCTTCTCTATCATGTCTCTCCTCGTGCATGACCAACCCTTATGGGAATGGTTTAGCAATCAAGTGGTTACACATATCTTCGTTAATTTGCCATTTCTTAAAGTCACTGCTTAAACATGGGCATATGATTTTACCTTTCACACTCCTGTTGGTAAATGCAAAGTCTAAAAATTCATTAAGCCCTTTTAAATGTTCTCATGTATTTTAAGGCTTAATTATCCAAGACTTATCCATTTTTGAAAGCCAATAAACTAAGAAGAACTAATAAAATTAGTTAAACTAATAATTATTTAAGCTAAAGTCTATGTAAATTATCAACTAAATAATTAAGCTAAATAATAATAATAATAATAATAATAATGGAATTAGAAGGACCAAAATTGTACTATACATGACATATCTTTTGCTACCACTCATTGCCATCAAGCATGCCACATATATTATGATTCAAAATTTTTTTCTTTTTTTCTTTTCTTAATTTTAACTTCACCTACCACATTAAAAATCTTAATAACATTTGGGAAAAGTAATCAAAAGTACTTGAAGAATGATATATAGTTTACTATGTAATATATTTTGAAGGAAAGATTTTATATAGTTGAAACAAAATAAAAATTCCATTACTAATATATGGAAGTGAAAGCTCAAAAATCAGGTGCAATTAACAATTACTATATTATTGTAACCTCAAAAACTTAGGTAAAAGAGAAATATTAGCAAATATTACAACAATCTTAACAACTTACAGAGGAGAGGAACACTAAATTGCATTCAATATTTCCATTTTCAGTCCTATAAATAAAATTGCAACCATTGCTTAGCTTGACCAATTAGTCATAAGATCTAAAATTAGCCTAATATTCTACCTCAATATAAGTGAGATGATAGGAGAATATAGGGATATAAGTCTTATAGTAGAAATAACATGATAATAAATCAACCTATAAAGTAAAACTATATTAGGAAAATCTAACCAAAATCCAAATCCATTATGGCAGAACTATAAATTTCAACCTTACAAATTTTAACTCAATTTTGGCATCAAAGGGGGAAGGGGTCTAAAAAAATACCAAAGGGGACTAAAAGGCTTCTTCACTACAGTGTAGACACTGATAGATGGTGAATGAACAAGCTCCTTGAATAGCAAAGGGTGAGCTAACATTGAACAGCAAAAAGGTTCTGAGTCATCATCTTTGAATGGCAAAAAAGGATCTAACTAGTAAGAAACCAACATTTTGTCAACAATAAACAACAACGAGGCTTGAATAGTGGTGTACCACATTGACAATAAAGAAAGAGAGTGCAAAGTGCAAGGGAGATGAAGATGGAGGCTTAAGACACAAGGTCTAATAAATGTCTAAAATGCCTTAACCATAGTTAATGTGTGTTATAGCCATAATTTGTAAAATCATAGTTTAAAAAAATTGCAATTAAGACACAAGGTCTAATTGCTATTATGACACAAGGGCTAACTATAGTCAGAGCAACCTATGCCCTAACAACAATTCAATAAAACCATAATTAGTGCTTATGTCTTAACCATAATTTTTAAAAACCTTGCACAATTAGGACTATGTCTTAACTATGGTTTCATTTGGAACTATGAGATTGTGGTCTTAACTATAGTTAAGAAACCGCATTTAATGTGTATCATAGCCATAATTTTTGAAATCATAGTTAAGACACCATAGCAAAAAACTCATGTTTTAGTTGTGATGAATTATCAATACTATTCTTTCGAGACATATTCTTCATTGTTAATGCATAATTAATGCTTCAAAAAATAACCTTTACACTTTCCTTGAATTGAAATACTTACAAAATACTATAATTACATTTTGTATGATCCCCTCAATAAATAGCATTGGGAACAATACATGATTTCAGAAAATCATCCATCATCATAAAATGTTAAAACATATTAACAGATATAGCATCACAATTTATAACGTGGCATGCATGATCCTTTGCTTTGGATGGCATTACATTTATATTTAATCTGCGCACCACTTTAATTCCCTTTTCCCAAAGTACTTTGACAAACCAGGCACTCATGTAATAAATGAAAGAAACAATCACATGCCAATGCATAAAAGGAATATTAAAATAGTGATTAATCAAGTTCTATTTTCAACTATTAACCAGTGCACAAAATTTCCTGATTTCTTATCCATATTCATTATTAAACACCAATCAATAAAAATGTAACACGTGTAATATGCACCACTACAAAAATAAGATATGTTAATGTACATTTGTTAACAATTCTTTTAAAATTGTCAACTATAATAATATAATTGGAAATTTTTAAAAAGCCGTCAATAAAATAAGTTAGTATAGTTGGCGGCTTTTTAAGAACTGCTAACTATATAGTTAGCGGTTCTTAAAATACCACTAATAAAATAAGTAACTATAGTTGGTGGTTTTTTAAAAACCACTAACTATAAGTTCAATATAGTTAGCGGTTCCTTTTAAATAGTCAACTATATAATTATTTTTAAAAAATATTTAAAAATCTAATTAACATTAATTAGTAGTTATTTTTTATTAATTGCTAATGAAAACTATATTAAAGTTGGCAGTTTTTTGTAGAATAGCTAAGTAAAGCCTTTTTAAATCTAAATTCTAAACCCATTTTTGTGTTAAAACAATTTGTTTCCTATTTACAGAACCTCCACCCCGAACCCATTTTCTTCAGTACCATCTCTCGGTGGTTCTCTCTCCATTTTTTCTCTTTTTCTGGCGACTTCCAAGTGTAAAAGGAATATTAAAAGACTAAAATGAAGAGGAGAAGGTAGAAGACGCGCCAAAGGTAGCCACTTAACTAAAAGGGAGTCGCACTAATTTTGCACCCCACCTACACTCGCCATTTTCATCTCCTCTACAACCTTAGCACTTTTCAACTTGGTCTCTTCTACTTGTTCTCTTATTGGTACTTTTCATGATATTTCTCGACTCTTATTTTATAAGGCATGTAAATTTATTTTTTTTCTTTAATTTAGAAGGATTTTCTTTTAATGTGAATTATATACATTGGTAAGGCTCTTTTTTTGCAAAAATTATAAAGCAAAAGACTTGGGAAAGGGTTGCTGGAATATCAAAATATTGGAATTGTTAAAGCTCCTTTTCTATAACAATATTGGAATATAGTTAAAACTCTTTTTTTTGTAAAAATTAACACTTTTTGTCATTATTCTTTCATTATGGACTGTTAGAATATTAGAATATTATTATTTTTTAGTTTGAAAAGAGGGCTTAAGGCCTGAGAAACTTTTGATTTTAAGCTGTCATGCTAATGATTTTTATTTGAAATATAGATTAAAACAAAAGAATAATTCAATAGAGTATAATGTAACACCATAATGTCTTAACTCCAACTAATCTTCCTTTAGGCTTGATTCCATATGATTTTCAATGACAATAACCAAAACCGTGGTATTTTACTATTTTAAGTCGAGGTTTAATCAGTCATATTTTGTCCCATGGGTCCCGCGAATCCATCATTCCCATTCTCTACTCAAAATCCATTTATATAACTCATATATAGCCTTAAATGACCCATAAACCATGGATATGTAGCCAAAAACCAAGAAAATGCAATTTCTTAAATGGGTTTAAAAGTCAGATTTTTGGCTCGAATGTTGAAAAATCATAACTAATTCTAAAAAAAATGGGAATCAAGCAAACTATAGCTTTCTGGAAAGTTCTGGATGTTAACTTGATAGTAAAAATAATTCCAAACCACAATCTCAGTGTTTGGACTATGTTTGACATTGAAAAAGAGATAGAGGTCCCGCTATCCCTGGTACTGATATAGTTTGCTGTCATGAATTTCAAAAATTTATAACTAATTCTAAAAAAATTCAATCTAAGTAAACTATACCAATTTGAAAAGTTACAGATGTTAACTAGAGGAAAAAAAATAAGTTTAGATCATTTTAGTAGCCTTTGGACCTCAAAAACTGATGTAATAGTAACAAAGGTCGGATGACTTCCCTAATACTGACACAGAACTTTAGAAAGTCATTTCTCCCTCTATAGAGCTCCAATCGAGGTGCTTCTAATTGATATAGGTCACTGTGGATGTCTAGTTTATGCTTATAAAATTTTATGACAATCGGACATCGTTTGATCCATGAATGACACAGTTTTATTTTCAGACTTATGGTAATAGTGCATTGACCAAACTATCAAAATTTCCAAATTTCAATAATTCATCAAATATTTCTTAGACCTCTAAATATTACCCACTTTAGCTTTCCAAGAAGCTCTCAACAAACTCTAGAGGTATGCTAAATTTTATATCAAGAAGAGCTCATTTGGTCATACTTTGATAGAGCTAACAAATTTAGCGATTTTGACACCATAAATAGTTCAAAATAGGGGTAAATGGTCCCCTACATATGCTAGTACTTCTTGGGCAAGTTTTAAAGCATAAACATAGTATATATGAATTACCCAAGTGATTCAAACCAATACACATCTGAAACTCATTATAGTACGAGCAAAAATACACTATTGCACATAAGCCACAAAGGAGCCACATCTCATAATTTTATTACTTTGGCTCTATACATGATTCATATATCATTCATACATATGTTTATACTTGCTTAAGCATTTACATCTCAAAAAGGATATGAATACATAAACACTTGGCCTTCCTATATATCAAACTAGGTGTGAATGTGCAAAAGTGGCAAAACAAGGCATTCTATACCTCATGGCCTCCACTCTTAGACTCTTGAGTTCCATTTGGACCATATGAGATGGGAGAGGGAAGGGGGTGAGATTCATGGAATCTCAATAGATCATACACTCATTCAAGGAAGTAATCAAGATATATAAATAAGTCAAAATATGTAAACTATTCACAATTACACAACACATGATTTTCATACCATGATATCATATCAATGCCAAAAATAAGCTCTAGGGACTTTTGGTTTAACCTCACCTGAGTTTTAGGACTTTTAGATTGGTCTCACCTTTGATTTAGGGATTTTTAGCTCCACCTCACTTATCTCAAGAGACTTTTGGCATTACCTCACCCGAGCAATTTTCACAATCCATATCATAAGCATATTGGTACCAATGTATCAAGGCAACATCAAAAGGCATGTCTCACAATATAAGCATATACACAAACATACAATGACTATTACACATCCAAGAATGCAACAAAAAAGAGTAGAGAGCTACCTTATAAGCCAACACAAGCTTTCCCTTTCAACTTCACTTTATCTTTCTCGATCTTAACACCACAACTAGATGGAGCCGATTCTCTTGAGCCTAGACACAACAAAGAGTATAGAATTACTCTCTTAGAACTCAAATAAACACTCACAAGGCTAGGAGATTAAAGCCCTAGTTTTTCCCTTCTTCAATTTTACTAGCCCTTCTCCTAGTTTTTTTATATTTTCTCCACTTTCCACACTCTAATTCAAAGATCTCTTGCTTGCTCTAGGTCAAACTCCCTTCCTTTCTCAAGCTCTCAAGTTGGTAGAACCAACATACTCAAGGAAAGTAAGGGGAGAAGATGCAATAAAATAGAAAGGAGTTATCTTAAATAAAGCTCTTTCTAAGAAACTTTTCCTTTGTATAAATCTTATCCTCAAATCCTTACACTTCCCCCTCTGACTTAGGCCCAAAACAAAGCCAACTCAACACCCAAAATCATAAAAAAAAAGGGCAAAGAGAGAAGAACAACATGCTAAGAAGAAAAGCTATAAAAATCTTAAGCTTGCTACCTTTTTCTTGTTCTTCCTTCCTTCTCTAGGTTTCTCTCTCTCTCCACAGCTCTTTTCTCAAGTTTGGTCGAAGCCTAAGTCAGTTAAAAGAAAAAGAAAGGATCTAGATGCTTTAATAAGTCAAATTTTTTTTTCACACTTTTTCAGACTAACCTCACTATAGCGAAGAATAACCCTCACTACGGCGAGCACGTATCAGTCCCAGACCCTCATTTTCGCTATGACGCGCACTATTGCGATGAACTCCTTAATTTTTATATGGGATACCCGCACTCGTTATAACTAGAAACATTTTCACTATAACAAAAAGACACTCTCGCTATAATTAGATCATTTTTCGCTATAGCAAACAGATACATTCACTATAGCTAGGCTATTTCTTACTATAGCTGGCAGACTTAAAAATTTTTAGGACTTTGAAAATTTTTCAACTTCTTTTTTTTTTCTAGTTGTTACACATAATGAGGCAATAGTTAGTAAAGCAAAAATTAAGACTTTTTGTCATTATTCTTTCATTATGGACTGTTAGAATATTGGAATATTGTATTTTTTTAGTTTGAAAAAAAGGCTTAAGGCTTGTGAAACTTTTGATTTTAAGTCGTCATGCTACTAATTTTTATTTGAAATATAGATTAAAATAAAAGAATAATTCAATAGAGCATAATGAGGTAATATTTAGTAGAGTAATAGATAGGAGTCCAAGCAAATTAAGAGTCACTAACCACATTTCTTTCAAATTAGTTCTTGCTAGATCAAAAAGGTATGGACAGGAAATAGATGTATGCCAATCATCAATTTAGGGAATATGAGGACAGAGTGAAAGAGTTTATTAGATTTGTAATTAAGCATGCAAAAGACCCTAATAAAATTATATGCCCTTGTTTAAATTGCTGCCATGTGAAGTGAATTAGTACAACTAAGTTGAAAGATCATTTAGTGTATAATGGGATTGACCAAAGTTATACATTTTGGACAAAGCATAGCAAAACGAAGGATGCGCATAGTAACTAAGAGCATAGTAGGGGTTATGCCTTAGACGATTTTGACATAAGTACATATGAGGCTAATTGTCTTAAAGAGATAGCAAATGTGGTTGAAGAGGATCTTCAGGATTGCCCTAAAATGTTTAAGAAGTTGAAAAGTGATGCAGAAAAGCCATTATATTCTAGTTGTACTAAATTCATAAGATTGTTAATGGTGTTAAAGTTGTACAATTTGAAAATGGAAATTGAATAGAGTGATAAAAGCTTTACAAAATTACTTACACTTTTGAAAGATATACTACCAAAGGATAAAAAGTTTTCTAACTGAACATATAAGGCTAAACAAATGTTATGCTCTATTAGCATAAGCTATGAGAGAATACATGCTTGTCCCAATGATTGCATTTTATTTCGAAATGAATATGCGTTGTTAGAGAAGTGTCCTAAGTGTAATGCCTCACGATATAAGAATAAAGAGTTGAGTCTGATTCAAATGCATGTATAGTAGTGTAGAAAATGTGAAGCACTTGACATGGCATGCAAATGAAAGGATTCAAGATAGCAAATTTTGGCATCTTGTAGATTCTCCTCACTAGAAAAGAATTGATCATGAATACCCTGATTTTGGGCAAGAAGACAGAAACCTACACCTTGCATTAGCTATAAATGGAATAAACCTTTCACGGTGTCCAAAATAATACTTACAGTATATGCCCGATGATTTTGGTGATTTATAACCTACCTGCATGGCTATTATGATATTATCTATGCTAATTTATGGGCTTAAGCAACCTGAAAATGATATAGACTTATACTTGGCTCCTTTAATTGAAGATTTAAAACTAATGTGGGAGATGAGAATAGAGGTATATGATAGGTATACAGAGAAAAGATTCAACTTGTGAGTTATACTACTTAGGACAATTAATGACTTTTCAGCATATGATAATTTATTAAGATATAATGTTAAAAGACATTGCATATGTCCTATTTGTAAGGAGGGTGTGCATTCCATGCAATTAGAACATTATATGAAGAAAGTCTTCCTTGGATATCACAAATTTTTGCTTCTAGGACATCATAACCAGTGGTGGAGAAAAGCTTTTAATAGGATTACAAATGAAAGTACTTTGCCACTAACTAATGAGCAGCTGTATGAAAAAGTAAAGGATTTTCATAACAATTTTGAAAAACCTTTTATAAGACACTTTAAGACAAGCAGGTAGAAGAAGAAGTCTATTTTCTTTGAACAACCATATTGGAAGTCCTTGTATATAAGGCATTTCCTTGATGTGATGCATATAAAAAAATATATGTGACAATATAATTGGTACATTACTCAATGTATCGAGAAAGACCAAAGATGGCATCAAGGCAAGGTTTAACTTAGTTACTTTGAGAATAAGAAGAGAATTAGCACTGGCAAAGGAGGGACATCATACTTATCTACCTCCAACAGCTCATACTCTATCTAGGAAAGAAAAAAAATACCTTTTATGAATTTTTTAACAGAGTTAAGGTTTTAGAGGAGTATTCTTCAAACATTAGAAATCTTGTATCAATTAAAGATCTGAAGTTAAATGGTCTTAAGTCTCATGATTGCCATGTTTTGATGGAGCATTTGATTCCGGTGGCTTTAAGCTCCATTTGTAACAAAGTGATTGACGTTATGAAATTGCTAGTGTTGCAAAGATAAATTGTGGTCACTTTATGCGAGCTTGAAATGTATTTCCTGCCTTCCTTCTTTGACATGATGGTCCATCTAACTCTTCATTTGGTTAAAGAGATATAGATGTGTGGCGTAACTTATTTGAAGTGGATGTATCTAATTGAGTATTATATGAAGATATTAAAAGGGTATGTGAAAAATCAAAGTCAACTAAAGAGTCACATTGTTGAACAGTACATAGTCAAAGAAGCTATTGAATTCTGTACCAAATACTTATCCAATGTTGATAATATTGGGCTTTCTGTACCTTAACATATGGAAAGAACTGTTGGGGAAGGGATTATGGGAAATGAAGTAGTTAACATCTCAAGTACATAGCAAGAGTAAACACACCTATATGTTCTGCACAACTTTGATAAGGTTAAGCCATATATGTAGAAGTATAAGGAGATACTCAGAAGCTTGAACTCTAATAAGAATGAAAGTTAGATGTCAAAAGAACGTAATCGACTTTTTATAGATTAGTTAAAAAATCACATTTTTTTTAGAGTTAGATGTGAATCTTGGTGCAATCTCTAAAAAATTGATATGGTTGGCAAGAGGCTCAAGCCTACATGTCCTTTCTTACACTAGTTATCTCATCAATGGCTATACATTCTATACAAAAGCCCAAGATGATTAGATCATAATGCAAAATAATGGTATAACTCTTATAGTTCAGTTTATGCATGTTTTTAATGCTAAAAACAAAAACTTTATCTATATGAACATGTCATACTTCAAGATAATTGAACGTATATAGGAGTTGGACTATATTTTTTTTGGGTACTAGTCTTTAGTTATAAGTGGGTTGACAATTAGAATGGCCTTTGAATTAATGGGTCAGGGTTTATCTAGATGGATCTTAATAAGGTAGGGTACAAAGACGAACCTTTTATTTTTGCACCCCAAGCCTAACAAGTCTTCTATATTCCCAATCCTGTTAGTAAGAAGTGATTTATTGTTCTATTAACAAACAAAATAAATGAAGAAAAAGATTATATTCAACATGGTCAAGATACCGATGTTGAGGATAATTACTTTTTAAGGACATCACTTGAAAGTGATTCTATTAAAGATGATGCCTTGTATATGAGAGATAATTATAAAGAGGATATTTAGATTTTAAAAAAAGAGGGCAAAGAAGTCTAAATCAGATGAGAAAAAGAAAAGATTAACTTAAACATATATGCTTCCTTTTATTCTTCAATTTCCTTATGTGTACTTAAATATATAAATATATATGCTTTCTTTTATTCTTCAATTTTCTAATGTGTCCCCTTGAATTTCTTAAATATTTTTACTTTTCATCTCTAAATTAATTTTGTTTATTATTCTAACTTGTGTGTTTGAATTTTATTGCAAGTGAATGGCTTCTCCAGGTAGTCATGACAATGCTCAAAATGATGTGATAAAGGAAATAAATTGTATTAAATGAGGTTTGACTGTTTTGAAAGAGGTGACATGTGTAAAAAGTATTAGAAAAAAAGTTAAGGTTTAATGGAATGCTAAAGGTCAACCAATTAAGAAAAAATAATAAAAAATTGATCAACTATATCATAGTTATGGCTCATATGAATGTGCCTATCATTATAAGTGATTGGCGAAGGGTTGACCAAACTACAAAAAATGCCATATGGGATGAAATAGTGGTAACATACTTTACCACTTTGTTTATGTTGTTTCTTATATACACATACTCTAACAAGTTGATTATATTAGTCTATAGATGTCTTTTGATATTGATCAGAGTCGGAGGAGGTTTGTACTTGGGATAGCTGACAAAACACTATGATTATTTCGGTACATACTCAATAGTAGATTCTTGAGAGATGTAGATGGGAACATCCTTGAATGTCTCCCTGAATTATTTTAAGGTATGATAACTCAGGAGGCTTGGGATGCTTTTACTAGTCGATGCTAAGAGAAGTCTTTTTAGGTAATCGTATTCTACAATATACAGTTGTTCATTTTAGTATGCAATAGTATGTATTGATTCAATTATTATGTTTTTTCACAGAAATTAAGCCAAGAAATCAAGAAAGAGCAAAGAATATCTCATATCCATATAGAACAAGGCGACTGGGTACTCAAACCTTAAGCAATAGATGGTACGTGAATATATATGTTATTTATTTATGAATATGTAATGTAATGCAATACTTACACATTGGCTTTTTGTCCTAATACACAGATTGAGTAGGAAGGATTAGAAGTTAGCACAGTATCCCATCATATTCTCTGGAAGGCATCTTGAGTCAATAAAACAGGTAAAACTGACACTAAGTGCATCCTTAAAGTTTAGAACAAATGTATAAGTATTAATTAATTATCTAAATTTTCAATCACTCTATTTCATTTTTCTCCTTTCAATAACATTTGCTTTTTAATTTATATGTCACAGGAGGCCTTATCAAAGATTCTTGCACAAGGTGATATACTCTTAGAGGATGAGGATATATTAGGCAAGGCATTTGGTGTCCTAAAGCACCCTAGTTGTGTTAAAGATGTTGGCTTCGGCGTAAGTCAAAGAGACTATTTTAGGATATAAAAGTGCTTAAAGTTGCATTCTTCATTCGAGGTTGCTGAGTTGAAAGAGAAGGTGGAGAGACAAGAGTAAGAGCAATCTAAGTTAAAAAAACAATTGGATAATCAATGACGACTCATTGAAAATTTGATGAAGATGCAGATAATGGGGATGCAAACAACAGAAGCCAACCTTAATGTAAAGACAATAGCAAAATTTTCTCTCAGCATCTCCTTGAGATAATTATTGTAATATCTTATAATTTAGAAATTAAAAAAATTCCTAAATAGTGGAATGAATTGCTTACAAGGGGTCATAAGCCTAGCGAAGGCTAGTAAGAACTACGAGAAACCAAAATCAAAATTGTTAAGTTAATGAATGGGAACTTCATAGTAAAATGAATTAAGGCTAATTAAGATTAAAATGTCGACTAGAACATTTAAAAATGTGGTTTAGAATCTCAAGATAGCTCGAAATCGAAGCCAAAATGACAAAACAAATGAACAAAAAATGCAGTGGCAAAACGATAATTTTGGGCAACTTTAAAAAAACGTAAACGAGGGATCTTTATATAAGAAAATTAAGTTTCTTAAGATTTTTAAAGGCCTTAAAAAGTATAAGAACCCCTATAATAGTTAAAACCCATCTAGTATATAATTTTGGTCATTGATTGGCCAAAATTTTGATCGGACGGTTTAGTAAGGTTTTAAATCTAATTTGAGTGAAACCAAAGCCATTTTATGAATCAGAGTCCTAAATTTTATAATGAAAAAGATGATTCTCAAAAAAGATTTAAAATGAGTTCAAACAGGGCCATCAAAGTTTAGTGACAAAAGTATAATTCTAGAAAATGATAAAATATCTTCTCCAACCTTTATTTATAACCAAGCCACATCCCTATCTCCTTCAAACTCACTTGGAGACCTTTGAATTTAGTGGCTATGGTGTCCAAGAGAAGGGAGGAGAGAAAGAAGAAAAAGAATCCAAAAGGGTAAGGAAATATGCCAAATTTTATTCCATGGTAGTTAAAAACTTTGCTCTACTCTTCTTGCTCTTTCTAATAGTGGCTTTAGTTGCTTAAAAGAATGATTTTAATGGCTAACCTCTTGAGGAAAAGTGAAGGTTTGAAGCAAACAACTATACCACAAGAATCACCATTTAGCAAACTTTCAAATGAAGCATGGTATAGGCCATAAGATTGCCAATTCTTTGGTTTTCTTTTTCTTTCATAATTCTCTCTAAAGAGAGAGAGTGAGAAGGAAGTTTTTGTTTAATAAAAACTTGAAAGAACAAGGGTTTTAAAGTATAGAGAATTAAAATATGCAATTAGAATAATAAAAAAAAAGGAGCATTAAGAAATAAAGTAGAGAAGTTAGGGTTTTGATTGCATTTAGGAATTTATGAAACTTTCCAATGATGATTTAACTTATGTAATAACATATTTAAGTTTATAAGAAACTTAGGAAAGCAAGTAAAACTCCATGGGTGCTCCATTATGTAGGTGTCTCAGTCAAAGTGGGATTTATATATCTAGGGAGAGTTTTATTTGATTATAAAGTTATGAATGGTATAGATATGAATAATAAATATTAAAGGAACTATTAGTTTGAATTTAAAAATCATATTTTAAAAGTTGGAAGTTTAAGGTTCATTTAGGTATAGAGAAGCAACTTAGTATTTAGCTTATTAAATTGAGTTGGAGATGACTCTAATCAGTTTAAATAAAGTCATGTGACTTAAATTGAGTGAGAAATTGGAGCCAAGATGATGAATTATATGAGTTGCTTCATTATACCCTTATATGGAATCATAACCATACCATAAGCTATAATAGGCTTGTATAGAGTTTATGTAAGATTAGAATTAGTTCCAATGATATGTTTGTGTCTTATTTGATGTATCTAGACTAAGCAAGTCAAGCTCCTCCTAGGTATGTGTGTGTCTGTTTGTGAGACCGAGAAGGGGAAGTAAAGTTCAAGGAAGAAAATTGTGCTTCTTGATTCAAGGTAGCTTCCATCCTTTCTTGTATGCATTTCTTAGTTATTTGATTGTCATTAAATATTTATATATGTGTTTGAATCATGAGACATGTCTATAGCTATTGGTTTGATGCTATGGTACAATTATACTTCTTAAATTGCTTTTGAATTGTGAAATTGCTCTTTATGGATGAGGTTGAGCCAAAAGTCTCTAAGAATGGGTGAAACAAGACCAAAAGTCTCAAGAATGACTAAGGCTAAGTCAAAAGTCCCTAAAAAGTGGGTGAGACTAATCCAAAAATCTCAAATAATAGGGTGAGGCTAGATCAAAAGTTTCTAAAGCTTGGTTTTAATCTTGACATGTCTATGTGATGTTGAAAATATAATTTGTTTAGTTTTTGAAAGTGTTTAATGCATATTTGTATTCTTTGACATAATTATATACCATATATGCTTACTTTAAAGGGTGAAAGAGCTATTGGGATTCTTTGAATCTCACTTCTCCCTTTTTCCATTTACTCTTGTATAAGTGAAACCCAAGGAAGCAAAAATGGAGGCCAAGGAGTGTGATTTGCATTACTTTGACAATAGGATAGTTTTGATGTAATTTGATGTCAAAATATGTATGCATGAATTATGAATGAGAAGTAAACCCTTGAACATATGTAAAAGCATGTAAATATATTATACAAACCAAATTTGGAGTCAAATGAATGAGAATGTATGATTTTGACATTTTAGAGCCTTGCCATGCATGTGTATATGAACAAGTAGAATGGCGAATTTGAGCTACATGATGATTTGGATCTATTGTGATACTTCTATATGCTGTGTTAAGCTTTTAGACATGCTCAAATGGTCATGACATGTTTAGAAGGTCATTTGGTACCATTTGATCCCATTTTGATCTCACTTTTAACTATACTTTTACCTTGAATCAAAATCTAACCAAATGAATGAATTTTAAGGTGAAAATTGGCAAACATATAGATCTTATCTAGAGCTTTTTACAGAGCCAAAGAGCACTATTTTTTGAAGCTCTAAAGACTTTATTATGATTTTTTAAAATTGTCCAAATTATGCAGAAACTGTTATTAATATTGTACATATGGTCAGTTTGGTTTTTAGTGTCATTCAAAGACTAAATGAAATCTAATGCTCATGAAATTTTACAAGCATATAATTGATATCATAAGCTTTCCATAGCTATCAAGAGCAGCAAATTTAGAACTTTGTAGAGTGAAATATGGATTTTTGAACTTTGTAGTTTGCTACAGAATGTGTCCCTGACCCAATTACTGTTCCATTAGAATTTTGTGGGCCAAATAATATTTTTTTAATTTGAAATTTTTATGGTAGTTAAAAGACATTAAGAGCTTTCCAAAAAGTCCTAATTTGCAAGATTTGAAATTTTTTAGAATTCGTTATGAATTTTCAAAGCTTATATCAGAATATGGAACATGTGAAAAATGCAAGTGTAATGTTCACTTTGAGATGTATGCCTCCAACCTGAAATTTAAGCTTCAAAGTGTGATGTTTCTGGTTGAATAAATATGTTAATGATGGAAGATGGCTTTGGTGAACCCACATGGTCCATTTAATAAAAAATGAATTAATTTGACATTTGATAATGATGATTTCCACTGCTAAAAGTGTTAATTTCATGAAAATAAATGTTTTATGCCAATTGTAATATATATTAAGTATTGTCTTAATATGGTATTACAATTGCTTTCTTTAATTAGGTTAATGGTTAAGTACTTTCACTACTTATCATTAATTTCTTATGTTATGATTTGTTTAAGGCAAAGTAAATTATCTATTATAGTTAGACATCCTTACTCGTCACGTGGTTGTAGAGAGTTATATGTATAACATTGCAGGAGACACACTTCACAATGCAATCCTACCTACCGAACATGCGAGAGTAGTGGTTAATATCTCTATGGAGGAGAATGTTAAATTGCTTGTTCCTATCGAGGACGCAAGAACAGGAGGATAAATAGTGGGGAGCTTCATTACATGACCCACTAATCTCATTACAATAATTCCATCAAGATAGGTTTGTTAGTTGACACTTCCTTATGGTCCATTTCTTTATAATTCTTTATTGATTTCAAATAAAACTGACTCACTTTGTTGCACAGTCCAAAGAGAAACACCTAAAAGTGTTAGGGATTAGCAAGGAATCAATTACTGCATTATTGAAGCCAAAGCCTACCCATCAAGTTTCAAACAAATACATATTGGCACTTAAAGTATTAGTGGAATAAATGTTAAAGGATGATGGCATAAAAGTTGTAAATTTTGATAAAAAGATTTACAATAGAGAAACATATGATGTGTTTAGAATAAAAGTAATAAATGACATCTTTCGACGTGAAATGATAAGGACCACTGCTATTAATTTATATATTAGGTACGTCATTTACTATACATAAACTATTTTTTATCATGTTCGAGTTAGTTTATCATTAATCTATTAGCTTCTTTATTTCAGGTACTTGTACTATACATTCTTGGTCCTTGGCAACATTACGAGGAGATTCATATTTATCAATCCCCATGATATAGCCACTTTTACTCCACAAATGCCACATAACCAATTTATAAGTCAATCACAACAAATAGCAAATCTATTCATTGTAAGAGCCAAGAATGAGGTGTTATTCTTAGCCTTTTATATGTAAAGATAAGTCACTTAATGCTGAACTTTTCAATTATATGTAATTTGAATGTTAACTATTTAATTAAAACTTGTTAACACTTATTAATTGTCTTAGGGCATACTTGATGTTGATCGTCATTAATCAATGTGTTTCAAAGATATATTACATGGATGCTTTGAATGACGACCCAACGAACTATGAGCAGATGCAAAAGTTATTTAATCAGTAAGTATATGCATTTATTTTCTATATATTTCTATATATTTGCGTGTTTTAATTTCAAAATGGTTTCTTATATTAAGTTTTTTTCCACTTGTTTGATAGAGCTGTGATGATGTTCCTTGTAAATCGCATGCTTAAGGTGCCGAAGTCAAAAACACCTTCCACGTTTTACAAATGGAATAAAGTAAAAGTATTTATAAATATTTAGGTAATTATTGTGCACAACATTTCCTAAATTTAATATTTTTTATTGGATTTTTACAGTGTCTAAAATAACCAAACAGCACAAACTGTGGATATTACGTGATGAGATTTATGAAAGATATTATCACACATGGATAGTTTACGATCCCAGAGATGGAATATAATTGGATGGTTTTCCTTGCCTCAATATTTTCTTGTATACTAAAATTTAACTATAGAATGGTATTAGTTGTTGATAATTTGCTGTTATTAGATGTATTTGGTGATATTGGTATGTCATTTGTTGTTATTAGCTGTAAAGAGAGGGTTTAAGACTCGAGAAATTTTTATTTTTAAGCTGTTATGTTCCTAGTTTTTCTTTAATATAAAACTTGCTTTAAAAATATACTTATGAAATTTGATCGAATTCTAATTATCTAATTTCAAATCGTTATTATTTCATTTGCAATACTTCCCGAATGCATATTGCAAAGAGTACTTTGATGCTCATATAGATGAACCCAAAGAAGAGTGGTCTTAATACATGTTCCAACAGTGTCTTTTGGTTAAATTGTAATTAGCTTTTGTTAATTTCTATTGGTTTTAATTTGTTAGTACATTTAATTATTGATTGTAATTATTCTTTGATTGATTAATAAAAAGAATAAATGTTCTTTGATTGCTTTATAATAGTTCTTCTTAAATAATAAACTAGTGTTTTGAGTTAGTGAATAACTGATAGCTAACAAATATAAGTAAGAATAAAAACAAATTGAAATTGCCAAAGGCACTCAAGATGCATAAATTGAAAGTTGATGTTAACAAAAAAAGTTGGCAATTTTCTTTCCAGCTGCCTATAAAGTCAATCTTTGTTGGCAGCAGTTCTTAGGAATAATTGTCAACAAAAGTTTAATTTTTTTTAGTTAATTACAAAACTGCCAATAAAACAAAGTTTTTGTTGTTGATTTTAAACCCTCAATAAATATGACCACTTTTTGTTAGCAATTGTATTATTGGTAGTTATGAGTTGTTAATAAAAATGAAAAATAACTGCTAACAAAAATTTTTTTAGCATGGTAATAATTTGATAGTTGTAAATTTATTGTTCCATGACCGTATACTAGACGAAAGGCACTCAACTAAACCGCACGTGCTTCTGTGTGTTTCGAGTTGCAAGAAGTTGCAATATCAGCGGCAACGTAATGCGACAAACGCCTAATTTTGATTCCATAAAAATAATACCTTTATCAGGGAAAAATACGCACAACAACAGACTCAGTAAAAAAGCTGTCTGCACCTTTGTGTATGTTAATAATTGAAAATGTATTTCAACTCCCTCGGATATCTTCTTGAGGCGAGTGAGGAGAGTTTCATTTATTAGAAGACTCTGGAAACATTCTATCTCTTCAATGTAAAATTTGAAAGACACCACGTGTTTGTACACAAATTAGATTAGATATTATGCCCGTGTTTTTGGACAGTCAGTGGGTCCCACGATACCTTTCATGCTTATGTACGAACTGTAAATTCTATGACAACTTTTAAAATATTTATAAAAAAAGCCCCAACAAAAAAAGCGTAGAGCTTAATACAAAGAGATTTAACAGAGCCAGCACCGTTTCGAAGTCGGTAAACAATATCAATTTCATATATTTTTATAATATATATATATAGATTTACACTTAAGGTTTTCAAACTATCTCCGAACAATATTTACAAAAGTCATTGCCAGAGCAAATTACATAAAACTGAAGGCTAGGAGGATCCATTTGCAGGTAATTGGACTCATTTTGCATCGCCACGGCTGTTGTGGCTTGGGACGAGAGGTGGATTGTGGCGATCCAAGGGAAGCTTGATCTTGCCCAGAGAACCCACAGGAACAAGCTTGAGATTCTCACAGTTGCAAATCTCCACCATGAATCCATCAGGGTCGTTGAAGAAAATCTGATCCATTGCAGTCCCATCTTCTGTCTCCATCGTCCTTTTCATGTACTTCACATTCATCTTCTTCAACCTTTGCTCCATTGCTTCCATGTCCTCACACTACTTACCATATATATATAGTTGAAACAAATGTCATTAAATATTATTAAAAAAAAAAGCTATGTCACTAAAAGAATAGTATAACTTCATTCCATATATACACTACTTTATACCTTATCTTTTTCTTGATATATGAGAAATCTCAGAAGGATATATACTAGTATTTCAGATCTCTTGATGTTTTGATAATATGATCTTTCAAGTATTTAAAATATTCATATTTAGTATATCTACAAATTGTAAGAGAGATGTCAAGTTTGTTACACATATTGCTATTTACATTTTGAATATATATACCAATTAACCCATTTAGATGAAGGCAAAATTGATAGTTTATAAAAACAAACGAAGTTTAATTAGATATATTTTGGTCCTTCTAATTTCATAAAAATTTTGATTCAATCTTTCTAATTTAAAAATAAACAATATTATCCTACTATTTTTTAGAATTTCTAATTTAAATATCATAATTTATACAAAACTTAACATTAAATTTAACGATTATGTGACTTACATGTCATTTATTTACTTAACATTATTAATTTATATTCAAATTTAATGTCCAAATCTAACATATTGTAAGATTTAACATTAAATTTTAGATGAATTAAAAAAATAGACCATTTTATGAAATAAAAAGACAATAATCTATTTTAAAGTTAGAAGGACTAAATTAAAACTTCAATAAAATTAAACACAATATTTTTAAGGCAATTAAGGTTATACCGCATATCGAGGAAGATATGAAAAATTTTGAATGTCAATGTGATACGAGGGGATGGTATCTTTTATATATAACACCATATATATATATATATATACACACACACACACACTGTCCAAAAAAAACACACTTAAGGTTCTTTAAGCTTTTTCCTTTTTCAATGTAACAATCGAAACCAAATTAATAAGAAAAGGTTATAATAAACCACCTGAAAAGAGATATGGTTGTCCTGGGGATCCAAGTGCTCAGTATTGGAGGGCAATTTCTCATCATCCTTGGATTGCACCAAGTGGATACCAACCCCATAATTAAACAACCATGCACCATCAAAATCAAAAACTTGAGGCCTCTCTGTCAAAACAAATCCTAGCACCTTCGTGTAAAACTCTGTGGATTCCTTTACGTTCCTGCACACCCTCGAAAAGTGATTCAGAGCCATCAATGGAGGTGCCTTCTCCTCCTCCTTCTTCCCTTCTTCTGGTTTTTTCTCATTGTTTCTTTCTCTATCTCCTATTTTCTCTGCTTTCTCCTCATCAGTGCTTCTTTCCTCTCCTCGAACCTCTTGCCTCTGCATTTTTCTTAATGCTTAATAATCACTTTATCTGAGATTTCTAGGGGTTTAGATGAAAGTGAATAGTGGTACGAAAAACTTACATGCGATGGATACATAGCGGAAGAATGCGAGAGAAAGTGGTACGTGTGTGAATCTGCAGACGACACGTGGGTTGTGCGTGTGGTGAGCGGTGACGAGGTTACACAAAGCGGTGCGCAGCTCGAGCTGGCTCGCATATTTTAACGAGAAAAACATAAAACCAATGCAACTAGTCGTAAAAGATGTTTTTTTCCTAAATATATATATATATATATATATATTAAAGAATGTGGAAGAATTTTTTTTCATTTAAAAAAAAAATTCAAAATAGTTGAATGCCAAGGACCTCTTCCGCTGAGTTCAACAAAAATATTTTAAGAGACAGGGGAATTGAGAATTTTGAGGGTATATAATATATATAATTTTATATTGTCCAATGGTGCGTGGGGAGATATATACATATACACACACATATATAATCCCCCACTCTCTTCCCTTTTTCCAATTCTCCACTCCTCTAAAATTTTTTGGCTGAAAGTAGAGGGGTAACCTCAAAAAAAAAAAAAAAAATATATATATATATATATATTGTTGAACGTGAAAGAAGTCTCTTCATGTTCAACTATTTAAAAAAAATAAAAACTTTTTTAAATGTGGAAGGGACTTTTCCACATTATTTTAAAAAATAGAGAAGTATATTTTGAAAAAATATTTGGCGACTAAATGTATTGATTATATATGTTTCTTATTATAGTATATGGGAGTCAAAAAGCTCCTCTGGCCAAGAGGCAATTCACTAGTGTTTGTCATTTTGTTTTATTCTGCCAAAAATCCATAAGCTTTATGGAACTTTGATGAAATTAAGCTAGTAGCACTGAAAAAATATGTGATTTTCTTGAATTATGTACAATTTATTATATCTTTATTATTATTAGGTTCTTTAACAAAATTATAATACTGTAAAAAAATGTTAAAAATTTAATCATAAAATATTAAATTGTAAAAATTATATTATTTAGTTACAAAAATTATATACTTTTTATATTATTATTAAAAAACATACACTTATTATATTTTAATTAAAAAATATGATAAAAAAAATATAAAGAAATACATATAATTAATTTCTTAATCTTTTAACCCTTTCTAAAGGAATTTCTTGGCCCATAATCTTCAAAGTCTACAATTATATACCAAATATGAGACACATTGTCATGAATTGGATAAATTTGAGTGTGGAGAGGTGGTCTTTTTTAGGCTCCTTGGGTCGAGTTCCGCTTTAGCTAATTAAAGCCCCCTCCCCAACCTGGGTGTGGTTTCCTTCATATCAATTAATCTAGTATATTTAAGATTTTTATTCAAAAATAAATAAATAAAGTATACTTACCAATATACTATCTACCCTTACCAATTAAGTTATCCTCATGGGTGTTGAAAGAGGATTCAGATGTGAGACTAAAAGGAAATCTTGGGCGTATTAATAACGACACATAGAATAATTTCATTTTGTATTAACATATTTTTCTTTTTTTATTTTAAAAAATTGTTATTAACTCATATACACCTTCAAATTTACCCTTTAGGGTTTGAAATCTATATTATATAGATAATTAAATATATGTTGCCCTTTCTCATATGTAAGATCACATTATGGGGTAATCCTCCTTGTTTTTCTCCAGCTCGCTCGTGATGTCTTGGGCTTAACTCTCATACCTTCATAGCTTGCGATTGTATTTTCATTCTTAAACTATTCGGGGTTACCCAAAAATGGGAGTGCCATAAAGCTGTTTCTTCCCTATGAGTCTGATAAGTGTTCTTAAATATTTCCCGGGTATGCCAAAAAATTGAATGATCGAATCTCACTTAATTATCATCAAATGAGAAAAATATTATGTACATTTTTTATGGGCTATACATCGCTTTCTCCTCTTAATTTTATTTCCTATAATAAATATAAGGTTTACATTTGACTCTTTGAAGTTATCTTAATAAGAAACACAATTCACGTATTTAGATTTTATGTTTGTTAATATTTCAAGCAAATTAAACGATTTGTCACTCCACCGTAATATTGAGAACAAAAATTTACGTTATTCTCATTAACACGGTCAAATATACATTGGAATTGAAACACTTTATTTTTTAAAAAGTAATAATATACGTAAGCACTCGTTTGCAGTGTATCTAAAATAAGGGATCAAATTGACCCCAAAAAAATTGTATAAATAGATTAATTAGGTCAAGCATAGGCGGTGAAGATGAGAGTGAAGTGGAGAAAGTTGTATGAAGTGGGGAGGGAGATCAGAAAGAGATGAAGGTGGGGCTCACACTCCCGCACTAATTAAGTTGGGTGTGTTGGTATGGTAGAGTTTGAATTCTTTTCATTTTGTATCTTTTAATTTCAGAAAGAGATAAAGATAAAGTGTATGGACTTATTATTTAAATAAAATTTATAAATTCAAATAAGATTCACCATTTAAGTAAGTCCAAGATAATCTATGTTTAATTATTTATCTTTTTTTGAAATTAACAAAAAAATTAGAAAAAAAAAGAAATTAGAGAGATCCATACTGGACAAGATAATTGCCATGTCACTGCTAGTTTAATGACAAGTAGGCATTAGCTAGGAAAGTAGAGAGACCTGTTTTTTAAAAAATATAAATATAACATATAAAGATATAATTAAAATTTTGAGTAAATTACGGAAATAGAATATATAATAATTAAAAAAATCTAATTTACTGGAGTTTTGTCATTTGCACACAATTGCAGGCAAATTAATTTTATATTTTTTCTCTGTTATCATATTCAATAATTTATCAGTTACAATTTTAGATTAAATTAATAAAAAAAAAGGTGAAAATTTTCAGTTGATGATGGACAAATACAATTAAAGATTTAGATAAAATTTCATAGAAATTAATTTATTATTTTTAATAATAATTATAGTGTTTGACATCTTTTTCAGCTAAATAATATATTTTTAACTTCTTAAAAAAAAAGTCTTCAGCATATTATGACTCTGTTGAAGAATCTCATAATAAACACATAATAATATTTGCACCTAGAAAGACTTCTAGTACATCATTATTTGTCTAGGAGCATCCAAGATATACGTATTTTGTATGTTGGTATTCTGGACATCTAAACGTCGTTTAAACGAGGCATAAAATGACAAAATTTTGGATGTATTTCTTACTATAAAAAACACCACTTTTGAGGTTGTTAATCTTTACAAAATTATTGTTATATTTAATTTATGTCAATTCTCCATTATCATAACAAATATGAGAATCTTATACTATAATAATTTATAGGCTAAATTATTCTATTGGTATCTAAAGATTCACTTAATTTTCAATTTGGTCATTATAATATGGTAGTCTGTACATGTGTCCATATAGGTTTAAAGAACTTTAATTTAGTTATTGTCATTTTAACTTTTACCATTATGATATTAAATTTCGTTGATGTAGCCAACTATATACTATGTCCATATTTTGAACATGTATGATTTATATCAACACATCCAATCTAATGTGAATTTTACTTCATAAGATTTGGATCCAATTATTGCACAGGATGTAGAGAGAGAGAAAGGGAGAAAGAGTACTAGGGTGGTGACTTGAAAATTACTCCACCAACATATGGATCATTAAAAAAATGAAAAGGAACCCAAGAGGATCTAATATCACCCCACGAGAAATGAGATTAATTATGTTTTATATGTTTTTGGAGTAATTGTTAGTGATTTTAATTAACTAATCCTAGTATTCTAAGTAACTTAAGTTATTAGAAATGATGATTTAATTAAATAGAACATAAAGACTTTATTTAATACTCTCTTTTTTTAATATTACATTAGAGGGGTGAAACCTTTAACATTATTCATACTCTCATCTTACCCATATCACTTGGGTTAACCCTAAGTGACATTCTGTTTATTACTCTAAAAGACTCAAATCAATGAACTCCTGAAAAAAACTCTAAAGATGAGAACTCATACTAAATTAAATGATGGGTGGCATTTGTATTTAACAAATTGCACCAAGTTTGGTTTTAATCTTCCAAACACCATGGTTACTTGAACTTCCTTGTTTATTAATATTCATATAAGACATATTAAACTATTCTAATCCTAATCTCCCCTAGGTAACAAACCCTAGTTTCCTAGGTTTAGCCTTATAATGCATTAAGGTTAAATAAATTCAAGTTTATCTTAACCTAAAAGTTAGTGACTATGATTGGCATAAGTTAAACTAGATTACATTTTATCAAACACTTCATGTGCGTTCAATCTAATGGTTCATGCTAAATATGTAATGTAGAATTACCTTTGAAAATTTTTACACCATGGTTCAATTATGAGTGCCCTAACTACCTTAATAACTACTGTCATCCAATAACTCCAATCAAATGTTATTAGAGGTCAACAATTAATTCAAATAACTATAGCAATCACAAAAGTATTAAGTGCAAAGCATGAGTTCCATTGATGAAAGTAAAATTAAAACATCATAACAAGGTTTAAACAAAAATTGACACAAATCTATCCTAAATTAGAGAATTCATAGAGTAACATTAAGAGAAGAAGGAAGAGGAGCACCCATAATGGAATTATAGGTGGCTGGCCAAGGAAAGTCCCAAGGGTTTCCTCGTTGCCCCTTGACTCTCTCACCTTATTGAAGGCTCTCCAAGTAACTTCAAAATTTCTTCCTTGCAACCAAATATGCTTAGCATCTCATATGATACCCCCGTGTTTCTTTTATAGGCCTTCCAAGTCAATTTGCATCAAAATTCTACATTTGAAAAAGAATACTGTAGCGCAGGCACTATAGTGTTGGATTTCTAACACTGTAATGCTAGCTTCTCTAAAATATGTATAAAGCAACTTGATGTCTTGGTATCATAGCACCAACCCAATCAAACAACGTACCAGATAACTTTAAGAGGATAGGCTTAAGATGATCTCAAACTTGACTTTTACTCTTCAAAACACATCTGTTACCTTCTACCTTGGTCTGATCATCTCTCCACTATATGCCTTAGCCTCCTTACCTACAACATAGAAAATTAAATCCAAATTAGGGATGCTTTAACAAAGATTAACAACAAATTAAACTTTTTCCATAAACAAAGTGTCTAAAACATGTTTGGAATGATCACAAAATATAGAGGAGAATTCATCCTAAAATATGTGATAAGTTCATATAAACACATGTGAAAATATAGATATTTAGGGCTTATCATGTGGGCTTCACTTCTTTCTTTATTTCTTTTATTACATCTCTCATAATACTATAAAGGATTAATCCCCACTTCTTCATATACTTTTGCTTTTTTTATTCATATGAACAATATATATTTAAAATATCAAGATAATGTATGATCGATTACATTAATTGAATTTAATGGCATTAAAATAAAAGATTTAACAATAGAGACTAAATTAAAAATTCATAAAAACTATAAGGACCTACGTATAAACTCATTAACTATAAGATTCAAATAAAAAATTGTGTTAAATACTAGCGATTAACATAATAATTTAAGGTAGCTATCTCGTATCATAATATCTAATGATTTAATATTTTAGTTTACTAAAGAGATATGCTTTATCAGACTTGGGTACACCAAAGTTTTAATATCTCATTTTAGTCCTCTAATTAAAGAATTTCTCTTAAAAAAATTTACCTCATATTATGCCCCTTTTAACAGATAGTTAACTATGTATGATGAGAGCAAATGTGAAGCCGAGGTGACCTAATATAAAATTGACATTGCCAATGCTTACTTAACTTTGAGACGTGCATTAAATGTTTGAGTAATTACAAAATATATTATTAAATTATTTGTTATATGTCACATTTTGAGATTAAATGAGTATTTTAAGACATATCAATTTCACATTATATGACGTTTTCGGTTAACAACTTGTTAAAAGAGATTGGAAAAAAGTACTCTTTCGAGGATTGAAGAAGGATTTAAAATTTTGAAAACCCAATTAAAACAATTGTAATTTCAGGAAAACAAGCTATCTCCTATGCCAACTACCAAGGCAGTGAAGCAGAAGGATCATAAATTCATTCCTCCTCGTTCCACCCAAACACCCCCATCTTTAAAAGCGATCCAGCCATGGATCACCACCACACAGGAGTCATCAAAATGTCTAGACCCACCCCCGCTTCCATGATTCGAGACAAGAACACCCACGCGACAGTGTCCGAAGTCCAAATTCTACGCAAAGCGACAAATTGAATGCTTGCTTCATTCTTTTTTTCAATTTCATTCTACTTCCACCACATCTCAATACACTCACCCATATACACCACATAACCCAACCCACCCAACAACAACAGACAACTACCCCCTTCGCCACCAGTCACCGCCATAGCCAGCAATAGTGTAGCCCCCACCACCGCCACCACCACCACAAACCACTGAGATTTGTAGCAAAAACTTAGTTATATCATTGTCTTCTTCTTCTTCAGCACTAGCAATATGTATAGGGACGTGTCTAGCTGCAACACCTACAACTACGGCGACGCGCTCTATTGGGACGCTCGCTATATGCAAGAGGGAGGCTCATTCGATTGGTACCAGCGTTATACTGCTCTTAGGCCTTTCGTTCGCAAATACATCCCTCTCGCTTCTCGGGTCCTCATGGTTGGTTGTGGCAATGCCGGTAAATTTCCCGAGTCACTCTTAACGGTTCTGGGTTTTTCATTTTCTCGATTAGCTTATGTTGTATTGTCCTGATATGGGGTTTTAGCTGCTCAGTCACTGGAGAATTGGGAGAAAAGAAAAGAATTTGGCGTTTTTTTTTGTTTTCTGGTTTAACTTTTAATATAAACCCTTTCGGTTTCTGGTTTTCTCGATTGGCTTATCTTGTATTGTCCTGAGATGTGGTTATAGCTGGTCAGTCACTGTTTGGTTGTTAAGAATTGAGGAGAAAAGTAAAGAATCCGGGATGTCTTTTCTGGTTTAACTTTTGATTTAAAGTTTAGGGTTCTCTTTCTTTCTCTGAAGATTTTACTTTTTTATGAATAAATGCTAATTTTGTTTCTAGTCTGGTCTTATGAGTATCCAAATTTGAAGTTTACTTTCCACTTCCCAGATTCAGGGCTGTTCTGATTTCCTTCTTCCTATGCAGTAACTGTGTCTGTGACTTGAGGCCAATAGGCGAAAGTATATCTGGTAATTCATTGATAAGGGTACTGTTTTAATGCATGCCATCCCTCATTTTTGCGACAGAAGAAGAAAAAAAAGAGACTTTTTTTTTTTGGGGTTAGGCATATTTTTTTTTCTTTTCAATTTCTGTGGTTGGTGACATAGTGTTACTTTGAAGTTCTTTTATAGGAAACCATACAGTAGTTTGTGCTTTTTGAGGTGAATATTCTTGTTTGAGGGGCTTAAAAGAACACAGAGTTTATGTTGTTTCAAGAAAATCCGATTATTTGAAGAATTTGAATCAATTGACTCTATTTGCTCACACCTCCTAATAATCTTCATCTCTTTCGGGAAAAAAGAAGAAGTGATATTCTAAGTGAGCTGGTAGTTGGGAAGAACTCCTTTTCCTCTTTTCCTTTCAGTAGAAGTTCCATGTTGTTTTATTGTTCCCTAAATGGAGCTGAATACTGGGTTTGTTACTTCAAAAGTGCTCCACTATTATGGATTAGATTTGAGTTTTCAAACTTTTAATCTATGTGTTATTGGTGAGATGAGGCTGAGAGAGAAAGGAACCTGCAATTTACTCCTTTTTTCTTTTCTTTTCTTTAATGAAGAATTGAAAATTAAGCAGAAAAGTTGAAAATAATGAGACTAGCTCTGACCTGCAAGTAAAGGCACAGGCACCTTAATAAATTTAGTTATTATCGAGGATGGATCTTGTTTGTAAAACATGCAATGGCATAGAATGGCGATGGAAGTTATAATAAAATTTGAATAGATGAGTGAACAAGCCTTAAATATGTTTAATTAGCTGGAGCTAAAAACTGGAATGTGTTCATATAACCGAACTGAATTTCATAACTCTGTTTGATTGCTCCAAAACTTTTACGTGTGTGAGTGTGTGTGCGTGTTTATTATGTAATGGAGACCCCAGAAGAAGATATAAACCTCTGTATTTCTCCTACTCCACCCAGAAACAGTGGAATGGTTCTATATGAAAAGGCTCTCAATTGGGCAACCAGTAAAAGAAAGCACAGTAGCAAGCTCAATAAACAGCAGAACCAGTAAAGAGGAGATGCAGTAAAGAAAACGCCAGGCCTTTGAGATGCTAGCTATCTCCCTTCAATACTCTCCAGAATTTTCTTGGCCTTCTCTCCCATTTTATTCCCCAAAATAGACTCAAAGGGTTTGTTTGGGAGAGGAAAAATGGAGGAAAAGGGAAGGGATGGCAAGGTTTCATTTGGGAGTTTGTTATAAGGGGGGTGGGGGGGTAGAATAGAGGATTTTTAAGTAACCCTCCAAACTCCACCAAAGTCCTCCCCTTTTTATAATTTTAAGTTCCCCCAATTTGGGGCATTTTAGAGGAGAAAGTTTTCTCAAAGAAGGGGAAAGGAAATTGCCATTTAACCATCCCTTCTTTTCCATTTTTTTGGTTCTCTTCCTTTCCCTTCCCCTCCTAACTGCCAAACATACCCTCCCATTTGTATTTGCATCCTCTGTGTGTTCTACTCGAGTCCCATTCTTTTCTGTAGAATTAGTTGCATAGCTGCCACCACTGCTGTCTTTCTCCCTGCTGTCTTGTTTATATTTTCAAATGTACACCATAGGAACTGGGCCCCATCATTATTACTACTAAAAATTTATCTGGAAAGCATATAAAGATCCGATAACTTGATGCACAACAGAACAGAGGAGTACCACATTGCATATTGCAAATGGATAGCGGTGATGTACTGGCAGTCATTGCTTGATTGTCTGTTTAAATTCCAGGAAGAAAGTTTCTGCTCCGTGAAAGAGTGAGGTTTTACATGACTGAGGAATTTGAAATAATATAGGTAATTGGAGATGATTGTGGATCAAACCCAACTTAATTTTGTAACTCCAGTTTCCAATTCCATTCTTATGAATTTTTCAACTTGCCTGCAAAGCTTATATTTCTATTCATTGTTTTTCTTAACTACTTATTCAGTCATACTTGTTTCCATTTCTTTTAACACCAAATCTTCAAATTGGTGATATGTACTGGTATAGACGTGATAATTATGGACAGAATGAGGACCTGCATTTCCATGTCAAAGTATATTTAATTGACTGTTTTGTAGAATTTGTCTTTCTTCAAACTGGAGTACTTAATATTCTAGAAACAAGTTTTGTTGTGAGGCATGCACAGCATAATTAGCAATATCTTTTCATCTGCTGTTTTGTTTGAATGAGAGAATGAGATTTATTTTGTGTTGAACTTGTCCCTTCTAACGAAGCTTACAGGGAGAATACTGTTGTGCTTTGTAGTTATGTCAGAGGATATGGTCAAAGATGGTTATGAGGACATCATCAATATTGATATTTCAGCAGTCGCTATTGACATGATGAGAAGAAAATATGAGTACATCCCTCAGCTGAAATGTATCATATCAATCATATTTCATTATTATTTTTATAATATTCATCTGTTGACCAAACACAAGCTAAATCTTATGCGAGTTTCCTTAATGAATCTCAATAGACATGCAGATGGATGCCAGGGATATGAGCTTCTTTCCTGATGATTCATTTGATGGTATAATTGACAAAGGTATTAGTTACTTACTCCTTTTAGTGCAAACCTTGTCAAAATTTTGTAGAATATTTAAAATTAATGGCATACTCCATATACTGATGATACTTTTGCTGTAAATTTGCACTTGTTCTCTGTTGATGGTTGATCTAGGAACTCTTGATTCATTGATGGTATGTGCCTTATTTTTTATTCTTGCAAACTGTTCAATACAATATTTGCATGCTCTAATCCTTGGATTTGCTTTTATCATCTTTAGTGTGGTACAGATGCTCCAATTAGTGCTGCTCAGATGCTTGCAGAAGTGTGTAGGTTGTAGACTATAGTGAGATTAATTTCTTGAGATTTGAGCAACATATTATTTAATAGATGTGCTTCATTATCAAATTCTCACTATGGCTACTTTCTTCTTTGTAGACTTCTAAAACCAGGAGGGACTTACATAATGGTAATCTTATTTCCATGGATGAAGCTTTTATTTTTATTACTTTATTATTGTGTATTTTAAAAGTTTAGAGGACACAGTTTATGATTTAATTGCCATTTGCAGATTACATATGGTGATCCAACAGTAAGGATGCCTCATCTGAGAAGACCGATATATAATTGGAAAATTACATTGTATAATATCCGTAAGTTTTTTACCTTTTCATTTAACTGGGAAAAATATCTATAGTAGTATGAAATTACTTCTTCCAACTTTATAAATTATTTAGTAGTTGGAAATTATTTAACATGGTTTGCATAAAATTTTCTCGGTTGAGTTGGGTGTCTGGATTTTGAGCTTCTGGTTGGACAGAAGTGGACTTTGTCTTCGATGAGATTTCATAGCTTTACAGGTTTTGAAGTTTTATTATTGCCTCTTGATGAATCATGTGGCTCCCTTTTACTAGTAAATATTGGTGAATGACGCCTAGCACAATTTCATCCTTATAAATTCATGTTTCCTTGATAATAAAGCAATTGAACCTATCCTAGATCTCACAGTGCATAATATCATCAGAATATTTTTCTTTTCTTTTCTTTTCTTTTTGGGTATATACAATTTATTTGATTTGAGGCAAGGTGAAAAAGAAAGAACTTTCTGCAATGCAGAAAATTTTAATATTTTGGCAATGATGTTTCTTTTGACAATTACAAAATCATGGTTCACAGTTCCGTCGTTTTCTTTTTACCGCCTGTTTATTCCATTTCCCCTCCCTTTTTTTTTTGGGAGGGGGGGGGGGGTTTGGGGTTCAACCTTCTAAGACTATGCTTGTGTCGCAGTTGTATTTACAAATACTAGTTTTGTGTCACTTGCTCTGCTAGTGAGCCAAGATATTAACTAGACTATGTTATTGCATGAGAACAATTTAGGTTTTAATTGTATCACACATAGAACTTATTGAATAAAAATTGGAATGTACAAAAGAATTTGGAAGTGGAAAGTATAACACAATGCTGGAGATTTTGATTATCCATGAATGTAGGGTGATTATCTCGTCACATAAGGAAAGTTTATTTTAGGACAAACCTAAGTCAACTGTTTTGGGTGTTTGCTGTCAAGCTCTTCAATAAAAACATAACAAACGGAGAAATTATTAAAAAAAATTAATTATGTGATGTTAAGTTGTATAATATACCTATTTGTTGTATTTTTATTTGCGAATCTAATAGTAAATACTTAAAATATACTTAAGTTTTATCCTTTGTTTAACGATTAGGGTAATTTATTAGTAAAATATTGTGCCTCTTAGTATAAAATAAGGAGCTCTGATTTACTGTTCTTTCTCTTTCTTCACATGCCAAATTCTTGCAGCTAGACCTGGATTTCAAAAGCCCGAAAGTTGTGGTTCGTCGAGGAAATCATATTTGGAGCCGATTCCTCTCAATGAAAGGGGATTACTTCCAGCAGATTGGGTTTTGGAAGATCCAGATTCTCACTATATATATGTTTGTAGAAAGATGGATGACACTGAGATAGGCGATCAACCAACCTACCGATTAACAGCCGATGTTTTATAGGGCTGATATCCATTGAAGCGATGGATGAAGGTAGTTTCTATCTTCTTCAAATGCTTTGATGTACATCACAGACATAATGGTTGTTTATTATTGTTCAAAGACTGAAACTAGGTCTTGAATTAAACCAATGGGGTTAGCTTGTAGATGACTAAAATTATTATGATCACCGAACGGTTATTACAGTTTATTACACCCAATTTGTGTTATATTGCTTTTGCGCAAGGATTATTTGCTACAAAGGGTTGCGCAGGGTCTTTCATCTTTTTCTTTTTCCTTTTTTTTTTTCAAATCTTGATTGTTCATTTTTTTATTTTGAAAAAAATATAAAAATATTTAAATTTTTATTAAATAAACATCAAGTTATTTGTCTGTGTGAAAAATTATCTTTAGTATACGTTTAGTTTGTTTAGAATTTAAAAAAAAAGGGAAATTGAAAAAAAGAAGATGGAGGGTGATAATAGGAGTAATTATACATTTTCTACTCCATATATTTAGTTTTATAATAATTTAGTGGAACTGACTCTAAGTTCATTTTATATTATTTGAGTTGAATTGATATTAATATGTTTTAATTGCATAATTATGAAATTTAAACTTTAATTGTTATTATTATATTTTAATCAATAAAGGTTCAATTATCTGTAACAGATGAATTTGGACATTTAACAAGGGCTTTGGATGTTGGGTTTATTTCATTTAGGAATTAATAACGAATTTTTATAGTGCTTGAGCATATGATGTAACTCTAGCTCGTCTAGTGATTTAGATTTTTCTTAGGTCCTTTTCTTTTAGGGAGAATATACTTTCTTTTACATCATTTTAAAATCTTTTTTCTGCCTCTCTATGGTTTGATTATACATACTGGTCTGATTTTAATTAGAGAACAAATTTCTTCTTCTTATTCTCTTTGCTTTTGTGTTAATCTTGATTACATCGATTGGATAATTTAGATTGCATAATTATTGGTTTGTTTGCATAATCTAAGAGTTTTGTTTGATTTAATTGGTTAATTAATTAATCAAATTCGTTTTGTTTATCATGTTACAGGTTTATGTGTGTTAATCTTTGTATGTTCGAATAGGGATTGATTCTATGTTGTTAATCTAGCGGGATTGTGTCAGGCTTAATAAGAGGGACTGTTCATAACTCTACTTAATAAATTAAGGATATTAGATAGCAATAATCAAGAAATTAAAATTAAACCAGAGGAATCTTTAGAGGATGAGAAAGGTGAGATAATGGGGAAAGGAACCTTGGATTGATTGTGATTTGGTGAATTGATTTGTTTCCTAATATGTTTTAATAGTTAATTTCTTATTTTAATTAATCTCTTAATTTTGCATAAAACCCTTATTCAAATTAATTCCAATCTTGTGATTTCTTATAATTATTTAATTTAATTGGTTTGATTAAAAGCTACTTCAAAGACGACTTAGTGAGTCTTATGATGCAAATTAATTAATTTAACTAATTTTGATCGGTTTGACAATTGCGAGTTTTCGTGTTATCAGAGGATCAGGAACTTGCGCAGCAAACAATGTGGATTAATTACTTTTATATCAGTTTGTGTGGATTTTTGTTGTATTATAAAAAGGATATTTAGTCTTTCTGTTTGAACTTTCCTCTAAATATGCTTCTCTAAGCCTGCGATTGATATCCCTTAAACAAGATCGATAGAAATAGCATTATTTAAAATAAATAAATAAAAGATATGAAATATCTATTTTATTTTTATTATCATTATGTAATGATATGTTTTTTTTGTTCTTCTTCTTTCTTCATAGAGACATAAGTGTCATTTCTCATATCATTTAGATACTTTTTTTTTGTTAATAAGGAATGAAAATAAGGGATGTGTTAAATATAACTGTTGTCCAAATACATTGTTAATTTTTAGTTTTTTTAAGTACTTTTAGGCACATTTGATGTTTTAATTCGTTTGTCTACTAAATTTTCATATACTAGAAAACATGCTTGGTCCTTCAGAAAGCATAATTTGGTAAACTGATGCATCAACAATTTTTTTTTTTTCATTTATGGAGATAGGAATTTTACAAAGGAAAAATTACTATTAAAGACCATGAAACAACATTATTTACTTTAAAAGATCTTATATTTTAAAATTACTATAAAGGATCCAAAGGTTTAATATTTAAAGTATGAAGACAAAAATACCTTAATAACATTGGTGATCAAAACAACAAATATCTCATTCTTTTTGTTTCTCTTAATCTCTAGTTTAAATCCTTTTTCGTATAGGAGAGAGTGATGTGAAAAAGAAAGTGATTAAATGAGTGGGCTTTACTTAGTTATTTTTTCTTGATAGAGATATAAGTATCATTTTTCATATTATTTATATGCCTTTGTTTTTCTTTCATTTCTTCAATCTTCTTTTCTACATATTAAACGCAACCTTAAAGTAAAATGTAAGGAATGAAAATGAGGGATGTGTTAATATAACTATTGTCCAAATATATTGTTTTTCTTTTTAGTACTTTTAGACACATTTTATGTTTTAATTTGTGTGTCTACTAAATTTTGATATGCTGAAAAACATGTTTGGTCCTTTAGAAAGCATAATTTGGCAAAGTGATGCGTCAACAGTTCTTTTTTTTTAATTTATGAAAATAGGAATTTTAGAAAAGAAAAATTAGTATTAATGACCATAAAATAATATTATTTACTTTAAAAGATCTTATATTTTAAAATTATGTTAAAGGATTGAAAGATTTAATATTTGAAGTATTAAGACAAAATAACCTTAATAACATTGGTGATCAAAACAACAAAAATCTCATTCTTTTTGTTTCTCCTAGTCTCTAGTTTAAATCCTGTTTTGTATAGGAGAGTCATGTGAAAAAGAAAATGATTAACTGAATGGGCTTTACTTAGTCATTTTCTTCTCTCACAGGACCTCTTCTTATATTAGAAAGAATCCAAAATCTTCAATCTTGATAGGATGTCTTAATTCTTTGCAAGCAAATTTTCACACTTGAAATTATGTCATTAAACACTGTCTTATGGATAAAAATATATAAAAATAGTATTTATTTTTATCACGCTTAAAATTTTAAGTTTTTAAGTCTTTTAAAATAATTTTAAAATATAAAATCTTTTAAAATAAATAATTTAATTTCATTATCCTTAATTATAATTTTGCTTGTTTTTTTTAATCCCATCAATACTTTCACTAGTACGGGCTTAGGTAGGCCCTGAAGGTCTTATGGGCTTAATACTTGTTGCTATTGAGATACACGTTTAAAAAATAAGGATGAGGCTTAAAGGTAGTAAAGCAAATTAGATCCCATCGACCTAATCAATGTAAGAACTAATTTTTTTTTTTTTTAAATAATAGCCTCTTATTTATTTTGTCTTGGATGAAATTCTAAATAATTTAATTTTGTATTTTTGGTAATATGAGAAGGAAATAAATTATTATAAATACTTATAATTACATATTACAAATTCAGGAAAAATTTTAGTTTGTATAGTTTAAAATTTTGTAATTAGACTTTTATAATTTAAATCATTTTTAATTTAGTTTCTAACATGTATTTTTGTCAATATTTTGCCACATGTTAATTTTACTTTGTTATATAATTTTATTTTTTTAGTATAAATTATATATATATTCAAAGTATTAAGACAATATATAATTAGTTATATCAACAAAATTCAATAAAATATTAATAAAATTTTAACAATAGGGAGTAAATTAAAAAAAAATTAAATAGAAAAAATTCAATTATAAATTTTCAACCTATATAAACTAAATCAAAAATAAATAAAACTATAAAAACCAAGAGTACAATTTTTCCTACAATTTATTTATAAGCAATTTTCATGCACAAACACCAATAAATATAATTAGAGCACGCATAGTAGAGTTTCTATCCTCTCGAATAATTTGTCACCATAACTTATAGATGAGAGTCAAAACCTCGAGTTAATCAATGGACAATTCTGTCCATCATTAAAAAATTGTTATTGAAGTTGTTTGTTCAACTTAAATATGTCATTATTTAAATTTATATTTTTTGTTGTTAAAAAAATTAGTCTAATGGACTAAGCTTAGATTAGCTAATGAACTTAGATTGTTATCTAACACAAATTTAAATCTTTTAAGGTTATTTTAGATGAAATAAGGAATGTCTATATTTTTTTCTCTTTCTCTCTCTTCACTTCACTTGATTACGTTTCTCATCTTTTTTTTTCTCTTCACTTCACTTAAAGTGATTTTAGAGAATTCAAATCCACTTAGCCCATAATAATGGGGCATGAATAAGATGGGTGTGGGTCTAAGCCTATATGTATGAAGTCATTTAAGCTTAAATCCAACTCAAATCTATGAACAAATCATAACTAGATAAGGAAGAAAGTGTTTCATATTCCTTAGTTGTGAAGAATGAAGCCCTAAACAGTTTCAATTCCCTAAACACAATTCCCTTGCACTGGTCACCAAAATCCAGAGCCAACCAATCATTCAGGATTGGAAGAAATAAGCTTTTAGGATTTTAAAATTCCATCTCACATCCAAGCCTTATTTAAATGATAATTAAAAATTCCAGAATCTCCCTCTTTAAAATATTTCTGTCTCATTATTTTAGCAAAGAAAGAATGAGAATTATCAATTATTTTCCAAACTTATTTAGCCAGAAATGTCTCATTGAAAAGATTTGTTTATCCAAATCCTCCTTCTGACATTGGATTACATAGCTTTTGCCAGCTAGTTAGATGAAGCTTTGATTTATCACTGTTGTAACCCCAAAAAAAAAAAAAACAATTAGCAGTCATGAAATCAATTTGCTTACAATACTTTTTAAGAAAATGAAAGCGCAAATGCTTATACACCTAAAGAGAGTTAACAATTGCTTCAATCAAGAACTAAATGTTTGAGAAAGACACTAAAATTTTCATCCCTCCAATTTTTTTTCTAAATTTTACAAATCACATCTTCGTAAACATTTCCCTTGTTCTTATTAGGGTTCACCTAAGTGGTAAGGTATTTCCTTCATCTTGATTTATACTATATAGAAAGCACACTTGCCATGATTTTCTTAAAATTAAGGGAGCATTTTATGGTATTTATGTTGCATTAATTCTTAGTATTTATAGTTAAATAAAAATATTTAAATTGGTCTAATAATAAGATGGGTAAATTATAGTCTAACCCTTGTAGTTTGACTAAAAAATATTTGCTCCCTGTTTAAAATGTCACTCAAACCCTATAGTTTGTTCTATAAATACTTAGATAGCTATGGTATTTTGCATCCAAAATTCAACGAAATCAATATTGTGAAAGTAATCTAAAATTAGTTTACTCCATATGATTTAAAATAAAACAATATATCCAACTCTTAGATTTTTCATTAAACCAATTAAATTTGAAAATTATAATTGTTATCAATATAATTAATGTTATATAAAATATAACTTGTAATTATTAAAGAGAGAGAGAGAGAGAGAGAGAGAGAGAGAGAGAGAAAATATTACATGTGATACACAAGGAGTTAAATGACAAGTATTAAATTACAGGAGAGTTTAAATGTTAATTTTTTAATTACGAGGAGGCAAAATGATTTTAAATAACTTTTATGTCCTTAATTTTACTAAATTTTGGATAATAATTATTATGATATAACTAAATAATAGAGTAAATTATGCATACTTTTTTTAAATTTTGATAAAATTACACAAATTTTCCTCAAATAAAAATTTATTTTACATTTTAGTTTAATTTTAATTTTTTTGACTAAAATACCTTTTATTTAACTTAAATATATATTTTTATAGATATTTTTTAAACAAAAAAAAATTTAATAGAGAATATTTTGGTTAAAAAAATTTAAGTTGAACTAAAATATAAAGTAATTTATTATTTTAGCAAAGCTCATTAACAAAAAATAATAACAACCAAACAAATTAAAAAACACTTCAAATTATGAAAGGACAAATTCATTTTAGGTAAGTCCATGCATTATTTGGTATCATAGAAGGGAAAGAAAAAGACATGAAACAAAGAGAAGAAAACAGAAGACAAAATAGATGAATTGTCAATCACTTTGTTTGGTATCATACAATGGAAAGGAAAAAAAATACTTCTCTTCCCTTATTTAGTTTCATGAAAGAAAAAAATATAAATAAAATATTAAGTTATTTTATTGTTCTCTATTTAGTTTTAGTAATAAGAAATTGGAGGGAAAGTTAGAATGTAATCTTAATTGCATTGTAGTGGGTCTCACATATTCGGAATCTCTCTTAATATTTTTTTATGAGTAAATTATATATACATCCCTTCTATAATTAAAAAATACATTTTTTAATTAAAAAAATTTAAATAGAGAATTTTTTATAAAAAAATTTAAAATTAAACTAAAATTCAAAGCTATCTTTTGTTTAAAAGGGACTTGTATATATTTTAAAAATAGAAAAAAAATTTATATGATTTCAACAAATTTTTGAAAAATATATTTGTAATTTACTCTTTTTTTTTTTGGTTCTTTCTTGCCTATGCATCACAAACAACGAAAAAAATGAATCCATGCATCATTTTTTTCTTCTTCTTTTCTAATTCTTCCGACCAAAAAGGATAGTCGGTACTTTTGTCTAATAAGATATGAATATATTTTAAAGTAAATACCCTATAATTAACCAAAATTAAAACATCCAGTGAATTCATACCCTTTTATGAGGATGACTTTTACTCTTCTAAGGAAAAAGAATTGGCAGATGAGTACACATAATAACATAGAAGTATGGACTTGTAAGATCAAAGATAGCGATGGAAGCATGAACTGCCATCTCCACACAAGGCAAAAAGACAATCCCATAAAGTAACTGTTCTTCCATACATTTACTTTACTTTTGGCATACTTCCCTAATTTTGGAAACCTTTTTTTGAAATTTGAACAACCCTCAATTTACTCTCTTGCCACTGGTCCAAATTCAATGCCTTCCTCTAAAGTCTAAACTCTTAATATGGAAGCAGTTACTTTTTGGATTTTTATTGGAATTTGAACAATCTCATTAGACAAATAGATCCTTTCAATTGTTTAAAAACAATTTAATCATATCAATTAAAAAATAAATACAAAATATATAAAACTCATTATTCAAATGATTAACATATATTTAAATAAAATTTACTACTTAAGCGGCCTCTAAATTCTATATCTATTATCCAAATTATCTCAGTAGATGCTAGTGAGATTTTATCTTCTAATTTACTAATTATCAAAGTAAAAATCTCAGCACTTGGATCTTCTGCAATAGAGAATTTTACTAGATATCGTGTAATAATGTAATTTTGATTTTTTAGGATATAAAAAATAATAAAAAATAATGTAAGATATTTTAAAATTATAATTATGAAGACAAACATTTTAATTGTAAGAGAAAATTATACTTTAAAAATTTTAATTATGTTGCACAATTAAAAATTTTAAAATATAATTTTTTCTTACAATTAAATTTTTTGTCATCCTAATTATAATTTTTAGATATTTTACATTACTTTTTTACACTAAAAAAACTAAAATAATATTACTGTACCCTTGCTGTAGAGGGGATCCAAGCTAAAAAATCTTAAAGTCGATATGCTAACCAACGAATAACTCTCACAGCCTTAATTTTAGTAGATAAATGGGAATTTTTTTAATTTTGTCAATAGGTGCAGCAATGCAAAGAAAAAAAATTAATAAAATAGGTGTATCATTTTTATCATCTGAAATATTCACTTCAATAAAATTTTATTACTTTATTATACAATTAATTAATAACTTATTGTATTTGAAAATTTTTTGAGATGAATATAATATAAAAGACTTTATTTCTATTTCTGCCTTTTTCTCCACTTCATAGTCTTTATTTTCCACTCTTTAGTGTTAAGGTTGAATAGGGATGGGGTCCTCTACAATTTCTTTTTTTTTTAATTACATTTTAAAATTATAAATTAAAAATATTTATATTAAGTGACTTTAAGTTTTAAAATTATTTTGAACAATTTTAAAATAAAAAATTTTAACTTAAGATTTTAAATTGTAATTTTTTTATATAGTTTAAATTTTTAATTCTCAAATTCTTTAAAATAATTTAAAATTTTAATACCTTTCAATGCAAATATCTTCAACTGAATGTCTTAAATTGTATTTTATTTTATTTTTTTGCTTCTTCCTCTCTTGTCTCACCAAGTAGTCTGTTTGCTACATTAAGGTAAGCCACTGCAATCTTATTTTAAGCAACCAAAAATATATATATATATATATATATAGACACACACACACACACAAAGGTAATATTTTAACTATTAAAAACATTATGAGATGTCCACCTTTTCTTTCTTATATTTCCCAAAACACCGAAGTATCATAATGCCACTAAACCTAAATTTGGTAGTGGCCACACTATTAAATGTAGTTACCATATCTAGCAAATGAGAAGGGGATAGGAACAAAACAAGGAAACGAAAAAAACCAACGTATTAGTGGAAAATTTATCTCTCAATTAAGATCTAATTCTACAAGGAATCAATAAATTTTAGTATCTAACAAAACATTCTTCTAAACTTTGAATTAAACTAAAAAGACCAAGTAGTTTTGACTGTAATGACAATATTTAATTTAATTCAACATTGAAAAAGTAATAAGTTACATTTTAAAGTTTATGTACTAATTTTGTAATTAAAATTTAATTAAATATTAAAAGAATAAGTTACCATATTAATCCTTAAAATATATTTTTGTTATCAATTTAGTCTTTAAAAATTTAATATCATCGATTTAGTCCTAACTAAAAATTTTATTGTCATAAATTTATAATCCTAAGGTCAAGATTTAAATTATGTAAATTTTACAACATTGAAATTAAATTTGATAAAATTAAAATATTTCACTGAGTAAAATATATGACATAAAAGAAGAAAATATAATTTCGCAGGAAAAATATAAAATTAGAAACAACCTGAAGAGGAAAATGAAATAAAAAGGCAAGAAGTGGGACCCACAAGAGACCCAATGGCACGACAACACTCTAAATGTGGCAAAAAAGAGTCATGCACAACTCTAAATAGATAGATACAGAGCCATGCAAAGAAAGTTGCCGTTTCCAGTCTCTCGCCATTTGGGGTTAAAACGCTCTCTCTCTCTCTATCTCTCTCACACCCCTCTATCTCTTCTCTAAATTTAGCCTCTTTCCCACAAAAACCCTTCAAAACACCAAAGGGGGCTTTAGAAATCCAGAAAGGAAGGTCCTTTAGGAATAGCTAGAGAGGAAGAGAGAGAGAGCTTAATTAATTTCTCGAAACAGAGATCTCTGAATTGAACCCCGGATTGATACTGATTCTGGTTCTGGGTTTTGATCAGTTGGGTCTCTGTAATTTTTTGGGGTTGAGAAATGGGTCGAGGGAAGATTGAGATCAAAAGGATCGAGAATGCGAATAGCAGGCAAGTCACATTCTCCAAGAGGCGTACTGGGTTGCTTAAGAAGGCTCAGGAACTTGCTATTCTCTGCGATGCCGAGGTTGCTGTGATCATCTTCTCCAATACAGGGAAGCTTTTCGAGTTTTCGAGTTCTGGGTATGTGTTTGAATTTTTCTAAACTTCTGGTCTCATTGCATGTTTGTTTTGATTATACCATCAGTGCTTTCTGTGAGGTTGGTTGCTGGCTGCTGCCAATATAAGTTTGATCGACTTGAATTCTCTGGATTTTTTTTTTTTGCTCTTTTGTATATTTGCATTGTTTGCATGCAATATTTCCTTCCCTTTGTTTACTTCCTTCAAAAATTTATTTTTATCTATTTGAATAGACTTCTGAGGCCCTGAGTGTGGCTTGGACCATAAGTATGTAGATTTCTTTCTTTTCTGGTGTATCTCAGCACACTTCCTTTCATCTTTATTATTATTATTATTATTATTATTATTATTTTAAATAGTCTTAAGTGATTTCTTTTTACTATTTAAATATCTTGTATAATGGGTAGCTGATCTCTTTAACCTGATCATCTTATCGTAAGTTATAGTCTTGAAGTGAATTAGAGTATATAAAAACTTGAACTTCTTCTCTTTCTTTTTTTCTGGTTTTTGACTTTGTTCATCTGACATATCTCCCATGAACTTCAATTGCCGATTGAACTTATGTTCAGCAATAAGATGGCATGCACTGTTTTACTGTAACTGGGTGGCTTTAAAATTTCCTCTTGCCATCTTAATTTTTCCCACTCTAGATGGTTTATAGTGCAAATTTCATCTTGGTGCTAATTTTCGTTGTATAAGCAGCAAGAAGGATAGGAAAAAACTGGATCTCATGCTCTTTTCCTTCTTTCCTGTATGCTTCTAAACATTTGAATGAATTCAACACATATGACCGAGCATATGATATACCACATTTACTACTAACTAAACTTGTTCTTTTATACTTGCAATTCCTTCTTGCAGTATGATGCAAACACTTTCAAGATACAACAAATGCTTTGATTCTTCAGAGGCTGCTGTAGTGGAATGTAAGACAGAGGTACTCTGTCATATATCCCTTAGCAATTAGTATAGTAAAATTCATAATCTTTTTCCTGGTTTAAGTAGTACGTGGTTCCTTGTTCATCTAGCTACAAAGAGGGACTTAGCCCCTGCCGGTGTTGTCTGACAACACACATTGTTTTGTCATAATAGTTAAATCTTGAGGGCTTCTCAATATCTCTTTCTTGATTTAAATAATACACAGTTTACTCATTCTTGAAGCTACAAAATTATTTAGGCCATATTATTTGTTTTCGGAACTGCAATGTTAATCTAGTTTGCCTGTTTTATGTGCCTATGGACTCAACTTAGGTATAAGTAATTATTTTCTTGACCTTAATGAATAGTCATTATGGTTGCTATGGAGTATGGAATTTATTGAGTATTACATAGCAAGGCTCACACAAGAGGCTAGTCTCCCAGGGTTGGCTTGCAATTGATGTCCTTATATATATGTGCAATCTTGAATAGCGATTCCAAATTGTAGTACACTGTATATGATACTTCACCTTCTACACGTAGAGATGGGAAATGCTGAAAATCACTAGCACTATTAGAAATACTCTGATATAAGTCTTTTGCACTAAAACTCCACTATTTAAGGATCACATATGAAATTAGAAAAAATGATCTCAGATTCTTTTTCTGAGAATATTTAAATATTAGCAGTTGTGAACCTCTAGCGAGAGTTCATTAACAGAGAAAAAGAAGCAAATTTCTTTTCTCGAGTTCAATTGGCATTGGCAACGTCTAGCAATTATGAATTGTTTGCCTTGTTAACCATTCTTCTATTGTTTCTTATATTAGGTACTTCCTCGTTGTCATTCCCCTTTGATTCATTTATGGGATTGTTATCTAACAATTTTTTTTTTCTCAGAAGGAAGATCCTAAGACAGTGGAGATTCTGAAAGATGAAATTGCGAAGCTAGAAAAAAAGCAATTGTATTTTTCAATGTGTTTCGTTCTTGTTTAATATATTATGTTCATTTGCATTTTTCTTATGAATATTTACATCTCCCAATTCTACAGACGGCTGTTGGGTAAGGACCTGACAGGATTGGGTTTAAAAGAATTGCAACATCTCGAGCAGCAACTAAACGAAGGGTTATTGTCTATCAAGGAGAAGAAGGTCTTTCTCATTCTACTTTATTCTTTTCTGCCTTCTCTACTTTTCTGTGACTTAGTTTTAGAGGCCTTTTTATTGCACTAATAAAATATGATTTAATGGTTGCTGTGAGCCTTAACGTTTATTCTTACAGGAGGAATTGCTTATGGAGCAACTAGAGCAGTCAAGAGTACAGGTATATTGGAATCTGTCCTTAACATGCAAACTTTTCTGCAATTAGATAAATTAACCTTCAAGTTAAGGAGATTTTGTGAGTCATTTGTATGTAAAAGTTAGTTCCTTTTAATGGATAGTTGTTAACTCCTGAAAGGGAATATGGTAGTTTCCTCGAGTGTTCCTATATTTGAATATTACCTATATAGTTCTTTAGTGAATTTGTATTAGATAATTCATCTAGTTACTGGGCTTGCATCCCAATCAGTCACAGTCTCTCAAATGGACACAAGTGCAAGAGATGGAAACTTGGGTTTATATCACTATGAAAAGTTTATGGATAAATTTAAATCTGTATCAACTTGAGGATTATGTGTAGCTTTAGCGTGCGCTTATATCTTCTCAAAGGGGTGAGAATATATCTCTTTCCTACAGTAATGTGTTTAATTTATTCTTTCCAGGAACAAAGGGCCATGTTGGAAAATGAAACTCTGCGCAGACAGGCAAATGTTATTCTTCCTAATGCAAAGTTAATTATACACAAACTTTATGTACTCGAATGATATATAGCTCATGACTCTGTTTTTCCTGAAGTGTGTTACAGGTCGAGGAGCTTCGTTGTATGTTTCCAATAACTGAGCGTGTGGTCCCATCATTTCTTCAATACCACCATGTGGAAAGAAGGGATGCCTCTGTAAATAATGGTATCATACGTTCCAACTTGGCCAGTAACTGTGAAAATGAGAATGGAGATTCAGACACCACATTGCATTTAGGGTATTCTACTTTTCTATTGCCAAACTTATAACTAAGTTGCTTTAGATCCTGCTGCACTACAATTTCTCTGTGAGAAATCTTCAATATCTTTTGTTGATTGTTGTGGAAACGATACCTTATATATGATTTGGGTTTATAGTGGTTTCAGCCAGTTAATGAGCAACATTATAATTAATGGTTTGTATCAAGAATAAAGCTTAGATGCATTTTTATTAGATGTTTAACTATTAGGTCTTCCAGTAAGAATATGGTATGCTGATATATATATATATATATATATATAAATTTTTATCACAACATCACATGATTGACACTTTTAAAAATGTTTCTTCACTTCTTATATTTTATTGAAAAACTTGATGACAAACACTCAAGGAACTTTACCTAGTCTATCTTTGTATTAGCTCATCATGCATGAGTATTACAATAGTTTATGAAGTTTGATGGTCTTATCTTTATTTAAAATTTGGTATCTTTATTTGCACAAGAGATTCTAAAGTAGATTCAGTCTTTGAAAATAGATTAAGTTAACCATAAATAAACATATAATCATATTTGTACTGGGTTCTATTAAAAAGTGTGCCTAATATGCTTACATGTCTATTCATGATTAAATTGGTCGACCTAAGAATTTTAGTACTTTCATAGGTTCTTTATAGTCTCATATATGCTTCCTGTCCTGTAGGTTGCCCACTGATGTTCATCACAAGAGGAATGCACCTGAGATAGAAACCTTCTCCAATGACTCAGAGTCTCAAATGGTTCTACTCTGATACAAATCTCTGACCACCATGTTTCAACTGGGAGAAAAAAAAATAGAAGATGAGACTAATTTAGTGCAGTTATAGTTGTGCACAGTAAGAGTTTAGACTACAGAGGAAAGGTAGGATCCTAGGTGACCCCCCAACACATAAAAGTAGATTTTGGCTCTTCTCTTCTAGGAAATTTGCAGGATGCAGAATTTTTTTTTTTTCCAGTTTTACCAAATTTTGGTGTAATAGCCTGGGAAAAATCAAAATCATGAACCTTGTCTTTAAAGATCTCAGGAAAAGGATGCTTTAGGCTTATTTTTATCGTCCAATGTTCATTTATCTTCGTCTTCTTTCTCCTTACTCATTTATAGTTATAAACCGGGATGCAACTGCATAAATTGTCGTTGTGGAGATAAGAGGATAATTTATAAATGGATATCTCATTTTTCTTGCAACTTTTATGTCAAAAGATACTTTGCAATGCTAAATTTCTCACCCCCTCTTCCCATGTGTATGGTAGGTTGAAAAAAAAAAAGTTCTTCCTAGCTAATGTTTTGGCTACATTTCTTAACAAAGAAATTCTTTGGTAAACTTGAAATTGATAGACTAAATTAATCATTATTAGACATGTAATTTTACTAATATATCTTTTAGTAAAATTTATTTTTGATGATCAATCACTATTGGTTTGGTCTATCAAATTATTATAGATCGGGTTTATCTTAATTTTTTTCTTTCAAAATAGAGAGATGGAGGAGAAATTCACATTTGAGCGCAGAATTTAATTAACTTGGTGAAGTGAAAGGGAAATAGTATTGGAAAATAGTTTGAGATTTAAAAAGGAAAATAAAAATTAAGAGGTAGAAGGTACATAGAGTAGATTGGATCAGGATTTTTTTTTTTCGATAATGGAAATGATCTTATAAAAGAAAGAAAGAGAGTACATGAGGTTCACTCACATGAGTCTCATCTACTTCTCACTTCTTTTTCATAAATTGATCTTTTACATTTAACCAAAATAGAGAGGATTCAAGTTGCAAGGGGATTAGTTCTTTAGTGTCTTTCTAAAGAGTCCTATGTCTATGTCTTTTTTTTTTTTTTGGGTTACGCCGATCTTACAGTCTATGCTGCAGCCATCAATGACTTTACCATTGGAGTCTGTATTCACAACTTCAATGCCAGGAGAGAACAATCAACATTAATTTTTAAACACCATTTTTGTGGATGAAGCCAGAGATGGGCATCATTAGAGGGGTCATGAGCAGTCACGCATTGTTGGTTCTTAACTGACAAAGCATTCCAAAACTCACAAACCAGTGCCTGAGCTTTAGTGGAGACTAACATAGGATTAACTAGAATGTTCTGATAGAGATGCTGTCCAAATAATCCAACACGTAAAGCTCTTAACAAAATCATCAACTTCATCTGAGTCAACGAAGAGGTTTAAGCACCAATCCTCAAAAGAAGTAATACTGTTGAGGATAATTGAACTATTGAACCATATCAATTTTGCCCAGCTACAAAGGAGCAAGTGTCCTATTGTCACAGCCCTTTGACACAGGAGTCTCCCGTTTGGACTTAATGGAATATAAAGTTGAAGTTGATAATGGGTCAAAATCAAGCCCACAGCCAATCGTTGAAAAGTTGTCATCTGGATTTTGTTATAATTGTTGAACTATTAAATACGGGTTATTTGCACTTTTAACATTTTATAGTCTTAATCACCTTTTTTAGTTTTATTAAATGTATCATCTTTAAGCTCTTTATTTTGTAATGTTGGAGCAATTTTCATTTAGAGTAGAAATGTGATTTTGCGCCTATATTTGGAGGTTGATCCAAGGCCACTATTTAAAACCTATTATCATATATGAAAAAAATTAGAGTTATTTTGGATTATTTGATCATAGCTTAATTTGTATATTTTTATTTTCCTTCTCTGTATCTTTAGGGTTATATCCTTTGAATGGTAAAATTCCTTCCAATCCTATGTCTCTAAAGTGATGGATTATTTCTTATATCTTTTTTACCCTAATTCTACTTTTGTTATTGTTCACTGAGAGATTTTTGGTCCAATACATTATTTTTGTACAATCCTTTCGAAGGATTTTCGTCCAAGTTTTTGAAGGTTTAATAAATTATTTGTGTATTTTAAAATATTAATTTTTATCTTATTTTGGAATCACTTCTATCATATTTTTCTACAATAAAATGGGTTCATTTTGAATTGATGATGTTGATTTTGAGAAAGATACCTCCTTTCCATTCCTTTCATCTCTCGGCATCACCCTCTCACCACAGATTTGACAAATGGGGGATCTGCACTCTTTTTCGGAAATAAAATTTCTTTACATGTTGTTAAGTTTCCAAACAACTTTCCACAGATTATTGGGAATAATTCTTGAAGAGCTGGAACCCAGAGAGAAAGGAGTGATAGCCTGACTTGACAGAGAAGAGAAGGGAACTGCAAGAATGGCATTATATTCCTTTTCCATTAGCCAATGCCTGATGTCATTAAGAGACCATCTTCCTCCAACAATGATGCTTTCTTGAATCTATTCTTCAGTTTAGCTTAAATTTCTTTTGAAATTTGCTTCATGTACTGAGTATAGCAGCAAAATGTTAACTGAAGGAGTTACATGATTTAAATTACTTTTCTCATTTCTAATACACTTGTTTTTTTATAGCGCAACAAGTTAGATAAGTAGAACTTTTCATACACTGATATTTGAAAAATTAAGGCACCAAAAAAAAAAGAAATGTATAAAAATTATATTTCAGTTTGATAGAGTAACATAACCTCTTCTCTACGAGAAAAAAGACAATCGGCACAGTGGCGTAGAGATGATTTCGCCAAAAATTTCAATAGTCAAATTAGCTTTGTGCTTCAGGAAATAGTTTAGAAAGAAAGTTATTTATAGTGAAAGAGTGGAAATGTGAGAAATATTTACTATTACATTTTAACCAATAAACAACTTTTGTTTAAAATTTAAAATTTAATTTAATTATGATTTTATATTAAATTACTCAAATTTTATTAAAAAAATTAAACTATGTAACAAAATAGAAATAAAAATAATATAGATGCTCAATATTATATAAATACTGAAAATAAATTAAAAATGTGAACTTATTTTTAAGGGTGAGGGGTGCTTCTTCAATATTTTAAGATGTTATTGAACATCAAAATGTATTTTAAAAAGCTAAAATATACTTTTAATCCTTTAACTTCACTTAAATTTTTATTTTTATATCTTTACTTTATTTAATTTTAATTTAGTCTCTTAATATTATCTTAAATTTCATTTCGTTTAATTTTATTTGGTTATAATTTGATCTTTTAATTTTATCTTATGTTTTACTTTTATTTTTTAATTTTAATTTTATCTTAATTATTTTAATTTAACTAATGTTTTTTTTTTACTAATGAGTCAGCTAAGACTTTTTTATTAAGCATTTTAATATAATAGTATTAAAGGAAAAAAAAAGATATATGAATATTTTTTGAAAATTAATGACCAAATTAAAAATATTAAAAGACAAAATTAAAATACAAAATAAAGTTAAGGAATCAAATGAAATTTAAAAAATAAAAATAAAATTTAAGAAACAAAATTCAAAATAAATCAAATTAAAGAATGAAAGTGAAAAATAAAATAAAATTAATAGATAAAATTAACATTAAATAAAATTAAAAAATAAAAGTAAAAGATACAAAATATTTTTTTATTTATCTTAAAAAAATCAAATTTATTTGCGTCCCATAAAATAACAGTCATGCGCAGACTAGAGAACTTTCGGCTCAATTATTATCGGTAATTCTTAATTTTTCAACATTCACTCAATTACTAATTAAAATGTATTTATTTAAATCTTCAATCTTTGTTGCACCGAAAAGAGAGTCGGTTAGGTTGCGCTGATACGGCAGAGTTAGTTTAGTTTTTTAGGATAGGACTTGGTCACCCAAACATGTTGAAATTATTAAGGATCATACATGTTATTATCAACATCTAACGTGTTGATATTAATTTTCATTTGACCAAAAAAAAAAGTCATCTTTTGAAACATCATGTTTAATATTCTTCAAAGATATGTAAAAAATCTGGGCGTGAAAAGAAATTACTGAATATTTACATAAATTACGAAGGACCATACAATCCAAAAACATGACAAAACAACTTAATCTTGACATTAAGACTCAAATCAAACGACGGATTTTTGTGATCGCTTCCTAAATCTGAAGCAATCAATCAACTCATTTCTCTGGGTCATAACCTTGGTAAACACATCATCGACCTCCTTGCTTAGATCGTCCAATACCTTCTGAAACAAATCCACCTTCTTCTGCAATTCCATGGCTGCATCAACTTTCACAGCATCATCAGATTCAGAAGCAACACGAAGATCACCCACAGCATCGTTTATCTCTTTTACCTCCTTCAAAACAGGCATTTTCTCACTGATTTTGGAATCAAGTGGGACTAGAACCGAACAAGAACTAACAAACTCACATGAAATTTTTCTGAGCTCCAAGTATGGACTAGTATCACCGGATAAACCAGCGAGAATAATCCCACATACCCAGAACCCAATAATCTTTAATTCCTCAATAGCTTCATGAAGAACCCTTTCTTTCCCACAGAGATCCTTTGATTTTTCACTTCCTCTGTACAATCTATCGCTAAAATTGGGGCTAATTTTACCTGACCCAATTTCAATTGTTTTCAGATGATTTTTTGCGGAACAAGGGGATTTCTTGAACTTAATCAAACCATAAGATAGAGAAAGCCGAGATTGTCCAAGGCGAGAGAGAGAAGCAGAAATAACATTGAAAAGTTGGAGCAAACCCAAGCAATAGTTGAGATACCCGTCAATGGAATCGGAGCTCCATTCGCTAACCGGGTGATCTATATCCACAACCAGATTCGCAAACGCCGTGTGGGTGATGGGTAAGAGGCCAAAACACTTTTTGATCCAGGAGAAGGACAGATTTTCAGAATTGGGATGTTCCAAGCTGAATCCTAATTGGGCGACAAACTTGGAAATTTGAGATCGAAAAGCTTGCAGGGAAGGTGAGGGTGATACTTCCTCCTCCGATTCATGATGAACAGGGTGGGCTTGTTTGTAAAGTTTTGCTAATTTGTGAAGTAAGATTGTCATCGAGGATCAGAAACACAAAACAGGAAGTTGAGGAGAGAAGGTGTTGTTTGGAGGGCTAGAAACTTTCACGGTTTCTTCTGAGGTGAGGATGGTGGTTGATTGGTTTTTATAAGAGGAGAGAGAATATAGTGCAGTCAACAGACGTGTTGAAAGTTATAGCTCGGGTGGGTTTTAGATAAATATTAACAAAATGAGAGATTTATTTGGTATTAAGTTATAATTGTTTTGATTCGGTTTTAGTTTTCATTTTTTTAGGTAATTAAATTTTTTATCTTTAAATATTTTTTAATAATTAAAGTTTTAAATATGATTTAATTTAAATATTTATTATTATTATTAACTTATTTCTTTTATTTTTAGACAATAATCTCATAAATTATAAGTTAATTTTTTTCTCAATCAATTACTATCCACATAATTTATTCTCTATTTATAAATATCAAGGGTCCGTTGGTTACATGTGAAGTAGATGTGATATATTTATATAATTTATATAATCTCTATTATATTTTTATAATTATTATTTTATTTATTAAATTATTATTTAAATCAATAAATTATTTTTTAAAATAGATGTATAAAAGTAATTTTTTACTCTACTTATTCACTTTTTATATTTTTATATTTTTTATATTATCTAATCAAATAAGCTTCAAATTAAATCTTATATAAAATAAATAAATAAGTTATGAATTATTATTCATTATATAATATTTTATTATATTTATCAAAGTTATATATTAAATATACATAAAAATTAAATTTATTTGGACTCAATAAAAAAAATCTTATAATTAATATTAATTTGGTTAGAATGAACCTAAATTTTTAAGACTTGAAAATCAAATCGGTTTTAATATGTAAACAAAAAAATCGATTTAAATTTACATTATTTTTGCTTTATTCAATTTTGTTCAATTTAATATGGCCTCATTTATTTGATTCAGTTTTAATCACCTCTAAAAGTCAAAAACAATGGGTGTTTGGCGGCGGCAAATCAATAGAAAAGTAATTGTCACTCGGTTTGGCGTTAGACACGGCGTTGTTGGTAGCCGCACAATTGGGTCCAATTGCAAGCAGAGCTTCCAGGAAGTACGTAGAATGATCGGCGAGTGACAACGTATGGTCCCAAAAACATCAGTCAGGTATTACTCGATAACTATAAATTTCTACTTGATGTATTCGTGTACACCTTCAATACCATATTCATGAGGTAAAAAATCAATTCGGACAGGGTGGATCATTCGAATTGAAAAAAAAAAATCATAATTTGGATTAAATGATCCATTTAACCTACAAAGTAGTATAATTAATTAATTAATTAATTAAGACATGGTTGAATCAATTAAAAATTGATAAAAATCAAATGAATTTGATATTATACCAATTAAACATTTGAGTTCCCTTTTTATTTAAATCAGAATTTTGATATTTTGTTAGAAAAAATTTATGATGTATAGTCTCACCAAATTTATTTGACATAAACATATTGTCATATATAAAACATTTTAAATAATTATTAAATATTTATATTTATTGTAAATATTATTATACAATATATTATTATTATTATTATTATTATTATTATTATTATTATAAACAGTTTGACTCTAATTTAACTGGAATGGGATCATTGAATTATAAATTACCTTTTATTTTAATTTAATGATTCATCTAATTTTTAAGGCATTATTAAATACTCACCACATATTTTTCCAATGTATTATTTGGTATAAAGAATCAGAGTATGAAAAATTGCGGGTGTGGAACTTCTGGAAATGACTAGAAGCTGCGGGTACGAGTAGGCTAAGCCCATGGGTTCATATAGTAATTATGTGGATAGTAATTGATTGATATTTATAGTTGGTTTAGTAGGTTAAGCCCATGGATTCATACCAATAGGAAATGCGATGCTTGCGGAAGGCTCGATCTCGCAGCTTCTAGTGTCGTGGATTAACAGGATAAACATGCGCGCTTGCTTCCTTGGGTGGCAATCTCAATGCACCTAAAACGACATTTTTAGATAAGCACTATTTAATTGTACCCCAAAAAAAAAACCATTATTTAACCAATCATATATATATATATATATATAGCTTATTTTTGAATGTGTGCAAAGGTGAATTTGACTTTTGAATTCAATAGGGTGATGTGTCACTAATCTAGAGGATTCACATTTTATAAATTTTTTTAATTTTATATCTTATCAAATAAAAAATATAATTAAAAAAATATATATAATTTAAATTATTTAAATCAAATTTAAATGATTTATATGGATGCACAGATGCACATCAGATCTAGTTCATTTATAGGGAAATTGGATTCAGAGGAAGGGGAAAGGGGCGACAAAACTGAATTAGAGTTTTGAGAACATTTAGGCTGGAAGACAAAGGTGACGTGGCAGGCTAAATTTTGTTAATTGCATGGACAGCTACGATTTTGCAAGGTTTAATCTTATTGAAAGGAAAAAAAAAAAAAAAACGAGGGTGGGCGACACGGTTGATGCATCTGTTCGATCATTTTAATGGCCCAAATTTGCTAAACATGAAGCATTATGTTCCTGGGCAAGATTGAGACGATTTGCACTCGAATGAAAATGTGTGTTTGTGTATGTGTGTCTATATATATATATATATATATATATGTATTTATATTTTCAGAGAGCTCCTCTTGCTTCTCAAGATAGACGTGGATCGCCTAGAGCCTGTTTGTTTAAATTTTTTTAAAGAAAAGATCACTTTTTTAAAAAAAATATTTTTATAGAACTTTAAGATATTTGTTTAAGATTTTGAAAATAATCAGAATCTAAAAAAAATAAAATTTTTGATTATTTGAAAAAGCTACTGTGAGTAGCTTCTTAAAATTAAAGAATGCGATAAATGAGAGAGAGTGTTTTGTGAAAAACACGGAGAGAAAATTCATGGACAAAAATAACTTTTTAAAAAATTGAAATATGAAAAATTTTACCCTTTTTATCTTATGACCTTTTGCCATTCTCTCAATTATTATTATTATTGACGTTTTCATTATTTATGTATTTGTTCTCTAGAAAGTCCATCTAAGGCGACTCGTATTCTTCTATTTTTTAGAAAGTCCATTGTCCTTCTCTGGGTAAGTCTATCTCCATTTATTTTGTTATTTGTGTCTCCATCTTCGATGTTTTTTCCATTGTTGAGTGCTTGCAAATGTAGTATTAATAAAAGACAAGTAGAATAATACCGGGTGGGTGTTTGGCGTTTTTTCTTGGACTTAACAATTTCTCCAGCGTAAGAGTCTGAATTTTGTGAATACTTGTAAGTAGGAGCAAACATGATCCATCCTTTGTCAAATCAGTTAAAAACTCTTCCTGCGTCTCTCTCAGCATTCAACTGTTTACATAATGACTATGAATATGCGTGTATGCATTGATATTCTATTAAAGTATTAACTTACTATGAATACATAGAGATACACTTGATCTTTCTCCAACAAAGCGTCCCAATCATTATCCTCCAGCAGGAACCTTGTTTCATCGTAACTCAAAGCAATCTGATAATTAAAATCTCCCAGCCATATATTTGATTGCAAAAAGGATATAATGATTAATACAAGGTATAAAAATATTATTATCACTTTCCTACATTCCCATGTATTTCTTAGGAAATGTCTTTTGTTTGGTTTTGCATATTGCTGTCGTAAGTCCATTTTAAATGTAATTTGCAACAGTATATGTGAATGTAATTTTTCATATTACTGTCATAGGGTCACGATGAAGAGGCTAAATGTAATTTGCAACAGTATGTGTGAATGCATTTTGTTTTTACTGTGATAAAGGGAAAAGAGCATAATGTTATTTGCCAAATGAGCTCTAACAGGTTTTATTGTTTATATTTGCCAAATGAAATAGGACTATAGATGTTACGTGTTAAATGAAATAGGAGCATGTAATTTGCAACAATATGTGTGAATGCATTTTGTTTTTACTGTGATAAAGGGAAAAGAGCATAATGTTATTTGCCAAATGAGCTCTAACAGGGTTTATTGTTTATATTTGCCAAATGAAATAGGACTATAGATGTTACGTGTTAAATGAAATAGGAGCATGTGATCAGCATGTGTTCTGTTATGGGTAGCATGTATTAGCTATAAGAGGTCGTTAGGTCGTTAGGAAGTCAATATACCGTTAGGGAGTTGGAATCTCGGTAAGAGGATGTATAAAGGGAACACACAAAAATAATATAAGCAGAATTTGATTGTGGCTAATACTGAGTATCACTAAATTGGAGCTCTGTACCAATAGAGGATGGCTTACATACAGCAAATCAAGTTATTTGAAAAAATAACTAATTAATGGCAGTTCAAGACTAGTGAAAACACAATACTCTATCTTCTTTGGTTAGGTTGCTTATAGTTATATCCAAGTTCACACTAGCTACTTTAGAGACATCTCAACAAATGTTTTCTTATTTAATCTATTCTCTAGTTTTCTATTTCTTCTTTTCCCTATGTTTTTCTATTTTTGTTCTTAATATTTTCTTATGATCTATAATTTATAATGGCACCTAAAAAAGATATGAGAGGTTTTGAGGGAGATGGAAGAGATAAAGCAAGATGGAATGATAAAAAAACTAAAATATTCTTGAAAATATGTGTTGAAGAGATACTTGCTGGGAATAGACCAAGTACGCATTTTAATAAAGAAGGGTGGAAGAATTTCCAAAAAAAATTTCATGAGCGAACAGGGTGTGCTTATGATCACACACAATTAAAAAATAGATGGAATGCCTTGAAAAGGGAGTTTACATCTTTTACAAAAATGGTTAAAAAAGAGACTGGACTTGGATGGGATCATGAAAAAAAAAACCATACAAACTCCTAAAGAATGGTAGGTTGATAAAAGTAAAGTATGTCTGTGTTTTGATTCAGTACATAATTTTTTTTAATTACATGATTTTATGATGATTTATTTATTTATTTATTCTATTAATTATAAGAGGTTCTGAAGATTTTAAAATGGAAGTATGGGGAACCTAAATTTTTAGAGTTGCAAGAGAAACGTTTTAAGGGCACAGTAGCTACTGGATTTGCTATTTTAATGCCATATCAAGATCCGCTATTAGATGAAGGAGATAATATTCTTGGTGACGATATTGGACATCGTGAACAAAATCTAATTAGTGAAGATGAAGGGGATAGTTGTGAGGTTGGTTATGAAGATCAACCAAATGCAATTCCAAGTTCTTCAAACAAAAATTTAAAAAAGAGGAAGAGAATGGGGAATGGAGACAAGAAAACTGGGATAGTTGAGAAACTTTAACATTCTCTTGATCGTATTATTGATAGGATGGATCAAGTGTCAAATACTACTATTTCAGGTTCTAAACTAGATGACCCTTTCAGTTATGACAAGTGTTTGTCAATATTAAATGAAGTTCCACACTTAGTGAAAGGAACGCATCAATATTTTTTGGCTGTGAGAATACTAGCCAACAAAGATAATAGGATAGCATTTTGTCACTTCATGAACAATGAACGTGAGATGACCATCGATTGGCTTGACACTTTTACAGAGAAGGACATCCCACGTACTCGTTGAGCTGACTTATTTTAGTTTTTAGCTTTCTTATGTATTGAACTTATAATATTGAACATACTTCTTTTTATTGTTATTTGACTTATTTGATGAAGTGTTGGATATTTAGTATTTTATAATATTTATATGAAACATTTAATATATTTGTTTGGTATTGTTTATTGATTAATGTATTTGTTATATAGGATGACTAATAGTTTAGATGAAAGTAATGATGATTCTAAAATAGAAATTCAAGTGCGAAATAGCTATAGATATCATCTTCATATTGCAAGGAATTTGGCCGCATTTTTAGTTACAAATCATGTGTTGAAACATGTTATCAAAGAAAAGAAAACAACTTCAATTTTTTCAGATCATAAGTGACTAGTAGAGTTGATTGAAGGAAATGAAAACAGGTTTTTTGAGCAATTTTGAATGAGAAAACAAGTGTTTCAACAATTGGTATGGGATTTAAGTAATAACTATGGACTGACACCAACCAAACATATTGGAGTAGATGAAAGTGTTCCTTTATTCTTATATATGATAGGTCATGGGGCCACTAATAGAAATGTTAAAGAACGATTTCAGCATTCCAGTGAGACCATTCACAACCATTTCCATAGAGTTTTAACAGCCTTATACAAGTTAGGAAATCATATAATTCAACCCCTTGATCCGATGTACATTGTTGCTTCCCAATATATTAAAGATGATAATTGGTATTGGCCTTACTTTAAAGATTGCATAGGGGCAATAGACGACACTCATATTGATATACATGTTCTGGCAAGTAAACAGATACTTTTTTTTAATAGGAAAGGATATAGAAGCACAAATGTGATGGCTGTATGTGATTTTAATATGTGCTTTAGATTTGTATTATGTGGTTGGGAAGGATCTGTCCATGATGCAAGAATTTTTATGGACACTTTTCATAAACCAAATATGTGATTTCCTTATCCTCCTGAAGGTTAGTATTATATAATTTGAAATATTTTCATTTTATGTTATAAATTGTTTTATAATATTGTTTAATTTATTTTCTATTTCTACATAGGTAAATATTACCTTGTCGACTCAGGATATCCATCATTTAAAGGTTTCTTGGGACCATATAAAAATACGAGGTATCATCTTCCATATTTTAGATTGGCTCCAGGTTTCAGATCAAAAGATGAAATATTTAATTTTCATCATTTTAGTTTGAGAAGTGTAATTGAAAGGACTTTTGGTGTTTGCAAAACAAGATGGAGAATATTGCAAAACATGACCAATTTCAAGCTCAAAACTCAAATTTCCATTATATGAGCATGTTTTGCTCTTCACAATTATATTAGAAGGATAGATTCAAGTAATTTGGATATTCTTAAAAATTTTGAGAATCATAATGAGTTACAAGATAAAGAGCAAAATTTTAATGATGTAAATGATAATGATGATTGGCAAGATTCAACACAAGCAGATGTCAGATATATTGAAGAAATAAGAAATATTATTAGAGATCAATTACCAAGACGTGTGCATCCAACACAAGCAGATGTCAGATATATGAAAAAAAATATTATCATTTTTTAATAGATTTTGGTATTTATTTTTTATTATGAATTGTTATTTGAGTCTTTATAAATATTGTTAATTTTGATAATTCATAAAACAAATAGAATTATAGAATTTTTTAATATGTACAAAAAGTATTTTTTGTATCTAAACATTTTTATTAAGAAGTGCTTTTACATGTCATTTCTTGTAATTTCATAATATAAAAAGTAATTTTATGTTATTATATCCAAATAGATTAAAAGTCGCTTTTTAAGTAAAAACTATTTTTTATGATTGTAACCAAATATTAAATAATTTTTGTTTTTTTTTTTATAAAAATCTCTAAATGATAAATCACTTTTTCAATTAAACTAAAAATTACTTTTTTCTTAAGCTTAAACAAACGGGCCTTTAAACAATCTAAATTTTATAATTTTATAATTTTGGATTTTAATATTTTTTATTTTAAAAAAAATAAAATATAATATGAAAATAGTTTTTAACTTCTATTAGCGACTATATGCATGTTTGAAAGCCCGTTTCAAAATTACGTTGGTGTAAAAGCAAAAAATTGCTACTTCTTTAAAAATGTGATTTTAGATTTCGAAAACGCAAAAACAAACACATCATATCTCTCTAATGGATGTTAAAAAATATTATTTTTATTTTTTAAAATAAAAAATAAATTATTTAAATCAAATTTAAACAATTCAAATCTATTGATACTAATCCTGTTTCTCTTGGACCTGAGAATTTGCTCTTTTTTTTTTTGGCTAACGTAGACCTTGCTGTACCACTTATTTATTGGCATTCGTGAAGTCCTGGGTTAAGAACACATGTTGGTTACTAAATTATATAATTTATGTGTATTTTGCATACTCACGTCTCCTTTTTTTTTTTTTTTTTTTCTCTTAGCATGTGTGACATTGTTTTTTAGGACTAAGGGAATAGTATCTCGTGGAGAACAAGTGCTCGATTGAAGCTCGTAAAATAATTAAACGCTAGAGAAGAAGATTTCACAATTCTTTTTCTTCTTCTTTTATTTTTAAGGTGTTATTAAAGTAAAATGCTAGATGATTGTGTATAAACAAATATTTAAAAACTTATTTGGTATGTAAAATATAAAACGAATATAATTATAAAGAGAATGAAAAAAAAAATGAATTAAGGATGGAAATGATTTTTATGTTCTTATTTTAAAAAAAATAAAAAATAAAATATTGTTGAATAGTGATTACAAAAATATGATAAATATTGCACAAAATTTATGTAAGGATTATCAATTGGGTTACATATAATATTGAAGGCTTATTTTTTTTTAATTTTCAGTTAATTATTATTTTAATTTTATTTTATTGCATTTTACTTTTTTATTTGTACTCTATTTGGTTGAAGGATGCAATGTAAAAAGGAATGTAAAATATAAATAGGTGAGGATAAGTGAAATAAAAAATAATTATTTTATTTTTACTTTTAAAAAGATAATTTGATGAATAAAATAATAAATATAATGATATAATAGATATTATACTAATTATATAAAAAAAAATACCTTCGCAACACAGTAAATCAAATGGAGCATTGGTCTTTGAGAATTTGTTGTGCAAGACTTTGAAATCTTTGTAAGTGCACAGAATATCAACAATAAATTATAATTGATAATAAATCTTTACAAATATGCTGATTAGATGAAAATACAAATGTAGATATTACACTAATAAAATTTGCATCTTTTAATAACCATACGTTGGATTGGTTAACTAATTTTGTTAACAATTTGGGTGATGTTAACAAATTAAAACGATGTTGAGAAATTTTATTAACATGTGGGATAAAATTAATGCAAAACAAAAACTTCTAAAATAAAATTAAGACTCACACTAGCGGCAAACACATAAAGAAAATTTAGCTTTCACATGACCATTGTCCTCCTTTGTTATATTTATTAGTTAAATCTTACTTTGTAATTTCTGTTGTCCTCAATTTAAAAAAAAAAAAGACTAATAATAAAGTGAGAGGCATTACTTTCTATAAATATTAAAAAATTTATATATTATATACAAATTTCATGACAGCTGCAGCTTAAGAATAATGCGGCTCCAATTTTGTGAACAGTATGACTTTCACGAATTGCGTATCAAGATACTGTTTTATATATTGTTTATGTTCATATAATCACTATTTAGACACTTTTTTAATTTTTTTTTTCTATGAAACGCATGGGTCATTCTTTAATTCCCCTTCCTGCAGAGGTACGACTTAGTTATATATATTCCAAACGCGGGCCGTGTTCGTCAGACAATGCGAGAAAGAAATATACGACCATTAAAAATATGGTCAACGCCACAAAATGCATGTTCATACTATTTACCCAGTAAGCGCAGCAACACGTATACATGATGTATTTCATGCGTATGAATGATTATTATTTTCTCTTTCTGTTTTTCATTTAAATGTAACAAATCTAAATATTTTGTTCAAAAAAAAAATCCATATGTTCCTCGTACTACAGACTCAATTCTTTACATTTGCTGATTAAAATGTGATATTATTTGGTGAAAGGGTTTTTTTTTTTAAAATTACATTTAAAGATCTAAAAATTAAAAATTTTATTTTTAAAGATCTGTTATTGTTAGATTCAACTATTTGTTGTTAAAATCAGTGATAATTATCTTAAAATAAATAATAATAAGTCTTTAAAAATAAATATCTTTATTTTTGAATCTTTTATTATAATTCTCTTTTTTTTTTTTTAAGTATTGTTAAATAGATGTATAAGGACTTGAGGCGGAGCCAATAATATAAAGCGAGGAGGGTCGAGATCAATTAGAATCAAAGCTTAGGGGCTAATATAACTAAATGAATCATGACATTCTGTGGTACTTCCTCATCCTTTTTTCACTGATAATAGGATAGCTCTTTTAACTCACAATCCAAATAGATGAGAGACAAGTCAGCTTCTTAATAATAATAATAATAATTGAAACATAATTTATAATGAACAAGTATGAAGTCTGAGCCGTCTATCTGGAAGGTAGAATGGATGATATAAGGGAAATATCACTATTGAGAAAATTGGACCGAAATGGTTGGTTAAATTGAATCAGTAGTCATGATTTTAATCTCCGTGACTTTGAAAATTAAATGGGTAAACAATTGGCCACATCGGTCAAAAATTATAAAATCTGATAAAAATTGATTGGATGGTTTCGCATTAAACTAGTTGATAATTGATTTTTTACTTTTTTGTCTAAATTAAAATTTTGACATTTTATAATACAGATTTATAATATTAATTAAACTATACTAATTCATTTCATATAAATTTGTTGTCATATATATATATATATATATATATATCTATTTAATTATAAAATATTATATACGTGTATACTTTTTATATATTTTTTTAAAAATAGTTTGATCATGATGCATCTATGTTTAGACTATTAAATCATAAATCACTAACTATATGTGACAGATATGCTTGTTGGGATTGAGATGTGCAATGCAAATAGCTCACCACAAGACACTTTTATTTATCAGTGTGGTTGATCTTAATATGTCATCAGCTCAATTGATAAAAGAGATTAGACTTGGCCCATTCAACCACCGTCACCAACCTAGTCTAATAGCGTGTTTGGATATACATTTGAAAAAATTAAAACCATGTTTACCAATTATTGTTACACAGAAACAATATATTGTTGCTTTGTGTAAAACGTGATTTAGAGAATAAACATTTTTTTTTAAACATGCACTAAGTAGATCAAATCCAATGCCAACAATCTTATTGGTTATTAGTAAATGAGGAAAAAAAAAAAAGAAAACAAAATTGAGTGTGCATCGTTGTTCTGCAAACAAAAAGAAATCAGTGGGAAAACTATCAATGAATTCAAGTTTAAATGATTAATTCTTTAAATTAGACAACGGATAGTTTGACACTGAATAGAGGAAAGAACGCTTGGGGCATGTTTAGCTACTATTATGGAGAACACTTTTTTTAACTAAAATTAAAATGTTTGAAAATAGATTTTAAAATTTTATTTTAATAACAATAAGGTGGAAAAAAAAGTTAACATATTTTCAAACATCAATTTATTTTATCAAATCAAGAGCCTTTTTTGGATTTTTTGTTAAAAATTTTATTGGGCTAGAAACCAATAGCATAGTACAATGAGATGAAGTCCACTTAGAGATCGAGAGTCTCATGACAGCCCATGTGTGCGAGAAGTTCCATGCTTTGTGAAATGAAAAGCACAAGGAAGCCCAAAATTTTGACACATCGAATGTGATGGGCCGAGAGGGAACCCAATTAATTGGTAAATTTTCTTTTTAAATAATGGACAAAAAGATTTATTTATTTTTTGATAACACCCAGAAAAAAAAAAGATTTATTAGAGTAAAACTATTTCGATGAAGTGAGACGTCTACCTCTCATTTTGTAAGTCACACCAATGACTCTAAAAGAAAAATACTTCGACAATATTAAAATGAATCATTTCTATCTTAATTAATTTTTTTTTACAAAAGAAAAAACATAAAGACCTTGAAAATCGAATATAGAGATCGAATCCTTCGCTTCACATAATGCAATTTTATTCAATTATTTAATTACTGCATAATTAGAAAGATATAAAAAGATCTTATTTACTCTTAACTTTTTTATATCACCTAAATGCACAAATTATCATTTTTACATCATATCAATACTTTGGCATTAGATCTTTGACTATGTGTACCCATTTTGTCATCTCATATTTATAAACTCCATTTTTTTTAATTAATTTGTGAGACTCGTCACGCTTAACAGTGTCATGGACAATTATTCAAGAATAGGCGGCCACACTCTCAATAGTATTTCCGTGGACGCAGAAAGAAGCGATCTTAGTTGTCCTATCTTGAAAGTTGAGATCACATGCCAATCAAAGAATATACTATTAAATCTCTCAATTACAGTGCAAATAATTTTTTTTTTTTTATTGATTGGATAAGAAAGGAAAAAGCCATGACAAAATTTTAAAATGGTGCTTGAGTTGTTACACAAAATATTTGAAAAGTTAATAACAATAATAATAAGAAGAATAGGTCTTTTTCTCTTTTAATATTACAGTTCATTCATTTTAAGACTAAAAAAATTCATGAAAACAATTTTTACGACCTAACTAAACAAATTTATTATTTAAATATGTCATAATACATTTGATTATATAAACCTGTCTCGATAAAACCAAGTCAATTTCTTGCAGTTGGAAGTTTCCTTTTATTGGAAAACTCAATTCTTGAATTATTTGTCGCATCCTTATCCATAAGTCAGTGTTAGCTAGGTACGCCATTACCTGATAAATTATGAAAGAAAAAAATTTATATTCAGTTATTTATATTTTATTTAATTTTTTAATTAAAAATATAATAAATGTAATTTTTTAATAATAACATAATAAATATATAATCTTTGCAAATAAATACATAGTTTTTGTAATAATTTTTGTAACTTAACATTATATAATTATATATTTTTTTAAAAAATTTATATTATAATTTTATTAAAAAAATAAAAATTACATCTAAATCTAATCCATTATAACATCATCGTGGGAACTTATCAAGTTGTTCAAATGTGAAATTGTTGCAATGGCTACTTTAATTTAGTCCTCTAAATGCAGTTTATAAATATACCTCTATATATATATATATATATGAAAAATATTAATTTATAATTTTTTATTCAAAAGTATATACTATTCTCTACGCAAATTTTTAAGCCAACATTTTAAAGATGCTTTTTCTATACAACTTGTAAAAACAAATCCAACCCTATAGTAACAACAAATTTGTAAACTTACAAGTTTATATTTATATATATAATCAAGGATTTTGCTATTTGAAAAGATTTCTTAAGTGGAAAAATAGACATGTATTAAATGGCAAAAGGTTTATATAATCAAGGAATATCATGTGTTTTCGTTGTTATCCTACTTTTGGTAAATGCCATTTGAGAAGCTTACAAAAAAGAAAAGGAGTCCAAAGAATCAGTATACCTATCAGTCTCATTTCTGAATATGCAACTTACACTAATTGGTCCGTTTAAAAATGGTCCCATTTTATTAGTGGATGCATTTCAAATCGAAAAACCGCCTAATTCTTTCTCTCACTTTTTGCAGTTTTTCCATTGAACAGAATTCCTTGTTTTGGCTTTTACATTAGGGTCAAAAAGCCTCTTTGTTTTACTCTTTGGGTTTTGTGCAAGAGGGACATTGGTTGCATTTGGTCTTTATATTTACATTGGATGATACCATATGCAGATTTGGAGTCTAAAATTTCTTCTCATGATTGATTTTGAAGTAGACTCGTTGTGATTTGAATTTGGATTTTTTTAAAATAAAAAATGCTATAATAAAATTATGTAATCTTTTACTAAATAATTTACAATTTTGAATTAAAATGATGTTTGAGATAATATAAGAGTGTTTATAATTAAGTTTATTAGAGTTTGATTTTTTTTCTAGGAGTGTTTTAATTACAATTTAAGTTTAAAGGATTTAGAGTTTATTATAACTAAATGTTAATTTAGAGCTTCTTATGTGAGAAGCCTGTTAGGGCTTATAATAAAATTATGACTAATTATTATTTGGACTCTTAATTAACTGCACTTGAAAGATAATATTTTATTATATAAACTCTATCCGCGTTGCACTGTAGTTAAGTCATCTATAATGCAACTTCACATTGGGTTGCGTGTCAACTATTATTTTGTGTCCGTACATTTACAGACATATAACTTATTATATATGATTTGATTCTAAAATCATTTAAAATCCATCCATATGATCCTACTTTGAATAATCAATTTAGTTCGTGATTGAATCATATTGATAAATTCTTTTTTAAAAAAATTAGAGTTAAGTAGTGCAATTATCTTTTAGAAACTAAATTGATGAAAAATATTTTTTTTTTCAAATAATAGTTTACTATAAAGTTATTTATAAGCTTTGATTCAAATTGCTTAAAACTTTAAAATTTAAGGTGAGAATTTTACATGAAATTTTGTTAGATTTTGATTTTCTAAAAAATTCTGAGGTTCATCTATGGCTACATATTGGTCCCACTCTAAATATTCTTTTAGAAAAAGAATAAAAGGAATTGAAGAATCTCTTCTATGAGCCAGTTACAGTGCAGAAGTGAATGAAGTCGACTTCTGGTGTATGGAATCTACAATCAATGGGGCTCACTCAATATGCCTTATCAATGATTCAGACATTGATGAATCTTCCTTATTGTGTCTTCTTCCTCCTTTTCCTCCTTCTCTCATTATCATTCTTTTTCTTTTGTGGACAAATTACAACAATAATAATTTAAAGAAATAATTATTAAAAAGAGAAGAGTCGTGTTCAAAGGGCATATATATAATTAAAGGTAAACAAATGAAAATCATCATCATAATCATTAATATTTTGATGATTTTGAAATTAATCAGAGATATCATTAGCTATGATTTAAAAGAAAAAAAAAAGTTTGTCTCTTCTTTTTTCCTTCTATATATTCGATCATTCTTCTTCTTTTATCCCTTTTTGTTTCATTTAATTTTAGGTAAATTACTCTCTCCTACTCTGAAAGATGTCAAATTACATAACTTTTCTTTCTACTATATGAACACATATATAAATCTTCTGAAGTTAAAATTTGAAGAAAATACTCTAAAGAATAATATTAATTTCTTTTATTAAAATATAAATTATTAAATAATATATTTTTTAGACTTTAATTTCAATGTTATTTATTTTGTGTTGAAAATCATCAATTTAATTTATTCTAAATTTAAAAAATTGACTATTTTCATATTAATCAAATATATATGTAATACTTATTGTATTATAGATAATAAATATGTACTTTGATCAAAATAAGTGTGATTATAGCATAGTTTATGCTAAAAAGATTAATGTAGCATACCTTTTAATTTCAAGGGACAGAAGAATCATGTAATTTAAATATCTCTAAAAAAAAAAGAAAAACCCTTTAATTTGCCCTCATGCCATAAAGTATTTCCTCCTCCTGAATTTATGGATAAGGATCCAAACCCGTTTCGTCGATTTTCATGTCCCCGTACAAATAGAAAAATCATATGAATATGAAAGAAAAGTCTCTTGGATTACTTTTGGATAATGAATTTTAAGAATTCATAATATTTGAAATATTAGAAAATTGAGTTGCTGTAATTTGATTTCTACTATTTAAGAAATTATTTATTTATTAAATATAAATTAACTTAAAGGAATTTATAATATTTAAATTTTTTTCATAAAATTGTTTATAGTCATCAAGTGTTAAAATCTAATTTAAGTCTGACTAAGGCCTTGGGAGGAAGTTTGGGTCTAAGTTTTAGCGAGCAGATTCTTTGTCCGAAGAAATTGCTCTTCCCTGAGCAGTCCAAGTTAAATTTGAATGACTCAAATTTCATTTCATTTGTTTAGGTTTTTCTATTTTTTTTTATTTAGAATGGTATAAAACTCAAAATAATAATTTTTTAATTACCATTTTAAAAAAATTAATTATTAAAATTAAAAATAAAATAAATTCTAGGCTGTCCAAACTTACTCTGAACAATCACGAAGGACAGATTTCTTTGTTCAACGCTGGCATGAATAGAGAATTTGCTTTCTTAAAATTTAGTCTAATTGATTCAAAGATGGATCAAGAGATAGTCTAGTTTGGTTTGATTTAGATCCTACTTTTTATATGCGGAATTAAAAAGGATAAGTAAACATTCCACCAAAAAGTTAAGCATTAGAAATTGTTTTAGTTTAATACAAACAATTTCTTAATTAAATTACTTGAACTTGTTTGATTAGTTATCCAAATAGTGTCAGAGTATTTCAAGTACTCTCCAAACTTACCTTCCCTATTTAAATCACTTCATCAATCAAAACACAAACTTTAGAAATGTTCTATACAGTAATCAAGTAATTTTGAATGAGGTTTTCTTTTTCCTTTTCTCCTCAAACTGTTCATGTGTTTTATTAAATGACCACACACTCTAAAAGCAACACTCACATGGGCAGAACATGCATGATTGGCACGCCAAGATCAAACTTCTAATTAACGTGCAATTTGGTCCACATCATTATCATATAAATTAAAATTTTTTAAAGTCATATCCAATATTTCATGGTCGTTGCCACTCACAAATCTACAAGAAATATTCTCCCTCTCTTCCCTGCACATTATAAATTCATACACAGCCAGCTAGCTAGCCCATACCATCCTCCTTCACTTCCTACCTCTCTTTTTTCTTTCTCATCACTTCCTCAGTTGGGGTTATAAATATTAATTTTCCCTAGAAACAAACGCAGAAACGCACAATGGGCAAAGAAAGTTGGTGGCTCCTTTTCCTTCTCTCATCAGTACTCTTTGTAGGTGAAATTCATGGAAGCAGAAGGCAAGAACAAGCTCTTAAGAATCTGAACAAGTCCAAGTTCAGAGGAGGTTCCATTGACAGGAGCAATCAGCTTATCTTCGAGGTAGAAGAGGTTGTGTTTGGTGATGATAAGGCTCATTATTATCCTCAAGAGGGACTGAAAGAGAAAGATAGGATAGAGAGGCTTCCAGGACAGCCTGAGGGGGTGAATTTCTCTCAGTATGGAGGGTATGTCACTGTAGATAAGATTGCAGGACGGGCTTATTATTATTATTTTGTTGAAGCTCAACAATCTAATAGGGACAGATTACCTCTTCTTCTTTGGCTCAATGGAGGTATATTATTACTATTAATTAATTACTTTCTTGCTTAATATCTACCTAACTCTTGTTTAATTTTGCTTAAAATGACATTCGTGGCTACTACTGGCCTAGCTAGCTCACATGGAAGAGAGAAAATAATGCATCATGTAGTGGTTACTTGTTAAACACTAAAATAATTATGAAGCTTCCTTTTCCCTGTCACAGTAGTTTTTAATTAGGTGATTGGTGTTTGTCATCATGGATGTTTATTAATTACCAATGATATGTCATCTCACCAAAATACTATAGTATTTTTAATTTGTCATATAATTTTTAGTTGTATTAGCATTTATAAAATATCAACGGCATATTTTTGTGATAGTTTTTAGTTGTCATATCAAATATAAAAACTGGAAATATTATGATACTTTATATATAATAACAAAGATATTAAGAACTGTAAGAAAATAGTGCAGTAGTGTACTAAATGACTCCAAATATTGTGTTGAGAATTTTTTTAATGTCTTCATATTATGTTTTTATTAAAAATAAATATATAATGAATCATGCGTAATAAATAATTTTTATGTTTTCAATAAAATAATGATTTGGAGGAATTTTTTCCAAATGCTTACATGTGATATTTTTACTAAAAATTTAATAATAAGCTATATGTAAATTCTGTCCTTCTTGTTGGATGTTGTTCTTTTGTACAAGAGTCCGTGTCAAAGAACAATGAGTCACGGAATCAAATTAACACATTAAAGCAACAGGAGTCCCACAAATTTCAAAAATTTAATGGTTTCCAATTAATTATAAAAAATTTAATATATGTGTGCTTCTAACTCATGACGTGTTATTTGGAAAGCGTACACAGAAATACCCCTGTTTTTTCTCCATTCCCATTTCAGTTCAAGCATTGCTTGATGGAGAGGAAAATATTCCATAGAAAATCACATAAAGAACCTGGCTCCAAAAGCTTGTTAAATTCATCCTGTCGTGATGTTTCTCTTTCTTCCTCAATTATCTCTTTTGTTTGATCCGTTTTGTCGTTACCAATAATTTTGATTTTCTTATACGTAATGCGTTGATTGGGGAAAATGTCGACAGGAGGATTCAATCATACAATCGATTGATTATATTCTTTTTTAAGAGGCAGATAAAATATTTAACTCTTAAACCAGAAATACTTGTGAAATTTTAGTTGACGTTATACGGTAATTTCACTGAATTAAAAAAAATTATTCCTTGACCTATAAAAATAAATACTTTGCATCATTTTATATATGTTTGTTTCTTATATTTGAATAAACCGTTATTTAAATATTTATTTCGTTTAAGAAAAAGGAAAAAAAATGTAAGAAGTTTTCAGAAACTTTGAATCACTTATAAAATAGTTCTTTAAACTTTTAAAACTGATAATTAGATATTGAACTTTCATATTCTAATAAATAGAATTTTTTTCTATTTCTTTTCTTAGTGATATGAACACATTTGCCATCTCAAATATTCATATAATTAATGTGGCAAGCTGTTATTTATCGTCTCGTCAAGTAATGGAATATCTGAGGCAGCAAATGAGTTGACATGTTAGAGTTTGGGGGTCTAATTATTAACTTTAAAAGTTTCAGGGGCTATTTATAAATGTTCCTAAGTTTAGGGGATTTTTTTTTTCATTTTTTCCGTAAAAAAATGTTTATTGTTATAAGAAAAAAGTATATTATACAGATAAAATCCCATGATATCCTCATCTTGAAGATTTCTCGGAGTGCATGTTGTAATTGTTTTTGCAAGTAATCTATTTATTATGTGAAGAGCTCAAATGAAGACCAAGTGATTAATTAATAAGTCCTAATTTATATTATTTATTTTTCAATCATTATAGATGTTATAATTCTTATTAGTGCTCCTTAGGCATCAACTTATACAATTTTATCAATGAGCTCTACCTCATACTCTTTGATATTGGAGTTATTTTGATGATTATATGATTTGACTTTAAATTTTAGAGTACGCGCACACACAAACACACATACAGACAAAAAGTTAGGGTTAAATTTGTAGCTTAGACATTCTATTTAAAAAATTTGGCTTAAGTGACCTTATCTTTTAACTCAAGTATCAAAGAAATCTTATATGCTTAGGCTCGATTTGTATCTTGCCCCTCTCCCTACTCCAATTCTTAACTTTTCTTGTAACTTCTTTATCAAGGGAAAAAGAAAAAAAAAAAATTCTCTTGTATTATTATTGGTATATAATTTTGAAAGTAGTTATACATATTAATTTATATTGGCCATATAATTAATTTCTCTTAATTTTATATTGCTTTTAAAACAACCAATGAATCAAGCATGAGCTTTAAAAGTATAATCATTTACTATTCATCATCACAACTTGCAAGCACGCATAGCCTCGTGTTTGTTTGCTTTAACCCTCGCTCACATATGCTTGTGATGCAAGTATACATAATCTGGTCATAGATTTGATTGCGGGCAATGGATAAAATACTCATATTTTATTTTATGGATACTGAGAAAGTTTTCTTGTTTGAGTCTGCATATACACTGCATATGAAAAATTTTAAGTATTTTAAGAGTCTGTTTCTAGATCTACGTAATATGATACTTAACCTGAGCTAGACCTTATTATATATAGTGTATGTATATAAATTAATCATTATAGCGTATATATATTAATCATTATAGTATATTTAAGAAAGTTAAAATACAAAAAACCATTAACATAGTATTCCATGGATTTTGAATTATATTAATAGTTATTTAAGATATTTTAGGCAAAAATATTTTTTTAATTTGTAAACTTTACTTCAAACTTTACTTTAGTTCTTTAAATTCATTTAGTTTTAATTTAGTTCATTAATTTTATCTTTAGTTTCACTTTCATCCCTTACTTTTATTTTATTTTAATTTAGTTCTTTAATTTCACCATAAGTTTCAGTTTTATTTCTTAATTTTATTTTGTTCCAATTTAATTCTTAATTTTCAAAAACCACTAAAATATTATTCTCCTTTCATTTTGTATTTTTTTATTAGTCTATTGACATGAGTAAACTCCATAAAACATAGTAATTTTTATTTGGAGATTTAATTTTATGTCTTATTCTTTCACAAACTAAATTAATTGATATTCAATAATCGATTTTTTTAATATTTATTTTCCTCATTTAGTGTTACTAGTCCAATTTGTTTTTTGGTAATTTTAAGTCTTAATTATACAAAACCTAATTATTTAAACCATTTTAATTTGATTGTATTAAAGAAATTTTTTTTGAGTAGTTTCTAAAATTAAATGATGAAAGTGAAACAAACTTAAGGTAAAGTTAAATAATTAAATTGGAGTCAAATGAATTTAAGAGGCGAAAGTAAAATTTAAAATAAAATTAATGAACCAAATTTAAATCAAATAAAAACAAAAATAAATCTTAAGATAAAATTAAGAGGCAAAATGAAACCTCAAGTAAAATTAAAAAATCAAAAAAATATTTTTGCCAATATTTTATTTTTTATTGTAATTTTATATGAATAGATTTTGTGTAAATTAATCTCAACTTAAAAATAATACTTGTTTATTTTTAAAATTTTTTTGGATGAATGAGTTATGGTTGGATAATTTAAGAAATTAATGATGATAGAGAATTTTTTACTTGCTACATTTAAGTCTAAAAATGGAGTCAAGTTGTGAGTCTAAATTTTTACAATTTATTTTCAAAATTTAAATTTAAATTCATCAAAAAAAAAAATTTCTATGTAAGTTTATTGACTATCAAGTTAACTTGTATAGGAATTAGAAGTCACATCTCTTGCATCTTCGTTTACAGGCCCAGGATGTTCATCTCTTGCGTATGGAGCAATGCAAGAGCTGGGACCCTTTCGAGTAAACAGCGATGGCAAAACACTTCACAGAAACAGATACTCATGGAACTATGGTACCTGATGACATCATTATTCTAAATTCTTTAATTAAGTATTTGTTATAAAGTTTATCAATAAAAATATAAAATAATTTAGATATAAATTTATAAATATTGGTTATTATATTTTTTAATAAAAATATAACAAAACAAGTCAATTCCTTGTACAAACTCAACACTAAATAGTTTAGCTTTTTATAAAAATTATTAAACTAATAATAGTAAACACAGAAAACTTTATCTAAGTTTTATTCAAAAATTATAATACATGGTATTTTTTTTTTATAATCAATCATATATATTACTAAATTGAATTTTCTGCATGCTGCAGAAAATTTAGTTTGAGAGAAAAAAGAAATTAACCAGGCTCCACCTCCTCATTCTTACAATACTAGAAGGAATCAAAATTATTATATTATTGACATATTTTCATTAAAAAATTTTGATTCGTCATAATTTAATGTTAAATTTAATAACAAATATCTAAAAATTATTTTACTTATTATCTTATCTCACTTTTATATTTGGTGTTGAAGCTGCAAATGTAGTGTTCCTTGAATCCCCAGCTGGGGTGGGATTTTCATACTCAAACAGGTCATCTGATTATGACAAAAATGGGGACAGAGGAACTGCTGCAGACAACTACGTGTTCTTGGTGAACTGGTTGGAGAGGTTTCCTGAATACAAGAACACAGATTTCTACATTGCAGGTGAGAGCTATGCTGGCCATTATGTTCCTCAACTTGCTCATACCATTCTCTACCACAACAAAAAGGCCAATACCACAATCATCAACCTCAAAGGAATCTTGGTATGCCCCTCTCCACTTTCTTTTCTTTTCTTGAGAAATAATCATCATGCCCTAACACTTCAAAATGATGATGGATCCTATCCTCCTTTGGTCCAAGTTTCATATAGCTTTATTCCAAAATTCTTCTTACTTTCATTATGGTTTGTGGGGGAAGATAATTTATAAAATAGATTATCCTTTTGGGTGGGTCCAATGAACTGTTTACTTGATTGTCATGACTCATAATTAGTTTATCAAATTGTGGAATTCTAGTCATTTGAACACTAGTTGGGTCCCTGCCCACTCTGGGTGGTGAGACTGTAATTGTTTGAGTTGTGTTGAATTGGTCCCCACTGTTTATGTTTATGTTGATTCTTATGCAACATAATCCTATTATTTTAGTTGTATTTTATTATTTAATTTTAATTAAAAAATATTAACGGTTAAAATAATATTACATTAGATGACAAATAAAATTTTTAATATTGATTAATAGAAATTTATAAAATGACTTAACAAAATAGTGAACTTGGATAATTTTATTTGTTATTGTGATTTTTTTAACCACGGATTTGCTTTTAATTTGAGATAAAAACGATAAGATTAAACTAGTATCATGTGATATATTCGAATAAAAAGGTCCTGAGTCAAACAGATGTAACCAATTGAACTCAGATATAGGCACAAATAAATTGAAAAAATTATAAGGACAAAACATAAATGGAGTTGTGTCGGTATTTTCAAATCATATATATATATATATATATATATATGAATTACATCTTTAGCTCTCGCTCTCTCTCTCTCTTTAAAAATCATCTATCATATTATAAAATTTAGGATAAATTATACTAATTTCTCTTAAAATTTGATTAAATTATACTTGATACTTTTTCATTTCAAAAATTACACCCAACTCCCTCTAATTTATTTTTTGTAAATAAAGTTAACATTTCACATAATATGTGATTTAAAAAAATAAAATTATTTAACTTCTTTTTTTACTGTTATTTCAAAAATAAAATTATATTTTCATGTTGAAACTTTTATTATCGTTTTAAAAATAAAATTACAATATCATATTATCTATATAGCTAATTTTTTTAACAAAAAATAAATTAAAAGAGATGTTTTTGTAGAAGGGCCAGATATAATTTTTGAAATAAAAGAGATATCAAATCTAACTAAACTAAGCATTAAAAAAAAGACTTTCCTCATGTTTTGTCAACCTTCTTGCAGAAAGTAAACATGGAAAAAAGCTGAGTGAATAGAAGTTGGTTGATCAACGACAAGATGAATAAACACAAAACTGAAGCTAGAAAATAAGAATGAATAACATGGATATATATATATATATATATATATATAAGTGGGTGTTGGTAAATTTTGCAGATCGGGAACGCGGTGATCAACGACGAGACGGACACAAGAGGAATGTGGGATTTCCTGGCGAGCCATGCGATAATATCAGATGAAGCAGCACAAGATGCTAATAAATTGTGTGATTTCTCAGACGACGCCACAAATAAGAGCAGCGAGTGCGCTGCAGCATCTCATGAAATTGAGAACGACATTGGCTTCATTGATATCTACAATATCTATGCTCCTAAGTGCCGGAATTCCAACCTCACTTCCCACCCCAAACCCCCCTCTGTAAGACATTCATTCTATCCCTTCTTACAAATCTAGGGACTACACTAGTTTAATTATTTTTCTTGAAGCGTGGATCATCTTAATTTTCTTTGTCTTTATTTTTTTTTGGGGTCAATTTTAGAGAAAAATAGTTACAAATGTATATAATCTACTTAAGTGATGAGTTCTATTTAAATATGTAGATAAGCTCCACACACTCTACATTTTATCTCTTTCAAATTGACAAAAAATTAATGGAAAAATAGAAAGATCTAAACTCTTTTCTTTCATGTAGTCATTACATGAGAAAGCATCCTTTTAATTTTGGCCCAACAAATTTTTTTGTCAATTATGAAAGAGAAAGATGGAAGGAGAAAGGAGTTGAATCTTCTAATTTTTTTTTTTAAATTTCAGAGAAAGAAAAGAGAAAAAAATGAGTTAAAAAAATTAATCTTATATGCAATCTACTAGTTTGTATTATTATTTTTTTAAAATTTATAAAAAATTTATAAAGAGAAACTTTAAAAGATTTTTATACAAAAGAAAGAAAAAAGAGATAATATATGGACTTCATTCAACAAGAGTAGGCTCATCCACTTTTTCCCTTTCTCTTTCTTTTTTTAAATAATTGATAAAAAATTGAGACAAAATTGAAATGATGCTTTTTCTCCATTACCATCTGGATGTGACTCAGACTCCCCATCAGTGTTGAGGCTTCTGCTATAGATGTGAGCGTTAATAATACATTTTAGACAAAATTTGAAACCCAAATTATGTTTTTGATTTCTTGGGCCTAACTTGATCCAGGTCTAGCTATTTTAAACTCTATTAATTTTTCTCCATGTCCATGGATGTGTACCAACTTGAAATTCAGTAAATATTAAAGTAAATTATATTAATTTATTTCAAGGTTTAGTTAGACTGTACCGAATACCCTTCTTGCTTTTAAAATTACAGATAGCTCCTTTTTAATTTATTTTCTATGAATAAAGTTAATTTTGTATATAATATGCATTTTTGCTAAAAATAAAATTATTTAATGATCTTTAATGTCACATAAAGAATAAAAATTATAATTTTATATTAAGCAAAAAGTTAATTTCTTTGATAGAAAATAAATAATTAATAAGATATACATGATTTTTAAAATAACAAGAATATTAAGTGTAATGTAATCATAATTCAAGAGAGATGAATTTTATTTACTCTAAAAAATAAAATGAAATAAAACTAATAGTTTAGGTTGGCTTTGTTACAGGTAGTGACAGACCCTTGTAGTGATTTTTATGTGTATGCTTATCTCAACCGGGTTGATGTTCAAGAGGCCCTTCATGCCAATGTCACCAAACTCACACATGATTGGGAACCCTGCAGCGATGTCATTAAGTGGGTTGATAGTGCTTCCACTGTCCTTCCACTTTTACAACAATTCCTCAATAATAGCCTTAGGGTTTGGATTATCAGGTATATATTACTGAAATTTCTTGTCCCATTTAATTTCTCTGTAAAACAAGTTAACTTTCTGCACATGGGTATTTAATTTTCATTTTGAATACGACAACAAAGAATGTTGATATTAAACTTTAATATAAGATTATAATTTTATGTTTAATATAATAACAAAGACAACTCAGTAATTTAATTTTAGAAAGAATATATATTGTTCAGAAAGTTTACTTTATTGATATAAAGTAAATCAGAAAGGGATCAAATGTTATTTTTGAAATAACAAGGATATCAGGTATAATTTATCTATGCCTCATGAAAACTTACTATAATTTATTCTTAAAAATAGAAAGAGAGGTAAGGGTAAGACTTAAGTCCATTGAGATTTGTTATCAACATAATAGATTTGTTATTAACATAATCTCTCTCTCTGATAGTTCCTTTTTCCCCCTCAAGGAAAGGAAAAAGAAAACTGTTTTTATAAATAGCGATTATGTCGGTTTCTAATTAATAAAGACATATGAAAAAATAATCATATGCATATTTAATTATTAGAGAATACACGAGGCATAATACATTCTTGTGATTTATTGTTAAAATTGAACGTTTATTCATTTTTGTATCATTAAATTATGTGTGTTTCAATTAATTCTGACCAAAGATCTATATATTGGAAAATTATACAGTGGTGACATAGATGGGAGAGTGCCAGTAACTTCAACCAAGTATTCCATTGAGAAGTTGAATCTCCCAGTTAAGACTGTTTGGCATCCTTGGTTCGTTAATGGAGAGGTAACTTATATATTGGCATTTTCACTAGAAATTTCAATAATTTTTGTTCTCTCTCTTTTCTAATCAATGTTGGCTATCGTAGTTACTATTCATCTCAGAAAAAAAAATTCTAGAATTTTCAGCAACCGAATAAAAAAGATAATCATGAATTTTTTGTGCTATTTTAATGTATGTTTAGAAGTTGAGAAGCGAAAGGGGAAAAAAATAATGAAAAGAAGGAGATTGAGTGAGAAGGCAATTGAGAGTTAAATGCATATTTTTCTTATTATTTGGATGTTTAAAAATATCAAAGAAGAGGAAATAAAAATTTAAATAAAAGAATAAATCATTATACTTATAAAAATTTGTCATTTATTTTAATTAATTTTCCATTTGAAATCTCGAAAGACTTACAAACATAATAAAAGTTCTTCATTTCTCCTACTTTTTACAAGATACTCTCAAATTTGAAACATTTGTTATTGTAATATGAATTAGACTTAATTGTAATTTTTTATATTTTTGTTATGACATGTTTACAAATTTTTTTTTTAAAAAATCCACTTATTTGATACTTAATAACAAAAATTATACACTTATTATATTATTATGAAAAACTATATGTTTTTTATATTTTAATTAAAAAATTATATAACAAATATATAAAATGTTAGGTATAAGTTTACATAGACCTTGAATTTTTTTAAAGTTATATAGATTTTTTTTTATTTTAAAAATATATACAAACTCCTTTTCAAACAAAAAGTTACTTACTTATAAGTTTACATAGACCTTGAATTTTGTTAAAGTTATATAATTTTTTTTTTATTTTTAAAATATATACAAACTTCTCTTAAAATAAAAAGTTATTTACACTTTAGTCTAATTTTAAATTTTTTTAATTAAAATATTTTTTATTAATCTAAATACATATTTTTTGAATTAAAAAAATTAAATGAAGAATATTTTGGTCAAAAATTTAAAATTACACAAAAATATATAAACAACTTTTTGTTTTAAAAGAGATTTATGTATGTTTAAAAAAAACCTAAATAATTTTAGTAAAACTCAAAAAAAGTTTGTATAATTTACTCATTATTTTTTTCTTAAAATATATCCTCAATCATGCCTTATAAGACTGCCTTTCTTGGGTTAGTTGCTAAGAGTATTCTTGGGTTAATTTGTGTGTCAATTGAGACTAAATCATTTCTAAATAATTTTAAGGCTACACGCTTACATCTCTTACATTGACATGAAGCATATAGGAGAATAAATTCACCAAAGTATTGCATCTAAGTACTCAGCCTAAAAATGTGTATATATATATATATATATATATCTATATCTTCTAAACCACTAGAGATTGAAAACATTGGTTTATATAAGATTAGATTGTGAAATTAAGTGGGTGTGACACAGGTTGGTGGTTACACACAAGTGTATAAGGGAGATCTTACATTTGCAACGGTGAGAGGAGCAGGGCACCAAGTGCCAAGCTACCAGCCAGCAAGAGCCCTTTCTTTGGTCAAACACTTCTTACGTGGCATTCCTCTTTCAAATACAGCAAGACAAGCCTAATTTCTTCCCATCCTCTTACAATAATTATAGTCTTTACTTAGCCTATTTTCTTTTTTCTTTCTTTGATAGGATGTTTCGGTTAATTTTCAAGCAATGTGAATTCAATTATCATTTGATTGTGTTTCCAAACGCTTGATTAATTTAAGATTTATGTTAAGAAAAGCTTCACCACTTAGCTTTCAACACAAAATGACGCTGGTTAGATATTAAACTTGTTTATGGGTCGAATTTGGCACTATTTGGGGCCGTCTTTTTTGTTACAAAAAAAGCCCAATATGAGTTCAACTCGAATAGATTTACTCTTGAAGTCCAAATCACGGTCTGATACAAACTATTTATGTATTTGAATTAATTCTGAAAATTTTAAAAAGAAAGGGAAAAGTGTGAGTCTCCCTTTAAAAAAAAAAAATTCAATGGGATACTACAATCTTTCAAACGTCAATCCTTAAAAACTATTAGATCATATTTTTTTTAATATTAAAAAGATGAATTAAATTGATGTATAAAAAATTTTATTTTTTGAAAATATAATATTCGGGTCAAGTTAATCATAAATTTGTTTAAAATTAAAGCTAGACTTGACCTAAATTTAATTTAACCCTGGTCCAGATTGTTAGAATTCAATATATATCTCAAAATTTAAGTCTAAATTCATTTTTTTTTTAGATTAGATGAATTACCTGGCTCTTGATCAAAACTATTAGAGATGTTTAACTTTTTTAAAATATATATATATATATATATAATGTAAAGATAAAATTCTTGAAAGTAATTATGATCTATTAAAATTAAATTGATTAACTCAATCAAAAATATGTAAATATATTAAACACACTTTTTAATGAAATGCACATCTAATATATTTATATATTAATTTGTTCCTAATAACTTGATCTACTTAAATGTATATACTCAATAGCCTTTTTAGAAAGATGCTTCCATTCTAAAATTGCCCACCATCTCTATGTCCATTTTTCAAAGAATAGTAGCCAAACTTATTTACATTACCAAAATTAGCTAGCAACCCGATGGAAGTGTTGGCTAAAGCAACTGGTATAATTCTTTGCAATGAATTTAAGGATTTGGATTCAAATTCTACCTTCGACAAGGTAGAGAGAATTTGAACTCAAAACACAGCTACAATGAACTTACCTCATTTGCATATTTGCATAAGGAATTTTAGATAGTTTCAATTTACTTAGATAAGTAATAAATTAAGAAGAACCTCCAATATGTAAGTTTTATTCCATTGTACTTATTTGATTTCTTTTTTTAAAATAATATTTATTATATTCTTATGATTATTATTCAACCATTTTTATTTATTATAGTTATTTTTTAAAAAAATAAAGAAATGATAATTATTTTTTATTTTAACATTATTTTTATTTTATTTTTCATTTTATTCTATGTACCGAACAATCTAAAATGAGATTCAATTTGCTGGTCCCATTTGATTAACTTCCCTAGAATTCAAATGGGTCATTTGGATTGGTTCAGAAACCCCACCAACTTTTCAATCCAAAAAAGAAAACCCCCACCAACTATTTATAAAAATGGAAATTTGAGAAATATTGGGCATTTTATTGTTCTTGTTAATTTATTATTCTCCATAATTGCAATCTCGAAGACGTACAGTGTGTGCGCTCCATAGTTACAATCTTGAAGATTCTCCCGTTTTCTAATTGAGTTTTGGTGTGTCCAGAGAAAGAAGAAAGGCAGGAGGAAGAAGAAGACGACGAAGGAAAAAAAAAAAAGGAATCAGAAGGAGTGAGGAGAGAGATCAAAATGTTGAATCGCTTTCTCTTGATGAGTTTCAGAGCATCAAAATCACGTAATTGAAGAGAAAGAGAAGAGCGAGAAAGGGGATATGAGATTTTGAAGATGATGAGAGAGGTAGAGAATTGAGGTAGAAGCGAGCGAAAAATTAGAATGAAACCTCATTTTAGTCTCTAATAGTTTAGTGTTTAATTTAGTTGTATATGGAATTGCGTTTTTATTTTGATCCTTTATAGATAAGATAATTTTGTAATTTGATCCATAATAGAATTACTTTTTTAATTTGGTCTCTCATATATAGGTATTTTACAATTTGATTTTTTACAAATTTAATTATTATTAGAAATATTCTTTTATTAATCTATTGTAAATGAGACTAACAAATATAATCATAGGTAACATATTTTTTGACAGATTATAAATGATGTATTTCTATTAATTTACTATTAATTTCATTTATAATATATTGATAAAAAGACATTATTAATAATTTTTTCATTTGAAAGAGATTAAAAATACTCATATATAAGAGATCAAATTTAAAAAATAATTTTATGATAGACTAAATTAAAAAAATACTTTATTTGTGAAAAATTAAATTGAAAAAGTAATTTGATGTAACACGAGTAGAGAGAGATATTAGATAAACAAAGGAGAGAGGGAAAAGATAGAAGAAAGGAAAGAGATGTAAAAGAAATAAATGAGGAAGAGGAATAAGTGCGGGGAAGATGTAGATATGTTGAAAACATTCCTTATTATTTAATGCTAGATTTTGAATTAGTACAAATGTAATTGCTTATATTTATAAAAGCCTAATGTTAATCCTAACGAAAGATAACTTTTAATAATAAAATATAAATATATAAAATTTTAATACTAATGAAAGTCAAATGCTTAATCTTAAAAATAATTAAAAATTAACAAAAAGATAAAAAGATATATTTTAGTCGCTTTCTAGAACTAATGTTTTCTAGAATTAATAATATAAAATATACTTAAATTAGGATTTGTATCATTTCTTCCCTTGAAAAGACTATCATTTGGATAGGAAGAAAGCTTATAAGAGTCAAGTAGAGTGGGATCAATGCGATAAAACTCGTTCTCAGTGATCCAAGTAGCATTTAAATCAAAACAACCTTGCCAACGAGGTAATAGCGGATGGGACCTTCGAGTAAGAAGATAACCTGATCATCTATAGTGGCATCATTGACTTCAGTAGTCAGAGCAGTAGGTGGCAATAGTAAAACAAGAGCACGAGAAGGATGGGTACTTGTAGAATCATCATGGGGAAGGCTTAAAAGTGCCTCGATAAGGAATAAGATCCTTAACATTAATGACTGGACTAGTAGTTAGTTCCAGAGGTAATTCAAGCAAATAAACATTAGGGCCAAGCTTTTTAACAATGTGGAAAGGGCCAAAAGCACGAGCATGTAACTTCTTAATGGAATTTTTCAGATAACGCTCTAGGTGAATCTTAGCCATAACATAATCACCTTCCTGAAAATTTTGAAAATGACAATGAGCATTAGTGGATAACTTATATTGATTATTGCTAATCATTAATCGATGCATAATCTCAACATGTAGCTCATAAAGGCGGTGGGCAAAATCTTCTGCTGACTCAAAGGAATAAAAGGTCAAAGGTTGTGGAATGAGGTTAATAGGCTTCTAGGGTTATAACCTTGAACAATTTGAAAAGGACTTTTGCCAATGGATCAATTAACTGAGTTATTATATACAAATTTAGCTACAGGCAGTACTAAATCCCAATTTCCAGGCTTATCCCCAACTAAACTTTGAAGTAGATCCCCTAAACTATGATTGATAACTTTAGTTTGTCCATCGGTCTGAGGATAGAAAGTAGAAAAATATTTTTATTTAGGTATCAAACAACTTCCACAAGGTCTTCCAAAAGTAACTCACAAACTTTACATCATGATTAGATACTATGTTGATTGGTAAACTATGCAATTGCATAATCTCTCTAAAGAATAACTTGGCTAGGTGGGAAGCATTAGTAGTCTTACAGCAAGAAATAACGTGAGCCATCTTGGAAAACCTATCCCAACATCAAAATATTATCATGGTCTCAGGCCGTGTGCGGCAACCCAAAAAAAAAATCCATGTTAAAGTCCTTCCATGGAGCCTCTGGAACGGGCAAAGGAATATACAAGCCAGTATTTTGCTTTCGAGTCTTTGATGTCTGGCAAGTGTGACATTGGGACAAAATCCTAGCCATGTCACATTTGAGGAATGACCAATAAAACCTATCCTCCACCAAAGTAATGGTCTTATTAACACCAAAATGTCCTGCTAACCCTCTAGCATGCAATTTCCAAATGAGAAAATCCTTCAGAGATGTTTTTGAAATGCATAACTTGGCCCCACAAAAGATATAACCATCACTAATAAAGAAGTCAGCATATTCATGATGGTTCTCATTGCTAACCTCCTGAAAAATGATCTTAAAATCAATGCATAAAGCATACTCATATTTGACTTTCTCAAATGCCACAATGTTAACACTCATAGTGTACAATAGAATAATTTTGTGACTTAAAGCATCTGCCACTTTATTCTCCACTCTTGAGCAGTGTTTGACAACAAAAGTGAACTGTTGAATGAATTCCACCCATTAAGTGTGACAACATTAACTTCTAATCATTGTAATTAAGATTAAATATGCGATTAATAACCATAAATCAGGGTTACAAGACATTACGACTAATTATATTCAGAAAATGCAGGAAAATTTGAACTTTGATGTTATTAGAATCATCAACCAAATAATTACAAGCATTCATATACACAAGAGAAATAAACACTCATTTTTAAGCATTTGATTTTATTACCTATTAATTTTAACTCACAAGAATCTTCGACTAATGTTTCTAAGCCATCCGTTAAGGTTGCCATAGGAAAAACTAAGGTTTCTAGGTTAGCATAAAAGTTTGGGACCGTTAGTCGTGGCTAAATGTTTTTGCACCACGGCCAATTGCTCTCGGGTTCACTCTTATATCTTCACATGCTGTGACGAGTTAGATCTTCGCCGCAGCAAGAGGACCTCCTGGAGCCTACCTCTCTCGCCTTTCACTATTGGCCATGACCAATTCCCCCTTTTGTCATGGCTAATTCCTCTCTGCAATGCTTAGCACATTTTCACAAAAGTTAGCAATGACCAATTCCTATTTAGCCGTGGTGAATTACCCTCTGGACAACTTCCAATTTGGCCTATCACATTTCGTCGCATCTAATTCCAGTTCTTGCCGCGGCAAATTGCTCTCTGATACTCTCTCTAGGTAACTTCGCCTCTATTGGCCGCGGTGAAATACCTTCTGATTCTACACTTCTAAAATCTTATCTTATACTCTCCATTCTCCCTCCAATGATACCTTAGGGCTACTCTACTTTAATTTATAGGGCTCCAATAGCTTTCATTAGCTTAATTTATCCAGTTTATCTATCATTACTAGTTCAATACTTAAGTGTTAATTTCTACTCTTCCAACTATCTTATATCAACAAGTTCATAGAGTAATAACAACAGAAATTCATGAACTATCAACAATTATCATTTAATACACATTCTGTTAGAGATTCTATACATCACTGGTTCATATCAACATCTAATGTTTCACATTATTATATTTCAATAGTAGGCCATATCATAAATTCAACAAAGTTCATACATTAGATGTTATAAGTTCATACATCCAATACCAAGCTAAGATGAGGCCTAACTCCTCAATAGGTACATCCTAAGTAATCAAAATATAAACGTCTACACTTGGTAACATGATTACATAATGATACTATATAAACGAATAACAAAATTGCATTTATTCTACTCAGATCAGCCCAAGTGTAGCCTCCTTCACACATGGTTGGAGCTCATGGATTTTCATCTACTTGCTTTCCTTTATCCTTACCTGAAGGGCCTTCACATGAAAGGATGATCCTATGAAATGGGATGAGATGCAAATATTAGTAACCAAAGCAAATTCTATTCATATATTCCACTTTAATTAACATATGTGTATGATTTTATATAAGTATCAGAAAATGTACCAACTATACTAGTAAATGAAATAATTAAGCTATTTATGATTACTATCCCATATTAACAATCACAATTCTACATGTTAAAGGCCAATAACATCAGGAGAAGCCCGTCCACGACACCCACTCCCCAATGAGCACAACCAGAGTTTAGTGCATTTGTGGTTTGATCATAATCCGGTGCCCGATAGAAGCACATGCACGGGTGACAACTGCATCACAGTTCCACCATTGACTCACAAGGTCTAATCACATATAACAGATAGCCAACTAATTTATTTAGTATCAAAATCATAATCATGCAGCAAATATAAAATTAAAACAGACATATCATGGAATTAGCATGAACTTCGGTTACCTCACTTGTAAATCAGTTAGGAAGTTAACAGCAGTACCAAAATCCTCATAAAATTAGAATATAAAAAAATGATCACTTTATATCAATCCATTACTATTCCATTCATCATTTATGGTAATAACTCAATACTCAAAGAATTAAACTATCAATAGTTACCTAAGGGACACCTACCCAATCACCAAAAGTCTCTAATTTTAGATTTTGCCTTCCCTAGACTAGAAACATCAAAATATCACTCCAAATCATAAGAAAATTCGCACAAAATTAAGGCTCATACTATAAGTCTACTATGGGGGTCTTAAACCAGTAGAAAATGTATCAAAATAAAAAGTTTATATTTACTTAATAACACCTTTAGTCCCGACCTACAAAATTTCACAAAAAAAAACCTAATTAACTACATTTTAGATTTTGAGTATGGTAAAAATGCTCTAAATAAAAAACTAATTAAGCCAAAATGAAAAGAAAGAGAAGGGAATTAAGTTATATAACAAGTACCTTAACTGCTTTTGAGTTTAGAAGTGAGAAATGGTGGATTTCTTGCTTAAAACCCTAGCCTCCCTCTCAAGGTGAGAAAATGCCTCTTGTGTTTGTATTTTATGTTTCAGCAGAATGGTAAAAGGGGGCTGCATGTGTTTGGGGTTTTAGTTAGGTCTGAAATGGGTTATGGGCTGGCCCAAAGATCCAATTCTAATTGGGTTTAGATTTTGAGTTAGTTTGGATTGAGTTTCATAAGCTGGGCTACAGAATCTTAATTAGGTTAGATTAAATTTAAAGAACTCAATTGATTTGGGTCTGCACAAGGGTTATTGGACCATTTATAAGAACTTATTAACTTGGGTCTTAGGTTTCTAATTCATTAAATTGAATTAGGCCATTACTAGGTGGTATTTCTTGGGCTAAGACTCACATTAAAAGGTTGGGTCTACAACTAAAATTCTTAGGCCTTTATTAGTTTCTAACCATGGCCTACTTAATTTAATTTGGTCTTAGATGAGGTTTCTAACTCAATTAAATATCAAACTCATATTAATAATTTGTCTCTCTATAAACTTCATTCACATAACTTGCCAAATTATCCTAAATTAATTATTTTTAATAACCAAAATCCATAATTAATACCTTAATTAATTTTGGGGTGTTACATTGAGCATATCTTAAGTTCAAATGCTGTTGAGAGTTAAGAAACTTAAGAGCCTGATGATCCAAATATAACACAAATTGCTTAGGAAGAAGATAATACTTTCAATGCTTAAGAGATCTAATAATGGCATATAACTCTTTATTATATGTGGAGTACTTCTATTTAGCATCATTGAGTTGCTCACTAAAGAATGCTATTGGGTGGCCTTCTTGACTGAGAACACCTCCAATCCCAATTCTAGAAGCATCACAAGTAACCTCAAAGCACTTAACAAAGTCTAGCAGTGATAAGACAAGAGCCTCGATGAGTTTCTTTTTTATGGCTTGAAAAGCTTAGGAAGCTACAAGAGTCTAAGTAAACTTATCTTTTTTCAAACAATGATGGAGTTGAAATCTTGGATAAAGCATTTGTAGAAGGATGCTAATCCATGAAAACTACGTACTTCCTGAAGTGTCTTGGGTCCAGGCCATGCTTGAATGGTGTGGACTTTCTCAGGATCAGCAGCTAAACCTTGCTCAGAAACTATAAACCCAAGGAAAACAACCTGTTTCTGAAGGAAGAAACACTTGGGGAGATTGATATAGAATTTCTCCTGCCTCAAGGTAAGGAAAACTTTTCGCTGGTAGTCTAGGTGCTCCTCTATAGATTTGTTGAAGACAAAGATGTCATCAAAATATACCATTAGAAACTTACCCAATGCTTAGGAAGAAGATAATACTTTCAATGCTCAAGAGATTTAATAATAGCATAGAACTCTTTATCATATGTAGAATACTTTTGTTTAGCATCATTGATCTTCTCATTAAAAAATGTTATTGGGTGGCTTTCTTGACTGAGAACACCTCCAATACCAATTCCAAAAGCATCACAAGCAACCTCAAAGCACTTAGCAAAGTCTAGCAATGATAAGATAAGAGCCTCAATGAGCTTCTTTTTTATGGCTTGAAAAGCTTAGGAAGTTACAAGAATCTAACTAAACTTATCTTTTTTCAGATAATTTATGATATGAGACATGATGGAGCTGAAATCCCAGACAAAGCATTTGTAGAAGGATACTAATCTATGAAAACTACGTACTTCCTGAAGTATCTTAGGTTCGAGCCATTCTCGAATGGTGTGGACTTTCTCATGATCAGCAGCTAAACCTTGCTCAGAGACTATAAACCCAAGGAAAACAATCTACTTTTGAAGGAAGGAACACTTGGGGAGATTGATATAGAATTTCTCCTGCCTTAAGGTAAGAAAATTTTTTTATAGGTGGTCTAGGTGCTTCTCTGTAGATTTGCTAAAGACCAAGATGTCATCAAAATATACCACTAAAAACTTACCCAATGCTTAAGAAGAAGATAATACTTTCAATGCTCAAGAGATCTAATAATTGCATAAAACTCTTTGTCATATGTGGAGTACTTCTGTTTAGCATCATTTGGCTTCTCACTAAAGAATGCTACTGGGTGGCCTTCTTGACGGAGAATACCTCCAATCCCAATTCCAGAAGCATTACAAGCAACCTTAAAGCACTTAGCAAAGTTTAGCAGTGATAAGATAAGAGCCTTGATGAGCTTCTTTTTTATGGCTTGAAAAGCTTAGAAAGCTGCAGGAGTCCAACTAAACTTGTCTTTTTTCAGACAATCTATGATAAAAGATATGATGGAGCTAAAATCCTTGATAAAGTGTTTGTAGAAAGATGCTAATCCATGAAAACTATATACTTCCTCAAGTGTCTTGGGTTTGGGCCATTCTCGAATGGTGTGGACTTTTTCAGGATCAGTAGCTAAACCTTGCTCAAAGATTATAAACCTAAGGAAAACAACTTGCTTTTGAAGGAAGGAACAATTAGAGAGATTGATATAGAATTCTCCTACCTCAAGGTAAGGAAAACTTTTCGTTGGTGGTCTAGGTGCTCCTCTATAGATTTGCTAAACACCAAGATGTCATCAAAATATACCACCAGAAACTTATTTAAGTAAGGTCGAAATATGTAGGTCATGACCCTCATAAAGGCACTTAGAGCATTTGACAAACCAAAGGGCATGACTAATCACTCGTTCAATCTATCTTGTGTCTTAAATGCAATTTTTCATTCATTTTCGAGTCTAATCCTTATTTGGTAGTAACCACTATAAGGGTCAATTTTTGAAAACTAAAGAAACTCGAAAACCAGATCAAGTTTATCATTCTGAGGGATTGAAAACTTGTACTTAATGGTGATCTTATTAATGGCTTTACTATCCACACATATCATTCAAGAGCCGTCTTTCTTCGGAGTTAATAATATTGGCAATGCACAAGGACTAAAACTATATTGAATGTAACCTTTCTCCAATAAACTTTTAACATGTTTATTGAGCTCCTCTCTATCCTTTAGGTTCATTTTATAATGCAGTAAATTGGAAAGTTGTGAGCTCAAGATGAAGTCAATTACATGCTGAATATCTCTTATAGGCGGTAGGTCAAATGGAAGGTCATCTGGAGTGATATATTGAAACTTCTCTAAAAATTTGGACACTTCTTTTGACATCTCAAATGCTATAACTGAAACAAAAGCAATCCACTGTGCAATCTTGGCTACCACAACGAGTACAACTATAGCCTTCTTACTTTCCTGCACAAATTGTATTTTTGTCAAAAGATGCAAAGTTTAACTTTTTGATTTTACACTCTTCGACTTACTTACCCTCTTATTTTCAATCTCAGGCTTATCAGGGCAACAAGATTGTCTTACCCTAGTGTTTGAATACAAATATATTCTTTTGATCATGATTAGTGACATCATGGTCATATAGCCACGGACATCCTAACAAGATATTGGGGACATCCATAGGGAAAATATCACAGAGGACTTTATCTTTGTCATCTCCTAAGTGAAGAGGAACTCGACATTGTTGAGTAACAAGTAGTGACATTTTATCGACCCATACGACTCGGAAAGGTTCAAGATAAGGCTATGATTTAAGATCGAGTCTAGCTACACCATGACTAGATATGACATTCCTTGAGCTACCTTATCAATGATTAGTTTGCATAACTTGTCTCACATTTTATAAAAGTATGAAAGATGCTAGTCTTCTTCCATGAGTCCTTCGGTGAAGGGACAGATAAGATACGCCTTATTGTGCCAAGGCATCCAAAATCTTGTCCATAGTCATCCATAATGAAATTTTCTTTCATATCTGAAAGACACTCAATAGGATTTATCACAACATTAATGTCATCTATTTCATCCACATCATCTAATTGGTGGTTAATGATCAAAGCACAGTGCAGACACTTTGATACAATATGCCTTTGAAAGTGACATCGGAAGCATTCGATAGCAGAGCCATTAAGCCAAGAGCTAGAACCTGTAGACTTATTATGTTTAAAAGTACTACCTTTGAAATGAGAAGTTTGAGAGCTTGAATGTTTATCTTTAGGGATGCTACTGCAGAGCACTTAGGAGGGAGAAAGTTTCGGCTCTGTCTAAACTCTGTGCTTTGAGCAACAACATGTCTAGGAGGTGGATACCGAGATAAAACTTCTGCTTCTAAAGCTTTATAGTGAGCTTCTTCCAGGGAGTCAGGGATATTCAACTTAATTTTTTCTTATATGTCTAACCATAAACCATTAATGAACCTTATAACTGTTACCCATAGTTCTTCCTACATGTCGCACCTAATCAAAAGGTCATCAAATTGGCCTATATAATTAGATGCAGTGGAAGTCTACCTTAAGTTAAGCAATTCATTAAATATTTAGCACTTATAGTGTGTTGGGGAGATATTTTTCTTTCAACTTCAACTTCATTTTAGCCTAAGTCTGTATTGGAAGTTGACCTAGACGCTTTAGGTTCACTTGAATGTTCTGCCAATACTTCATAGTAGACCCTACAAGCTTCAATCTTTGTAAATCGAACATACTGAATATCATCCATATTCTACCACTTAAAGTAATCTTCTATGTTGGCCAGCCAATCTATGAATATAGCTAGGTCTAACCTTCTATCAAACTCAGGGGCCTCAACCTTAACCTTTTTTGTAATGTCATTATGGTATTATCTCCTGAAACCTTCCCGAACTTGCCCATAAGGTGACTTATACTGCCTTTGATAGTGTCCAACTGTGTTTTGATCATCCCACTGGTTATCAACATACTTGGATTGGGAATTAGACATTTTGCGAAGGTGTGGTCTACTATTCCTTGCACTTTGGTTACCAATGAATGGAATCCTATGTTCATCTCTTGTGCTTGATTCCACCTTGTCCATGAAATTTTCAAGTATATCTTCTGTATTCTTACCTATGTTTTATCTATTCAATGCTCAAATTACATCTATGATTTCTTCAACCTTGTAGTTATTTTTCTCATGACTATGGTTCATTTGGTCCATAAGTTCCTTGTGTTACCTCTCTAATTGGTCCATGCGGGCCTTAAGATTGTTGTGGTTCTCAGTCATGGTGGTTTGTAGGTTAGTAAGTTCATGGTCAAACTGGTCTTGCTTATCGAGCAAGTTATGGATGGTCATATAAGTCTAAATTATTCTTCTTCGGCGATGAGCCTTAATAGGGGGGCGAACTTGATGGTGGTGGTGGCACGGAGATTCAACATCAAGAAGGGTGATTTCAAGAACATCTAGATGTTTTTTAGCAATGGGGGGAATTTTGAACACTTACCAAACCAGCTCTGATACCAAATTAATGTAACATGGGTGAGGAAGAGAGTATGGAGAGATATTAGAACAAGAAAGAAGAAGATGAAAAGATAGAAGAAAGGAGGGAGATGTAGAATAAATAAAAAGGGAAGAGGAAGAAGAGAGAAGGAAATGCAGATATTCTAAAAACACTTCTTATTATTCAATGCTAGATTCTAAACTAATACAAATAAAAAGGCTTATATTTATAGAAGTTTAATCCTAATCTTAATGAAAGATAACTTTTAATAATAAAAGATAAATATATAAAATCCTAATCCTATTGAAAGTCAAATACCTAATTTTAAAAATAATTAAAAACTAACAAAAAGATAAAAAGATATATTTTAGTTGCTTTTTAGGACTAATACTTTCTAAAACTAATAATTTAAAATATACTTAAACTAGGATTTATATCATAATTTTATAAAAGATTAAATTAAAAAAACACGCTGTTTATAAGAAACTAAAATAAAATTTTAGTTGAAAAAATAATGCTTACAAGACACATGTTAGTATGACATGTAGGCATTACATGTTGAGTTTGGATCTTTCAAAATTTTTCTGGTAAATTTTATGTAATTTTAAGATAGAAAAAAAGAGAAAAAAAAAGAAATGGGTGAAAAGAGAATAAGCAGGCCTTATACATACTCTCACTTTAGTCTTAATCTTCTTTGCACTCTGTGCAAGATGTTTTGTTGAAGAGAGATAAATGAAGGAGTGTAGACCCCATATACTTCGACTCCCTCTCTTCTCTCTTCTCATGTTAGACTCCACATCCTATATCAATCCCTCTTCAATAGGATGACATCTTATGTGAAAAAACTTTTAAGTATTTTTACACTTAAACACATTAGACTTAATGATAAGTTAATACTTGTGTTGATCTTTAACATTTTTTTTGAAATGCTTTAAAAATTTATAAATTATTTAAAAAATATTTATGAAATCAATATTAAATATTAAATATATTTTAAAAATTAAAATAAAATTTACTTAATTATTAATATTATGATTAATTATCAACTATTGAACAATAACATCGACTAAATAAATATTAAAACATATCACAGATGTCCTTCATTTTAGTATGAAATTTACTTTTCAAATCAAAGCTAAATTGTCAACAATAAGGGAAACTAAAATCGATTAAAACCAAAAATTAATCGATTTCCATCTATTTGAAACAGTTTGGATATTGGGGTGGATTTTGAGTAGGAATGATTACATGTATAGCATAGGCATAGTATCACGATTTGTACTTTTAGACTAATATTTATTGAAATTTTTTTAAAAAAAATTATCTTTTGGCCTCTATAATTTATCCAAATTTTTAAATTGATTCTTATAATTTGTTTTTTTTTCTCTAAATTGATGCTTATATTATGGAAATATTTAAAATCTTGTCCCACCATTTAATTTCGTTTTAACTTCATTAGTTGGTGGCTAATATGATCAATAGATTGTACACATGTACAATAAATCCTAATTAACAAGCTGTAGCTCTGAAAATCGAAATGGACTGTGAAGGGTGCGTGCGCAAGCTTAAGCACGCTCTGTCTAGCGTTAAAGGGGGACTTAATTTGCCGCTTGTTGACTCAGCGTATCCCCAACTGTCTTTGCCATCGTTCTCTGCAATGGCCGTTCTCAAACTCTCTCCAACCCATGAAGGATCTTGTAAAGCTTTTTATTATAAGGTTTTTATAGAGTTTAGAAAAATAATGATATTAAAAATAAAAGTGTATACAGTGCCGACTCTTTTTATTTTTTTATCCTCTTTTTAAACTCTACAAAAACTTTATAATAAACAACTTTAAATAATTCAAAACTCTGTCACTCTGCTTGTTAACATATTTAGATTCATACTTAGATGTACAAGAGTAGGCGTTGTAAATATTCAAAACTATATAAGTTGCTCAAAACAAGTCCTTTTGCCAGTTATTTATATATAACTCGAAAATGAACAGACACAACATCTCATGAAAATTGGAATAAGATGATACATTATAAGCTGTGTATTCTCTGGGATATAAAAAGCTACTTTTTTCGTAATATTAGAAGCTAGCGCTTTGCGCACATATCCATAATTGACGAGTTTACAAAGTGCTACCGGCCCATTTGGTTTAGAAAGGGAGAGGGCAAAAGGAATTCGTTTCTTAAACATGTTTTAGTAGCCTGACTCCTTCACCTGCATCAGAGAAGCTTCCGCCTATGCGTTCCTTCGCTGATTCACGCTAATGGCCAAACTTTCTGGAGTCAAAACTAGAATTTTCTATTTTGTCCCCTTAGCTCATTATTTCAGAACGTTGTCACTGTCCCATCATTCATAGAGGTATTTTTGTCGTTTTTCATCTTATTTTTCTATTCTTACATTATTTTTATCCAATCAAACTTGCAAAAAGAATAACATTTCATTTCTTTTTTATATCATATCAAATACAAAATATTCCATTCCTTTCACCTCATTATCCTCTTTCCAATTTCACTATTAATGATTATGTGAGCCAAACGGCTTGTAAGATAAGTGCACATAAAAATATAAAACCAGTCTCCAAGGGGGAGAAGTTGAGAGGCAAGATACCTATCCTATCTTTAGATGGTGCTGGTTCACAAAACCTCCATTTTTAACTGACAGTTGTCAATATCATATCAACCTAACACCTTCGCCTACCGTCCATTATGACAAGCTACCATCAACACCATGAATAGCTCGGTTAGGCGCAGTAGACGGTCTCTGAGGGATTATTCTATTTATTTGTCAGTCTAGCTATTTATGCTAAAGCCAAATTAAGAGTCGATATACAATCTGTGCAGACTGTGTCAATCAATTCATTCTACATCAACCAGATACAAGCATATACGAAATAAATATGGCTGTTACAATGGATATTAACTAGCCTACTAATTCTTATCTGTGATGTGTAATGCTATACAATTCCGAAACATGAATTTTGAAACAGAATGAGTACATGATGATTATTTGTCTAGTATATTGTGCCCAGTGACCCACCTTCTATAAAGCTCCCTATTAATAAAACTACATTGAAAAAAGAAACACAAAAAAAAAAAATTATGCTTGTAACGGCAAAATATCTGGGCAATCAATTGATTCTCAGCAAAACGAATATTGACATAACAGCAATTACTCTTACACTGTAAAAGAAAATGACCAATGAAAGACTTCCACGCAAAATATAGAGAAGATTCTAACACATAATGGAAAAGTTTGGACATTGCAATTCCCTATCCCAAGAGCTAATATAGCTGTTCAAGAAATTCTTCTGCAAACATCTCTGCCAAAGTCTTTTATTGGAACAGCACCATCTAAAGATAGGATAAGTATCTTATCTCTATAGCACAAGCCTATGATAAGAAGGCACCTTCTAATTTGGTCAGGCGCGTCCCTGACACTACCACCATATCTGAGACCACTGCGGATGATTGCTACGTCCAAATCTGCAGCGATGAAAACCCAAATGCCTGCTCTATCATGTAACATACATATATACCCACGTATTTTTTTATATAAGTGGTAAGAATTTTGTGTGCTTTCATTAATTATGCTTTTGTATTTTAATAAAAACATGCTGTTATTTATATAATTTACATGGGATGACAATATTTGGCCTAATTAAATTAGTAATCAATTTTCTGAGCTGCACACCTTTATTAATTGATATGATTAGGTATCATAGTGTAAGTTTTTACCCTATTGAGTCTATAATAGGTAGACTTTTAAGATTATAGCAATAAAATGGTGTTAATTATCATTTTTTTGGGATATTTTGCATATTTTCATATGTTTATTTTAGTACAATTTTGATTTTAAAAGTTAGAAGTTGGTGATTTAGTATTAGTATTTGATTAGTTATTTAACTTAGTTTAATTTCACCTCGTAATAGTTTAGTTTAGGTGATAGATTATAGTTCATTTGATATTGAAATTAAAGAAGTTTTGGTCTTCTTGCTGGGTTTAAATGATATTGGAAATCAAGTTTTCGAGTTGCCAAGCATCTTAGTCATGGAAATTGGAATCTTAGCTTAAAAATAGTGCATAATTCAGAAAGCATAAAGTTCGAACCACAGTAGTGAAAACCTAAGGCACAACATTATGCACATGCATTAGTTTTAACTTACTTTTGAATGAGATATAAAAGGGAAAGCAAGAGGCAAATGTTTTCTGAGCAAATTTTAGAGGCAAAGGAGGCATTCCAAAGCATCAAAAGCAAAGAAAAGCTTGGGTGGTGAAGACAAGAGTTCATGTGTTTGTTTTTTTAATTCCTCTTCTTTTTTCTTTGTTTCCATGATGAATCCAATACATTTTATGGTTTTAGTCACTACAAGAATGTCAATGATTTCCAACTAAGGATTTCGATTTCCTTCCTACTGATCTAAAAGTCTTTTTTGGACATTTCTTTGTTTTCCTACTAATTTTCAAACGGTAAATAGTAAAATATAATTAAAAAAAACCTAACATAGAAACTTGAAAAAGTTGCTGGAGATGAAATATGTCAACCAACATGGCCCAACTTTTTCTATTTTAAACATTTTTTTTATACTTTTTAACTTTTTTTAACATTTTAAAATTAAAGATTTTTTATTGTCTTCTTCACAACAGTAATATTAGCCGTTCAAATTAATATATAGCTTTAAATCTATAATTGTTTGAAAAAAAATAACCATTTGAAAATAATGTTATATAAGTAATCTCTCATTTATATATTTCACTTCTTCGATCTATTTCTTTTCTCTATTTTTCTCTCTTTCTCTTTTTTATTTTCTATTTTCTCTGTTTACTCCCAATTCATTGCTTTGCACTCAAATTTCCACATTCGGAGATTTATTCATTTTGTTTCTCTCAACTCTGTTTAATTTGCGCTCAGATTTTCGCCTTCGTGGATTCTTTGTTTTCTTTCTTCTAGTTTCAATTTTTTTTAAGGTATGTATAAATAATTATTTAATAATATCTGTATAAAATATCATTTGTTATTTAGTGTTGTTTTTTATTGACTATTTTTGTGATAATATATAAATAATTGCTTAATAATATTCATATGGAATATTATTTGTTATCTAATATTATTATTTATTGATTATTTCTGTGATAATATAGTGAAAAATAATTTTTTTATAATATTTACAAATTAAAACATTTTTTATATTTATTATTTTTTAATGATGTAGCTAAGGCAATTTTTTATTTAATAATATATGTAAGATGATATTTAAATTTTTTATTATAAAAAAATAAAAATTCCTAATAATCAAAGGTGAATGTATAATAAACTGAATCTTGGACATAAAAATTATAATAATGCATTTTTATAAGGGTAGAAGAGTTTATTACTTTTACTTGTAAAAATAGATCTAATTTAGGAAATAAAAAAATAGATGTCCATATTCTATATATGAAAATAAAGCCTATCTTACTATTGACGAGGTAAATGTTGGTCATTATAAAAGAAGGTTTCAACCTAAATATTGGATATGTCATAGTGAAATTGAAACATAGCCAACTAACATACACATTAGAACTACATCAAACTCAAGAAGAATGTAATAGTAGATATGAAAGAATTATTTTTAATGCAATTAAACTTAATTTTTATGTTAGTAACAATAAGAAAGTAGATTATGATGATAATATTATTTTTATTAAGAAAGCTTCAAATTTAGAAATTCAAAATTTTTTTGATTTATTGAATGTTTTTTAGTAACCAGTATAAGTAGGATGTAGTAATCAACCTAAGCTATCTATTGTAGTAAGAATGTTAAGTATTAAATCTAATAACAATATAATAGAGTTTTAATCAGTTTGCAAGTCTGATGAGGGAAAGTTACCTTCCTGATAATGTTGTACCTGAAAATTGATATAAAACAAAGAAGCTAGTATCAAACCTTGAATTATCTACTCTAAAAAATGATATTCGCATTAATAGATATATGTTGTGTTACAAAAATGATATAGACAAAAGAGCGTGTAAATCCTATGGAGTGACTCGATATAAAATTAGTTAACTTGATTGAAGACAAAGTTTATGAGAAATTCCAATAACAAGAATACAATATCTATCAATTATTTCTAGATTACAAAGATTTTATACTTTAATGAATTTTGCGAAATTTAAATGATGATATTAGAATAATAGAGAATATGAAAGTGTACTATGCCATCCATTGGATAGACAAGTAAGGAAACATTTTAATAGAGTATATCCCGATTTTGCCATAGAGTCACAAAATGTTTAATTAAATTTATGTACAAATAGGTTCACTTCTTACAGTCAATTTATTTTATTATATTCATGTTGGCCAATGATAATTATGCCTTGTAATCTCTCTTTTGAATTATGTATGATTACTCCTTACCTATTTTTTTATGACAATCATTCTTAGATTGTAAAATCCGAATATTAAGATTGATGTATTCTTATAGCCATTTATTGATAAGTTAAAATTATTATGGGAGGAAGGTGTATTAACCAATGACGTTTCAAAAAAGCAAAACTTTGATATGAGAACAACATTAATATAGATGATAATTGACTTTTCAGCATATAGAATGTTATTAGGATAGAGTATTGTTAAAAAATTAATTTGTCTTTATTGTATGGATCACTTAAAAGCTTTTATCTTGAATATAACACTCCTATCATTCTCTACAAGTTAAAAAGAATATTTTCACATGGATTTTTTTATTTTATAGAACATTTATCGATCCATTTGCCATTTGACACTAGAGTTGTGGCCTAGTCTAGTATCGATAAATATATATATTTGAAAGGTAATTGATGCATATGTGATATGTTCACTATTACTACTTAGTTTATGTTGTATAAATTTCTAATTTTCTCCAATTCCTTGTCATTTGGTCATGCACATTTTCAAACAAATTAAAACAAATTATTAAAAATAAAGTATGTATAGAAGATTCTATTTACGAGGTGTATTTTATTACAAAAGGTCTCACACTTATTCATACTACTTCAAGTCACATGTACTACTATAAGAAATCAAGGTTTTTTTTTTTGTGAAAAGTGGAATTTGTGTAATGAAAACTTCTTGTGGAATTTCTCACAAATTTTGTCGTAGTCTACAAGTTTTTCACAATTTTTGCTATAAATTTTTGTGGTTATTTTTTTGTGAGAACTTTTTGAGAGAATTTTGAAAGAAATATTATAACAAAAGTGTTGCGATGACAATAATGAGCATCAACAATTCTCACTAAATTTTTTGTGAGAGAAAAAAATTTGACAACTAATTTTTTTAATTTTTGCAAAAAAAAAATACCATGAGAAATATGGAGAAATAAGCCCTAAAAATATTTTTATTATTCTCATGGTAAATTACCATGAGAATTATTTTTTTTACTCATAAAACAATTTTTGCAAAATTTAAGAGAAAAATATGTTTTAATTCTCATAGTAATATATCGTGAAAATAAAAAATTTTAAATTTTAAATTCTCACAGATAAATTTTGAAAGAATTAAAATTTTTTTTAACTCTCATGGAAAAGTTTCATGAGAATTTGACAGTTGTATCAAATAACCTCAAATAAATTAGGTTAAAAAAGATTTGCAATATAAAGTACAATCTAAATCGTTTCTCTTAAAAATAGATTTCAATATTTAATTAAACTTTCTAAATATAAGAGAATCTAAAAGTTATCTAATTTAAAAGGGGTTTGCTTTAATTAAGCTAACTAAAATTTGATTGCATTAGAGTTCCTAACTACTAACTAAATTGTATGAATTAACAAGTAAATTGACATGTGACTAGCTTCGAATTTATCCCTTGATATCTACTATCCTCATCCTAATTCAATTATCATTGGTTCTTGTATAAGAGTTCTTATTTGTGTTTATGGCAATTTATTTTGAGTTACTATACAAGATTCAAGATACTAGCAATTTGATGTTGAATTTGAGACTTCAACTTTATACTAAATTACTAATTCTTGTGATTAAAATCATTAAACATTTAAATTTAGCAATTAATCAATGAATTAGCCTATGAATTTTTACCCTAAGATGTTCAATTAACTAATTAAACTTCAAAGAAACCTCAATTCAAACATTAAGTACACAATTTTTTAATATGCATTTCATCAAACTCCTTGATTGCATATATAAAAAATTGGAGAAAAATGAAAAATTTAGCACTTAAATTAATCCATTAATAATCAAATACTCTCCTAATTAATGTCTAACTAGCCATCAATTATAAATAACATAAATCCTAATTCATTACAAGCTCAACCAAGCAAATATATGAATAAGAAATAGTGTAGGAAGAGAGGAAAAATGGAATAGAAAATTTTAGCCAAAATCCCTTGCTAATTTTCATGGATTCAGGTTTCAATCCAAGGTTTTCCTCTTAGCTAGCCACAAGATGGAATTAGTGCTTTATGGAATGCAAAATAATGGAAAAAAATGGATAGAGGCAACTACGACTCAAATGGAGAATGGATGATGAATGAAAGTGATGCCCCATCTCTCTACCTAAGCCCACTTTTCTATTCATTCCCACCTGAGCCCTCTTTTAAAAATCATGTGCTTCTTCTCTCATGGATCCCATATCCTCCACTAAACCCGTGCTTCTTCATGTTTCACTTTTCACTTACCTTTCTCTCTTTTTTTTCAATCCCCAACTTATTCCATCCTATGTGAGTCTGTTCTCAATGCTCTCTCTTCTCCTGAATTTGTGGACCCCCTTTTGTAGCATTTCACATGCTTTCCTCCTTGAAAAGCTCATGTGTGCATATATGCGTGCTGGACATCAGAGTAATTAAAGAAGTTATGACCTAGACATGCTTCTTGTGTGCTACCTTCCTTAACTATCACATGCTCTCTCTTATGCTTCTTCCTTCTAAAACTCATGGCTTCATATTGACTTCCACGTGAGCTGTCCATGTATGATTCCCATCCATGCGTGTGTGGGTCAATAGTGGAGCAAGAATCCCATGCCTCCAAATTATGTGAGTCATTCTCCATTCCACATACCATGTGTGCTATCCGTGCATGGATGTGAATAAAGTTGTGTGTGGTTCTATGTATGAGTAATCCAAGTGAGGTGGTACATGTGAATGGAGAAAGAGTGAGCTGTGCATATGTGTGAATGAGAGAACCCATACAGCCTTTGTGTGGCTTCTTCATGTCCTGATGCTGTGTGTTTTTGAGAGACCATGTGAGGTCGTGCGACTACGTGAGAGAATAGAGTGAATCTACGTAAGCCTATAAACCTGTGAGTGCATGTCTTTGTGTGAATATGCAAGGCTATGTTTATGTGAACTCATGTTGAATGGAGAGAATAGGGAGTGGAAATCTGTCCTTCTCTTCATGTGAGTCTATGTATGTGTGAGCCTGTGTATGAGTGGAATGAATGCATGGATGATGAAGTGGGCTAGTGGCATTTTTCTTCTAGCATGTGTCTTGTGTGTGTTTTACTAACTTGGTGTAATACCTTAACCTCTTAACTATTATACCATAGTCTATTATCCATCTTAATGCATTTTATATGGATTGGAACACAAATGGAAAAAACCATGCACCTTACATGAAAAGGGCACTAATTTAATAGTATTAATTACGTTACGTAAGATCTCATTTCTTTAATTCATGCCCCATGAACCATGTGAATTTATCAATATCATTTTCTATTCATAACACATCCACACAAGTCATAGCCATCACCAAATATCTCAAAAACATTGGGTTTTTGGCTACATGTCACAAAATCAATAGTTTGCTCTCGGGTTCAGATTCTAACTTTCTGATGCAAATTTTGAAAATTCATAACTAATTATAGAAAAATTAAAATCAAGCAAACCATACCATTTTAGAAATTTGTAGATGTCTACTTTTGAGTAAAAATAATTCTAGGCCAATGCCATGGCTTTAAACCCATGGAAATTGATACAATAGTAACTTAAGTCAGGCTACTTTATTGGTACTATCATGCAACTTCAAAAATTTATTTCTCTCTCCATAGAGCTCTAAATGAGATGATTTTGGTGGCTATGGAAAGCTTGTGATATCTAGTTTATTTTTATAAAATTTTATGAGTATTGGATTTCATTTGACCCATATATGATATAGAGAAACAAACTGACCAAATGAATAGTAATCATACCATTTCTACATAATTTGGCCAACTTTTAAAAATCATAATAAATTATATAGAGTTCTAAATTGGATGCTCTTTGGCTCTGTGAAAAGATCTTGATAGGCCCTAGTTTTTGGCCAAATTTCATGAAAAAAACTCACTCATTTGGTTAGATATTGGTTCAACTCAAAAAAAGGTCAAAATAGAAGTCTATAATGGTTCATAATGCTACCAAATGACTTTCTTAACTATCCATAGCCACTTGGGCACGTCCCAAAGCACCTTTGCAGCCTAGGGAAGCATGCCAAATGGTTCAAATTATCATGAAGCTCAATCTCACCTTGCCACTTGCAATCATTCACATGTCTACACTAGCACATGGGTGGTAAAAATTCACATAGACATACATTTAGTTCTAGTTTCCATTTATACATGATATCCACATACTTTTATACATGCTCAATAGTTTACAAGCCATAAACTATTCATACATATTTTGACATTACATTACATTAAAAGCTATTCTATTGTCAAAGTGTGACAGCTCATACTTCTTGGACTCCATTCTTGCTTCCTTGAATTTTATCTAGATATGGTTAGATGGAAAAGCAAAAAGAGTGAGATTTAAAGAATTCCAATAGCTTTTAACCCTTTTAAACATACATAATAAATGCATATACATGTCAATGAATGCATGCATAACACTCAATCTATTAATGAACATACATAAAATATTTTTCTTGTCACATAAACTCATACATAGCAAATATAAGCTCTTAAAGTAATTGGTCTAGTCTCATCTATCTTTCTTGAGACTTTTAGATTTGTCTCACCCATTTTCAAGGGACTTTCAACTTAGTCTCATTCTTTTTAAGATTTTTGATTTTGCATCACCTATTTCTAGGGACTTTTATCTCATCCTCACCTATGCTAAGGGACTTTTGCCATAATCAAACCCATTCAAGCCAAAATACATTCATAAAACATATTTCAAGATTAACATAGTACCATGGTATGTGGGCAATAGTTAGAAATATTTCTCATGACATAAATATACATACAAGCACTCAAAGACAAGCAAACATCCAAGTTATGCATGAGAGAAAGGTTAGGAAGTTATTTTGAAATAAGAACATAATACTTTCCTCTTGAACTCATCCCCCCTTTCTCGGCCAAGCCTTGCTATTAAGTGGCCCTTGGTTTTCTTAGGCTAGACACATAAAAAGAGATATAAATCACTCATAAAAACAAGCTTTAGCATCATATGCACTCTATGTGAAGCTACTTTATTCTATGGCTCCATTATACTTCTATACAAGACCTTATGAAATAACTATGAGAATTCATGATCTTGGATCCCATTTCTTATTCATGTTAAGTCTCTTAACTTGATTTAAACTCCTTGAAGTCATCACAAATTTATTCCCAATAGCCTAGATACAAGTTACTTCTTTAAGTCTCACTATGAATCTTACACCTCTATCTCACAAACTAAGGCTTCTAAAGTATTTCTAAGGCTTTTTTTGATGTTCTTCCATCATATTTAATCCCTTTCTAACCTTAGAAAAATTTAAAACTCTCCCTAGGTGCATGAAGAGCTCTTGGCCAAAACTATGTAAGGATATAGCACCCATGGAGTTTGCTTGCTTTCTCTTAGGGAATTGGTACTTGTGAAGACTTCTTAGATGTCTTAAGAACTTATATATACTCTTAGACAACTTAAATTACTATTAGGAAGCTTCATCTTAGCCTATGTGTAATTAAATCCCTAGGTTTGCTAACTTACAATCCAATGCTTCTTATTCAATTCAATGGAATTTTCCTAATCCTCACATTCCATAACTCGTGGTTCAATTAAGAACACATGAAGAAAAACTTTCTTTCTAACTTTCTCTCTTTAGGCCAAAGGTTAAATAGCTTGAAAATATAAAATTTTGTAAGTGATTTAAGTAAAATTTTACCTTAAAACAAAGCTCTCTTCGTGTAAATTATTTTTCATCGATTAGTTTCTTGAAAATAGTTCTTTTTTAGCTTGGGTTAGACCTAAATCTTTAAGTTTTCAAGAAAATAAAACCACCATTAGAGAGCTCTTAAAAAAAGGAACAACTTTCTTAACTGGTGCAAGATAAAATGAGTTGTTTACTCACCTAAATAGGAGCTTAAACTTCTCTCTCCCTTCCGTTAATGTCATGCCATGGCTGTTCAAAATTTTGAAAATGGAAGCTTAGAGAAGGTGATGAGGTACAATCTTACTTAAGAAACCTCTTTTATAATTTGTCAAAATAACCATTTTGCCATTATGTGCCTGTTTGCTCCATTTACGCTTATTTCAACTCCTTTTTAAGAACCGTCTTTTTTATCACAAAATTTAGGTCCTATAATTTATAAAATACCTTTTTTTTCATCCAAATTAAATTTAAAACCTTTCTGAGAGAATCAATCAAAGTTCAAGTTAACTGATGCTCTAAAACGTAAATCAGAGAGGTTTAAACCATTTTAAAGGTTTCTATAATTTTTAGGGCCTCTAAGAACTCTAGAAAACTCATTTTTTCCATTTAAAAATTATTCCTTCGAGTTTCCTAAAAAATACCTAAAATTACAAAAATGTCACTACATCTTCATTAAATTTCGTCTAATTATTCTTACTTCATTTTCAGGGCACCTCTGGCCTTAGATCCTTATTATTTAAGGTCTAAATTATTACTTTAATTTTATTAGATCTCAAATCATTCTATATGGGAGACTTTCTTTTATATCTAGTGCATTTCATATGTTTATGGAGAAATCGAACATTACGTTTCTCATGTTTTCAAAAGAACCAGATGTTACACTTGGACTCATGGCATTATGTGTGAAATGAGTTGGTGGAAGGATGTGGAAGTGGCTTGTGCACATAACATGAAATGAGAGCTATGTGTGGGTGGTTGTGAATAAAGCCATGTGTGAACCATGCATATATCCTGGACATGTGAATGAGCTATGGGTGAACTTGAGTGAGTGGATGAAACAGTGGGGCCTCGTGGAAATAATGCTTCATATGCATAATGGATCTTGCAGCCTTCTTTATCAAAACCAGTGCTTCCCATGTTTTTCTTCACATGCCATTATGCTGAATGATTTGTGCAATGTATATGAGTGAATGATTCATTGATGCTGCCTTTTCCCCCACTCCTTAGTCAAAACCACATTTGGTGCATTCCATGCCTTCTCCATATGAGATTCCCTAAATAAAGAAGAAAAAAACAAAAAGCAAAGCCTATTAAATGAAATCGCCATTTAAAAAAATAAAATCATTAAAATGCTTAAATTATTCAACAAAATTCTAAAATATAGGATTTTATTTTCTAAACTAAATAATATCCAATTAAAGCTTAAAGTGTCATCAATTCATGAATAAAAAGTCTAGAATTAATGGATAAAAATATAGAAAATATGTGAATTATCAAATTATGAAAAATAAAATAAAATAATTAGATAGCAGAATATTAAGTGAAAATTTCTTTATTCTTGCAAAAATTTACCATGAGGATTTTAAGTATTTTTGTGACATTTAAGAGGGAAAACATATTTTCATTCTCGCAAAATTTTTCAAAGAGAATAAAAAATTACAAGTTTGTTAATTTTTAATTCTTACAAAATTTTTCCATGAGAATAGAGGGGAAAAATTTGAAAAATGGAATGTTAAGTGAAACATCCGATTGAAAAGGCAAATTTACTTCCTTAACATTAACGACTTTGTTCTTAATCATCCATCTTAATCCAAAAATATTTACACTTCCTCCACCTCCCACTCTTTCGGCTTCCTTCTCCTCATCCTCCCTTCTTCTTTAACATTGACTACTTCCTCAACATTAACTGTTATGAACCTTGGGATGAAGGTACACAAAGATTATGGAATGATTGAAATTAAATATACCAAAATATATAGAAACTTTGATTCATTTGTAGCTGCAAAATAGGCTATGCAAGTTTTGTGATAAGCTTAACAAGTAAAATGAAATGATAATGATAATATGAGAGTAATTAGGATTTTTAAAAAAATTTAGGATGTATTTAAATATTTGTAAGAAAGAATTAGCAATAAGTAGCACTTTAGCATGAGTCTTTGAGACCTTAGGTGTTATAATGAAAGGTGTTAGGTTCGAATATGGCTGAGACCATACTAAGCTTTTTTTTTTCTCCAATCTAGCTTTTTCTCCTAACAATGATTGAAATGCCCTTAGGAAATCTGATGCAAGCCTAGGTTATTTTATGACTTCATCATAAGTCTTCTCTAAGACACCACTTTAGACCAGAACACATTGTGCAATGTTGTAGGAATGGTGCGAAGCTTTTGCTGTGGTGTTTTTCCTTTCCTCTTTAGGTGAAGCAACCCTTGCTCCATTGTAGCTTCATTTTTACTGCAACATTCCATCATTTAAGTTAGATTTTCTTCATCTTATTGCTGCCTTCATCACCTCATTTTGCTATTGCACCTTGACAGCTGAATATTCTGCAAAACCATAACTATCCAGGTTTAAAATTCATAACTTTGTGTATTTTAGTTAAACTTAGTGATGGAACCAATTAAGGCTAGTGATTGGTTTAGGGATTGATAAGTTGGCAAATTAAAGTACTAAATAAACAAATTTAATTTTGGGTAATAAGAGATAGGTGAAATAATAACTAAAACAAGTTAAACCTTAATCTAGAATAATGTTAGAGTAGAAAATTTCTAGTAGGAAATAATTAAATAGAAATGGGTTGGCTAGTATAAGACCATAGGAAAAGGATTGATTAATGGACATGGAAGAGTAATCAACATTAACTAGGCAACTAATAGTTAATTAAGAAAATTTAATGGGTTAAAAGATAGCTAGATCTTGATTAAGCACTAAATTTAAATAACCAATATATTAGGAAAAGACTTAAGTGTGTGATAAATTATGTTAATTAGATTTAATTAAAAAAAATAGAAGAGAAGAAGAAGAAGAAAGAAAGCTGCAAATTGCACTTGTAGAATTTAAGAGAATTTTTATGACTATTTTAGGAGTCGTTTTGAGCACTTTGGTGGAAGAGTGACGATGTTTAGCAAGGATGTTAAATTTTTACCACCATGATGAGTAGATTATAAAATATGATATTGTTTTTAAATTTCATCCATTCTAAATCTCTCTTTTCTTGTTTGAACTTTGTGTAATCTTAGGGATAAGCATCTTAAGTGGTAGCTTTCTTTTAACATAAGTCAAGATTATATTTGAGTCTCCTAGATTATAATATGCCTTATATATTCATATTTCCAATGATCACAGGATGATAAATTTCATGTGTGAAGCATGTTCTATTATATATATACTACTCTATATTTAAGGTAGGATTGCGTAGAATGGTGATAACTAATAGCAGTCATGTTAGCTTTAGTGCACCCTGACATTTCCATATAGATTATGTGACTAAACGTTAGGATGGTACCAAATGAAATGCTCTATAAAAGTTATGGTTACATGCACGCAAATTTGGATATATGGTTACTTATCCTTTATGGGCTAAGTGTCCATACTATTATATTATATATATTAGATTTAGAGTTCTATACAACCTTTCTTATGGTTTTTGTAGAATTACTTATTCTTTTTCTAGCATTTAAAATCTACGTTTATAGTTTCATTTTTCAAATTAATTCTCAACACTATTATTATTATTATTATTATTATTATTATTATTATTATTATTATTATTAATCATCTTATGAACTTGATTAAATTAGTTGCACCTGATTTCATACTATATATATAATATCAAACTAATCTTTTTAGACTAAAATATATATATACGCACTTCTATAAGTCTTTATATTTTAGATTTAAAGACTCATGAATTTACTTATTCACCTTATTTGATGAAAAAAAAATTATTTTTGCCATAGGAACTCCGTGGCCATTTGTCCCCTTTTGTTATTATTTATTTTTTATTCATTGGATACTGCAACTCACTTGATTATTTACTATTGTAAATACTAGAGCCACAACCGATCGACCTTTGTCAAAGAAGTTAGGAGGTCTGCAATGCTAAGCCTAGCATTGTTCCACTGGGCTTATTTATTTGTGTTGCATATTTCTTTTTCATAATTTGAATTCTAGTTATGGCTCCACATATGTATAGAAAAGATTCCCCCTTCCTTGTGGTCATATTTTTTTGTTTGCTAGTGAAAGCGGAGCTCTTTGCAATATGCTTTTGGTTGATTGTGCTAAGTTGGTTGGTTATAAAAAATCTAGGATGTTCAAAATTTAAGAGAGCTTTGTTGGGTTTTCTATAATAAGTTGTATAAGGATATTTGATGCAAATTATGAAAGACTATCGAACTTTAGATTCTTTATAAATGAGATAAAGCTTTTGAATTATGTATTAATTTAGGATTATTATATTTTAAAAAACTAATAAAAATATATTTTAATGGTAGAGAAATTTTTGGTGTTATCAAGTTTATAAATATGGAGAAATTTCCTATAAGTTGTGCCAGTCACATTTTTGTTTAGGGGGTGTGGCAAGTTTATTACATGCCATATGCTATAAAAAGTAAAGATAAATTAGATTAGTGAACTGTCATTAAAACTAGATGAAAAAATTTGGTAGTTGATAATAATACATTTTACTTATTAAGATAAAAAGACTCATGTTGGTATAATAGATAGTGAGAAAAAAGTTTCTATTATTACTCTTTTTTAAAACTCTAATCTAATACTACAATAAAAGCTATATTGAAATAACTCAATGCCACTAAGGTAGGAAACAATGACCTATAATTTATTCACTTTAAAATAATATAATTCATTTTTTGTTATTTATGTCATTTTCTTTCTATTTCCATTTTTAATTAGATGTATAAAAAAGGACAAGGTGCAAATCTGTATTCCAAAGCTCACAAAAAAGTTATTTTTAAAAGAAAGATAATCTAACCATTCGGTGAAAATAGTAATTGTTCTTAATTAATTACATTATTTAATAATAATATAATTTTATTTATTTATAAAATAATTAAATATAAATTTATTTTATTTAACAATTAGGTTATGGCTAGATAGTGATGAGATCGTTGGGTACATTGTTGATGTCAAAAAAGTTATTAATGATGGTCAATCTAATTGTTGGAAACAAGTTTCTAAATTAGTTAAACAATTACAGTTTCAAGAATTTGAAGTATATTTTAATCTTTATGTGTCATGACATTATAATTCTTTGTGTGTCAATTTATTAATAATTAAAAAAGCCTTCTTATTTGAATTATATAAATATTATGCTTGGAACATCAAAGATCAGCTTTAAATTTATAAAAACTTCAAGGCTTGGAAAAGAATTTGGTTGAAAGATTTTATCGGTTATGCATAAGATAAAGGAAAAAAGCCATCTTGGATTAAAGAACTTATTTGGAACAAATTGTGTGCTAGTTGTGACACTCTACAATTCCAATAAAGAAATCAACAAACAAAGAAAAATAATGCCTTCAACTCTAGTTTTGGCTTATCTTTTCACACTTGTGGCTCTACTTTAGTCTTAAAGTGTGCTGCAAATTTGGACAAAAAACTAGGCAAACCCTTAACACTAATTGAGCTTCGCATTTGAACCCATTGAAAATCAACAAATAATAGTTGGGTTGATTAAAAAAAAAAAGCAAAAACCACATTTGTAAGTGTAATTTTGACTATATGTTATTACGTCTATTCCATTAGCAATAAATTCACGTGTTTGTTCTTTTTTGTTCAAAATGATTAGATCAGCCTTAAAAGAATAGTTACAAGTTCTAATTCTTTATAAATTTTTTGCTCTAAAATGAAGTAGATCTATGGATAATGGCTACTAGAGGAAAAAAAGGTTGGCATGGTATATGATCTTAGAAGTGTCTCACATCAAATAATTAGAGATTAGATCTTTAGATATACATATAGTCTTGAGCCTAATTGATAGGCATATCCAAGTGTCGTAGAATCTATATACCATAGGGAAATTAGATGAAGATCTTGATTGTATAATAGAGCCTTAAAAAATGCAATTACATGTAAATGAAAAATCAATGCAAGATATGCAATGTTAAATTTATCAATATCATCAAAAGAATATTAGCCCAAGTCAACCAAAAGATTAGGATAAAAATTGTAAATTTTTATGTTTTTTTTTAATATTTCATATTAAATTTATGTATTTAATTTCTATTTACTTGAATATAATATTTTTTTATTTTTTAATAATTTACATTAAATTTATGTATTTAATTTTTATTTATTTGAATTCTTGGACAGATGTTCCTCAATCATACAAGGAATTATGGTTTTTAAAATTTTAGGCAAAGTTTTACCATTATTTATTACATAATTATATTATTGTAAGGCAAAAATGATTAAGCATTTAAGAGATTTGATTGGTAATGCTCAAAATTTGGAAAAAAGGCCTTAATGGATTGGAGAATTCATTTGGGATGAGTTGTATGAGCATAAGACACTCTTTAATCTCAATTAATAAGTTAACAAACGAAAAAAAATAGAGCTTCTAACTCTAAGTTCAATTTATCTTTACACACTAAAAGTTCTATTTCCATGGTAGAGTACGTTAGAAGAATGGTAACTAATTTTGTTTCTTTTAATAGTTACTTATTGTTTAAAATATGTATTTTAACTACTAGTATATATTTTTTAATTTTGTACATAAAAGGCATAAGAACTAGAGAGGGGCCTATATATTCTAAAGTGTTCCTTAGAACACATAAAAAAAAATAGATTCATAAAAAATTACTAATTATATATGTTAGTGTCATTTTATATTTAATTTATACACATTATTGCAACTTTTTTAATTTTGATCTTTTTTTTTTAGGATGAATATACTTACTACAAAAATGATGTAGAAAGTTCGAGGAAGAGTATAGCAAACCCATAATTATGGCTGCAAACTACCAATACAAAAAAGAAAGACTCAATTTATTGTTTGAGCAATATGTCACATAATATAATTAAAATTTTAAGTACATGATATAACCAGCAATCACTAGTCAAGTGCCATTATACCTTCACTCTTCCTATATATAAAACTTAATAGGAAGTGAATTTATTAATTATAGAAGACAAACTTATAATACTCAATTAGAAGAGATCTAAAAATAGATAGAAAAACTTAAGTCACAATTAAATGAATTTACCCATCTTCATTATCAACAATCTCAATCTCAATTTGGCTTAAGTTCATCATAAAAATATCCATTTCCATATAGGCAAAATGTCTTTCATATTAGATATGAAATGAAAGATAACAAAAATGAGAATAATGAAGAAGATGATGATGATAATGAGCAAATTTTGATTTTTTTTAAATTTTATTATGTAATTACTTTTTGTATAGTAAATGTTTATATATGTGAATTTTTATTACAATTTTTAATTCCAATTTTTGTAAATTTAATATTTCTAATTGATAAAACCATTTAAAACGTTTTTAACAAATTTAATAAAAATGTCTACCAATTGAGTTATATATTATATATTAAAGTATTTAGTGAAAAAATATATATTAACTTCAACATATAAAATATAATATATTAATAAAAAAGAGAAATTAAAAAATAGCCATAGTCCCAAATGAAAAAAGCCACTTTACTTCTTTAGTTGAAATATATTATATGTCAAAAATAAAAATTAATAAATGGAAAATGCATGAAATCCTGGTAGCAATAGTTCACTTAATTTTTTGAATTTCTCTTCAAATATTAGATGTCAATCATAAAATTTGCCCAAGTTTTGATTTATAAATTTGTGCCAACAACATTCTTACTAATTTTTTTCTTTATATATATATGTTGTGTTTTTATTTTCTACTAATATTCAAAATTTTTCTCTTCAATTTTATTTTTTCCCATTTTTCTCTATTATGTTTATATCTAATGCTCTCTTCTGCAATCTTTATAACTTTTCAATTTTGAAAATTTGAGCACATATTCAAAAGTATCTTTTGAGGCATATTCATTCCTTTATTTCATTTTCTTCTTCTATCATTTTATTTGAGCTTTTCCTGTAACGCCCAGTACATTGTCCAATCACTAGAACGGGCCGATTTGAAAAGTAAGTCCCTTGAGATAAGTGATTCAAGGTCAAATAAAATTTGAGTAAAATTTTAAATAATAGAAAATGAGGATTTGAGCCTTGAGTTGCCCAAAAACTGGGGTCGGAGCGATTCAAAAAAATTGCCGAAAGGCCAGTGGCATTTTCGTAAATAGGTGTAATTTTGGAAAAACACCTAGGAGGGCTTTTTAAATGAAAATTTTGAGTTGCTCAAGGTTCTCAGAGGCCCCAAAAATCATGGGAAGCCCCGGGACTGGTAAAGCCCCTCCGGTGTACTCTTTCCAACGTCGGTTGACCCGAACTTTGACCGATTCGTTCGGGATGGTTTTAACTCCAATTTGAGTGATTCAAAAGGTATTTTATTAAATTGGAAACCTAAATTTTATGATGGAAAAGACGGTTCTCAAAAAGGAGCTAAAACGAAGCCGAAACGAACTTGCCATTACGGAAGGGCAAAATTGGAATTTATGATTTCTTGAATGTTCCACACTTTTCTCCCTTCTTATCCTCTTTAATGAGCACGACCCATTCTGCCCAAAATACAGAAATCTTCAGCTCTCTTAGGCACACCAAAGAGAGGAGAAAAAGAGGAAGAAAGCCAAGGAGAAACTAGGTAATTTCATGAGATTTCTTGCTCCATCTTCCTCTAATCTTGTTTTTCTCTCTTCCTCCTTTCTTTCCATGGATTTTTTGAATGATTTGGTTCTGTTTTTGACCCAGACCTAAGGGGAGAATTTCAAATTTTCTAAGGAGAAGAGAATGAAGGAGAAAGACACTTGAAAGCTCACTTGAACCATAGGTAATCTTTGCTTTTTGTTGCATCTTCTCTTCCCCCTCTCTTTGTGTGTATTTCAGCCAAGAACAGAACCAAAGGAGGGGAGGATATTCTGTCCAAATACAAGGAGGGAACAAGGGTTTTAGGCCATGGGGAGCTGGCATATTGCAAGAAATTCCAAGAAAAACTAATAGAAAACAAGTTATAAAAGTGTAGTGTTTTCTAGGGTTTTGCAAAATCTGATTTTGTGTGAATGTTTCCTTGGCTATTTGAATGTTTCCTTGAACTCCTAAGACCTTTAGAAAGCCTCCCAAGTGGCTCTCCCATCAAGGAAAAATTACAAAGCTATGAACCTGCATTATGGTGCATATTTCGGCCAAGCTAGGTTCATAAGGCTAGGGGATGTTTTAATTTGTTCTAGCCTTGTTTTGGGACTTTATATGATGTTAGAAGATGGGAGAAACCATTGGAAAAAATTTAGGAGTCATAGATTGGGAGTATCTCAGCCATCCACCTTCGGTGCACCCCAGCCTTCCACTTCTGGTGCTCCACCCCCACCTCCCCAGGAACCAGTTCAGGCTCTGCCATCTATCCAAAAACAATTGAATCAATTCAGAAAGAACAACCTGCCTGTGTTTGATGGAGAGCTAGATGCAGACAAGGCAGAGGCCTGAGTGAGGGAGATAGAGAAAATCTTCGCAGTGATGGATTGCACCCCAGAACAAAAAGTTCAATTAGCCACTTTTATGTTACGAAAAGAAGCTGATAATTGGTGGCTCAGTGCAAGGCCCTTAATGGAGGCTAGGAATTTACAAATGACTTGGGAAAACTTCCTAGTACAATTTTATGAGAAGTATTTCCCCAGTTCTGTGAGGAAACAAAAAAGAGGTGCAATTTATGGGATTAAAGCAGATAGATGACATGACTGTAGACCAATACGTGGCAAGATTTATAGAATTATCTCGGTATTCTTCGTACCTTCAGAGGTATGATGATGAGCCCTGGAAGTGTGAACAGTTTGAGCTTGGGTTGAAACCCAGGTCAGAGATATAATGACTCCACACAGAATACGAAACTTCAATGCTATCGTGGAGATCAGCAGGGTAATCGAGAATAATTTGAGAGAGATTATGCCTACTGTCATGACATCTGGACAGAAGGAAACCCTGGAGTTAAAGAGACCGAGACTAGAGGAAGGAGCCAGTTCCACACCATTTAGCAAAAAGAAGAGCAAGGTGCCATGGAACAGGAGGCCACCGAAAGGAAAGAAGGTACAGCCTCCGAGGACTCAATCATCCGTTGCCCCATAATCCACAATGATTTGCTATAAGTGTGGGAAGCAAGGGCATATTGCCAGAAACTGCTCTCAGGCATATTTAGCGCCTCCACTTAGACCGCCTCCTCCCAGGCCACAGACCCAGGGCAGGGTGTTTGCCCTTTCTCAGCAAGAGGCTAGTGCGTCTCCCAGTCTTATTCGAGATACGCTCATAGTGAACGATTTTTCTGTAATTGCTATGTTTGATTCAGGTGCTAGTCACTCGTTTATATCTTATGACTGTGTGAGACGTTTAGGTCTTGCCATTAGTACTCTACCATTTGATTTATCTGTCACCACACCCACTAGAGGCCACGTTATTACTTCCTATACTTGTTTGAATGTCACTGTCCAGTTTAATCATTGTTATACTACCATTGACTTGATTTGTATGCCATTCCATGACATTGATTTGATTGTGGGTATGAACTGGATGATTGCCAACAATGTTATCCTTGATTGTGAACATCGCACTGTATCTATACCTTCTTGTGGGACCATACCTAGGATAGGAGCCGAGCTATCTTTCATGACTACTGTCCAGGCTGAGAGATACTTAGAGCAGGGGTGTCAGGGGTTTCTAGTCTTTTTCTCTATACGAGTCGAGGTAGAAGAAGGGATAGAGGAGATCCCGATCGTTAGGGAATTCCCGAAAGTTTTCCCTAAAGATTTTGATTTTAGTGGCCTACCTCCCGAGAGAGAGATAGAGTTCCCCATAGAGATAGTGCCTGGGGCTGGACCGGTGTTCAAGGCTCCGTACAGGATGGCTCCCACCGAGCTTGCTGAATTGAAAAAGCAGATAGAGGAGCTATTAGAAAAAGGGTTCATACGCCCTAGTGTTTCACCCTAGGGAGCTCCAGTGTTGTTCGTGAAAAAGAAAGATGGTAGCTTGAGATTGTGTATAGATTATAGAGAATTGAATAAGGTTACCATCAAGAATAAGTATCCTCTTCCTAGGATAGATGACTTGTTAGATCAGTTGGTTGGGGCATCTGTCTTTTCCAAGATAGACCTTAGATCTGGATATCACCAGCTGAGAGTGAGAGTTGAAGACGTCCCAAGGACAGCCTTCAGGACTAGATATGGGCATTATGAGTTCCTCGTGATGCCATTCGGGCTGACGAATGCGCCCGCGGTATTCATGGACTACATGAACAGGGTTTTCAGACCGTATCTAGATAAATTTATTGTGGTCTTTATTGATGATATCCTAGTGTACTCTAGATCTTTTGAGGAGCATGAGAGGCATCTAAGATTAGCCCTAGAGACTCTGAAAGAGAAGAAATTATATGCCAAACTGAGTAAATGTGAGTTTTGACTAACCGAGGTAAAATTCTTAGGTCATGTGATCTCACGAGATGGGGTCGCAGTAGATCCCCATAAAGTTGAGGCTGTGTTACAGTGGGATAGACCTAGGACTATCACCGAGGTTAGGAGTTTCCTTGGTTTGGCAGGATATTACCGACGATTCATTTAGGACTTTTCTCAGATGGCCTTGCCACTTACGAGGATGACTCGGAAGGATACACCCTTTGTGTGGGATGAGAGATGTGAGAGAAGTTTCCAGGAGTTGAAACTCCGATTAACCACTGCCCCTGTGCTAGTCATTCCTGACCCTAGTTTACCATTTGTGGTATATAGTGATGCCTCGAGGAAATGGTTAGGATATGTATTGATGCAGCAGGGTAGGGTAGTGGCATATGCCTCTAGGCAGCTGAGGCCTCATGAGGAGAATTATCCCACACATGACCTAGAGTTAGCCGCAGTAGTGTTTGCTCTTAAGATTTGGAGGCACTATTTGTATGGTGCAACTATAGAGATTTATAGTGACCACAAAAGTCTGAAATACCTATTTGATCAGAAGGAACTCAATATGAGACAAAGGAGATGGATGGAGCTCCTGAAAGATTATGACTATGTATTGAAATACCATCCGGTGAAGGCCAATGTGGTGGCCGATGCCCTAAGTAGGAAATCCATCCACGCTGCCCATATGATGATCAGGGAGCAGGAGCTCCTAGAAAAATTTAGAAATCTAAACCTCTCTTGCCAGCTAGTATCGGGTAGACTATTTTTGAGTGAGACCCGAATTGAGAATGAGTTGAGAGTCCAGATCTTAGATGCTCAGAGAGAAGATGAATTCTTGAAACAGATTAGGAGCGAAATCTCCCAGGGTAGGACCTCAGATTTCAGAATATCTGAGGACGGTGTGATAGTATACCAAGATAGAATTTGTGTACCTAGTAGCAATGAGTTGAGAGAGAAAATTCTAGAAGAGGCACACAAGAGTAAATATACTATCCATCCAAGTGCCACCAAGATGTATCAGGATCTAAAAAGAATCTTCTGGTGGCCAGGAATGAAAAATGATGTCACAAACTATGTGGCGAGATGTTTAGTGTGCCAGAGGGTCAAGGTAGAACACCAGAGACCCGCTGGGTTGTTACACTCCCTAGATATCCCCGAGTGGAAATGGGATAGTATAGCTATGGATTTCGTTATGGGGTTACCCAGGACATCCTCTGGACACGATGCTATCTGGGTAGTTGTAGATAGATTGACGAAGTCTGCACATTTCTTAGCGATTAGGGCTACTTACTCATTGGATAGATTAGCCCAGTTATACATACGTGAGATAGTGCGACTTCATGGAGTACCCAGCAGCATAGTATCTGATAGGGACCCCAGGTTCACATCGAACTTTTGGAGGTCGTTACAGCATGCCTTAGGGACCAGGTTGCGGTTTAGCACTGCTTACCACCCCCAGACTGATGGTCAGACTGAGAGGACCATCCAGACCTTAGAGGACATGCTGAGGGCATGTGTGTTAGAGACGAGGGGTAACTGGGATGCATATCTGCCATTAGCTGAATTTGCATACAATAATAGTTATCATTCCAGTATTCAAATGGCCCCTTATGAGGCTCTCTACGGGAAAAAGTGTAGATCTCCATTATGTTGGGTTAAGCTAGGTGAAAGGAGCTTAATAGGGCCTGAGATAGTTGACCAGACTACCCAACAGATAGAATTGATTAGAAAGAAACTTCTTACGGCTCAGAGTAGGCAGAAAAGTTATGCCGATCGAAGAAGAAGGCCGTTAGAGTTTGAAATTGGAGACCACGTATTCATCAGAGTGTCTCCAGTGACTGGGGTAGGTCGGTCTATGAGGGTAAAGAAGCTCAGTCCTAGGTATATTGGTCCATTTGAAATTCTTGAGAAAATCGGACCCGTGGCCTACCGGATAGCCCTACCTCTAAACCTAGCCCAAATCCATAATGTTTTTCATGTCTCCCAATTGAAGAAGTACTTACTAGACCCCTCACATGTCATAGAATATGAGCATATTCAATTGCAGAAAAATCTTTCCTATGTAGTAAGGCCAGAGAGGATTGTGGATGCCAAGTTGAAACAACTGAGAAACAAGAGCATCTCTCTGGTGAAAGTGGTCTGGAAGGGCCCGACGTCTGAGGAGGCAACCTGGGAACTAGAAGATAACATGAAACGAAAGTATCCAGAGCTATTTCCCTAAGGTACGTATTTAAATTTCGAGGACAAAATTTATTTTAAGAGGGGTGGAAATGTAACGCCCAGTACATTGTCCAATCACTAGAACGGGCCGATTTGAAAAGCAAGTCCCTTGAGATGAGTGATTCAAGGTCAAATAAAATTTGAGTAAAATTTTAAATAATAGAAAATGAGGATTTGAGCCTTGAGTTGCCCAAAAACTGGGGTCAGAGCGATTCAAAAAAATTGCCGAAAGGCCAGTGGCATTTTCGTAAATAGGTGTAATTTTGGAAAAACACCTAGGAGAGCTTTTTAAATGAAAATTTTGAGTTGCCCAAGGTTCTCAGAGGCTCCAAAAACCATGGGAAGCCCCGGGACTGGTAAAGCCCCTCCGGTGTACTCTTTCCAACGTCGGTTGACCCGAACTTTGACCGATTCGTTCGGGATGGTTTTAACTCCAATTTGAGTGATTCAAAAGGCATTTTATTAAATTAGGAACCTAAATTTTATGATGGAAAAGACAATTCTCAAAAAGGAGCTAAAACGAAGCCGAAACGAACTTGCCATTACAGAAGGGCAAAATTGGAATTTATGGTTTCTTGAATGTTCCACACTTTTCTTCCTTCTTATCCTCTTTAATGAGCACGACCCATTCTGCCCAAAATACAGAAATCTTCAGCTCTCTTAGGCACACCAAAGGGAGGAGAAAAAGAGGAAGAAAGCCAAGGAGAAACTAGGTAATTTCATGAGATTTCTTGCTCCATCTTCCTCCAATCTTGTTTTCCTCTCTTCCTCCTTTCTTTCCATGGATATTTTGAATGATTTGGTTCTGTTTTTGACCCAGACCTAAGGGGAGAATTTCAAATTTGCTAAGGAGAAGAGAATGAAGGAGAAAGACACTTGAAAGCTCACTTGAACCATAGGTAATCTTTGCTTTTTGTTGTATCTTCTCTTCCCCCTCTCTTTGTGTGTATTTTAGCCAATAACAGAACCAAAGGAGGGGAGGATATTCTGTCCAAATACAAGGAGGGAATAAGGGTTTTAGGCCATGGGGAGATGGCATATGGCAAGAAATTCTAAGAAAAATCAATAGAAAACAAGTTAGAAAAGTGTAGTGTTTTCTAGGGTTTTGCAAAATCTGATTTTGTGTGAATGTTTCCTTGGCTATTTGAATGTTTCCTTGAACTCCTAAGACCTTTAGAAAGCCTCCCAAGTGGCTCTCCCATCAAGGAAAAATTACAAAGTCTATGAACCTCCATTATGGTGCATATTTCGGCCAAGCTAGGTTCATTAGGCTATGGGATGTTTTAATTTGTTCTAGCCTTGTTTTGGGACTTTATATGATGTTAGAAGATGGGAGAAACCATTGGGAAAAATTTAGGAGCCATAGATTGGGAGATGGCCTAATGGTGTCCATAATGGTGCTTTGTGAAGCAACTTGGTTTTCCAATTGTGCAATTGAATGTGTGATGGCTCCAAGGACCTTAAATGAGTCCAAGAAGTTTAGAAAGAACAAGAGAATGGAGCTTAGCACTTGAATAATATGAGTTGCTTCAATAGGCCATTTATGGAACCAATATGTCTATTTTGGAGCCAAGTGTGTAATAAGCTTTAGTTTAATGTCTTGGCTTGCTTCAAATGTGTAATTGTGTGATGTTTGTAATGTCTAGGCCAAGAGAACCCTACTCCACCTAAGTGCTCTTGTGAAACCAAGGAGGGGAAGGAAATTGCAAAGTGAGCTTGCATATATAAAAAGGTAGCTCTCCACCTCATTCTCTTTGCATTCTTGTGTGCATATGTATGTCTTAGTGTGCTTGCATGCATTCTTGATGCTTGATAATATGCCACTTGATCTTTGTTGTGCATTGGTACCAATGTGTTGTCTTGAATGACTATGGTTGTGAAAAGAGCCCATAAGGGTGAGGTGATGCCAAAAGTCCCTTGATGAAGGTGAAGAGATGCCAAAAGTCTCATGGCATGGGTGAGACAAGGCCAAAAGTCCCTTGAATGGGTGAGGCAAAGTCAAAAGTCCCTAGACCAAGAGTGAGGCAAATCCAAAAGGCCTAGAAATGGGGTGAGGCTAAACCAAAACTTTCTAGGGCATGAAAGTAATCTTGACATGTGAATGTGGCATGGAATGGAATTTATTGCACACTTTATGCTTGTATGGTTATGCATTTGGTATATGTATGCCTTGAATGTGGTGTGAATGGGTGTGTGAGCTATTGAGATTCTTAGAATCTCACCCCCCTTTCCCCTTCATCCTTGAATTGTCTAGGTGGTGTTCCAAGTCAAGGAGATGCAAGTCAAGGACATTGAACCTCTTTGTTTTGGTGTATGATGTACTTTAAATGGTGGTTAAGTGTCAAAGTAATGATGTATGTAATCTTTTTGTGATGTAATACCATGGACAAGTGTAAAATGATGTATGAATATGATGTACACTTTATATGACACTAAATCTTTAGTATTGTGCAAATTGGCTTTTGGATGGCTTGATGTAACTATGCATAAATAGATGTTGAGAGACCAAAATGAGTTGCATGAGGTTTGGGATCACTTGGGCAGCCTCTACAAGTCATATTTGTGCTTTGAAACTTGCTCAAGGGGTGCCAAATTCAAGAAGAGGCCATTTGGTGCAAAGTGACTCTTGGTAGGAAGCAAAAATGACCATTTCATGAGGCTATGTCACTTTTTGTCCAAATGAACTCTTCTTAACCTGAAATTTGACATGCATCTAGAGCTTATTGAGAGCTTTTTGAGAAGCTAAAGTTGGTAATTTTTGGAGTTCTGTGGAATATTTAGCGAATTGTTGAAATTGGAAAATTTTCTGGTTTTGGTCCTTGGTACTGTAGCACTGGTCCGAAATTGAATTCTGTCACTCATGGGGCAAACGATGTCCAATTGCCACGAAATTTCATATAGATAAACTAGGCATTCACAGTGACTTGTTCCAACTAGAAGCACCTCATTTGGAGTTCTAGAGAGGGAGATATAAATTTTTGAACATTCTGTCTAGTATCAGGACCCTTACCCGACTTGATGTACTATTCTATTGAATTTCGAGACTTTGGGTACCTGAACTGGTCTGAAAGTATTTTTATCATCTATCTAACATCCACAGATTTCCATATTGGTATTATTTGCATGGATTGAAGTTTTGTGGAATTAATTGGATATTTTCAAAGTTTGCTGCAGAATCTGTGACAGCATCAAGAGGCAGTTTGACCCCTGGACATTTTTGGATGTCAAACACCCTCTGTGATGGGTTTTATGGTCTGTACATATTTTTACTGTGAAGTAGACATCCGTAGCTTTCCATAATGGTCAAGAATGTGTGATTTTTATTTTTCTAGAATTAGTTATGATTTTTCGAAATTGTGCAAGAAAGGGGCCAAATCTGGCCGAAAATAAACCTCCATATTCTAGGTTCCCTTTCGGTTTCCATGAGTTGTGGGCCAACTTTGGTGATGTAAATGAGTTTTATGTATGTAATTAAATATGATAATGTGATGTATGAACTCATATGGTCTGCGTGACACCGAATGGAATTTTCATACGCTACGCAATGCGAAATAAGACATTATTTTAATGCCATCTTCCATTCCTTTTTGTGCAATTCATCATGGGAAACCTAGAAATGATAGGAAGCAAGTTAGAAATATATGGTGTTACATTTCCCCCCTTTTATTTATATTACTTGTTTTTATTTTTCTTTGGGATAATATTTTCCTACATCTTTTTTTGGATTGTTGGATTCTGTAACGCTCGGTACATTGTAAAAACACCGAAATGAGCTGATTTGAAAAGCAAGTCTCCTGAGATGAGTGATTCAAGGCTAAATAAAATTTGAATAAAATTTTAAATAATAAAAAATAAGGATTTGAGCTTTGAGTTACCCAAAAACTGAGATCGGAGTGATTCAAAAAATTTGTCGAAAGGCTAGTGACATTTTTGTAAATAAGTGTAATTTTGAAAAAAAACCTAAAAGGACTTTTTAAATGAAAATTTTGAATTGCCCAGGGTTCTCTAAGGCCCTAAAAATCATGGGAAGCCCCGGGACTGGTAAAGCCCTTCCGGTGTACTCTTTCTAATGTTGGTTGATTTAAACTTTGACCGGTTCGTTCAGGAAGGTTTTAGCTCCGATTTAAGTGATTCCAAAGGCATTTTATTAAATTGGGAATCTAAATTGTATGATAGGAAAGAAGATTCTAAAAAAAGAGTTACAATGAAGCTAAACCGAAGATGCCATTATAGAAGGGCAAAAATAGAAACAAATTGCACAAAGGAAGCTTTCAAAGTCTCTTTTTAATCCATGTTCAGCTCCCCCCTCTCTAAACCAACTTTCTTCTGCCCAAATCTCAGAAAAGGTGCTGCTTTCTTAGGCGCACAAAGAGAGGGAATTTTAGAGGAAGAAAAGCCAAAGAAAAAGTGAGAAAGTGTAAGGTTTTCATACTCCTTCCTCTTGAAACTTCATCCTCCCCTTTTTGCTTTATCTTTCTATGGTTTTAATGCAATTTTTTGTGCTAATTTGGGTCCAGATCAGAGGAGGAAAATTCAAAATTGAAGGAGGAGAAAGAGAGAAGAGGAAGAGCTCTTGAAGGAAGTTTGATTGCAAGGTAGTTTCTCTCCCTTTGTTGCTTCTTTTTCTCTTTCTCCTCTTTCATGGTGGGATGTCTCAAACAGAATCATGAAGAGAGAAGAGTTTCTATTTTATAATCTAAAATAATCCATCAAACTAAGCTATGGGAAGATGGATTTTACTAAAGAAATGTATGGAAAACTAGTAAAACTTAAGTGGGAAAAGTGTAGGGTGCTTGAATATAGTTTAAAATCTGGGTTGATTCAAGACTTTCCCATCATATGTGAGTATTTGTTTAAGTTTCTAAGACTCCTAAGGAGCTTCGCAAGTGCCCTATCCATTAAAAAAAAATCCCAAACTCCATGAGTTTTTAATAGAAGCATAACTAGATCAAAACCCTTAGAGATAACTAGGGGATGTTTTAAATGGTTCCAAACTTGATTTGGGACTTTATATGATAAAAGAAGATAGAAGAAACCCTTGAAAAAAATTTAGAAGCCTTAGTTGGGAGATGAGGCAGTGGCTTCCATAATGTAACCTTATGAAACAACATAGACTTAGATTTGTGACAGTGAGTGTGTGATGGCTTTAAGAACCTTAAATGAGGTCAAGAGGTCTAAATATAGTAAGAGAATGGAACCAAGAATATTAATTATGGTAGTTGCTTCATTAGGTCCTTAATGGAATCATTTTGTGACAAATAGAATAAAGTGTATTTTTAAGAGTGAGTTGGATGTCATAACTTGTTCTAAGAGTATAATTAAGTGTTGTTTATTGTGAATAAACCAAGGAAATCCAACCCCACCTCCTTGTGTTTGTGGAATCAAAAAGGAGAAGAAACAAACAAAGTAAAACTTGAATTTGCACCAAAGTAGCTCTCCACCTTTTCTTATTATATTTTCTTGTTACATATGTGTCATTGTATGCTTATGTGTATGTTTATATGTTTGAGACATGCCACTTGATGCTATGTTGCTATTTTGGTACCAATATACTTTCTTGAATGTCTTTGAATGGTGGAAATAGCTTATAAAGGTGAGGTAGTACCAAGACTCTCATGGCATGGGTGAGATAAGGCCAAAAGTCCCTTGGATGGGTGAGGCTAAGTCAAAAGTCCCAAGAACCAAGAGTGAGGCAATCCAAAAGTCCTAAAAATGGAGTGAGGCCAAACCAAAATTCTCTAGAGCTTATTCTGATGTTTGACATGATTTTGTGACACAAAAATGTGAAAGATGAACGCTTCATAGATTGATTAATTGCATATTTGTACCTTTGACATGTTGTGTGCCTTGAAAATGTGCTTGAATAGGTGTATGAGCTATTAAGATTCAATGAATCTCACCCTTTCCTTTCTCTCATCTCATATGATCTAGGTGGAGTTCATGATCCAAATGATGGAAGCCAATGAGCTTAAATCTCCATCTTTTGGCAAATCTTTCCATTTTTGATGTACTATAATGTCTAGAATGTCAAAGTAGATATGTAAATGCTATTTTTGAGCCATGACACTTTGAACAAATGTAAAACTATGTAAAGTTAGTGTATGTATCAAAAATAGAATTTAATGAATAGAATTGTGTATTTTGACTACTTGGGAGCCCACTTGTGTATGTATGTTTATGGAAGTGACATGGTGAGTTTGAGTTGCATGAGGATTCAGACCTTATGAAAGACTTATTTATGCTATATTTATGCTTTCTAAGTTGCTCAAATGTGTGTGGAATAATGGATGACTCATTTGAACCAAATTTGCCTTTTGTTGGGACCAAAATTGCTATATTTTTGAGTTATAGCAAAATCTGACCAAATGACCTCTTCTTGACTTGAAATTTTACATGCAAGTAGATTTTACCTAGAGCTTTTTTTGAAGCTAAAGAAAGATTAGGTCATTCGGAGGTCTGTGGACTTTTCTCTAATTTTTCAAAGTTGGTATCAGAATTTCGGATTTGCACAAGTACTATTCATTTGGTCAGTTGTGAAGTTGTGTCATCCAAGAGGCAAACGTGGTCCAATGGCCACGAAATTTTATAGACAAAAATTAGAAATTCACAGTGACTTGCAGCAACTAGAAGCACCTCATTTGGAGGTCTGAGTTAAGAGATATGAATTTTTTAATTTCTGAAATAGCAATAGTAGCATAGCATGACCTGAGTCACTCTTCCATTGAATTTCAATAGCTAAACATGTTTTTTCTGGTTTGATCTATTTTTACCATAAATATAACGTTCATAGCTTTCTAAATTGGTATCACTTGCATAGATTGGATTTTTTTGGAATTAATTGGATATTTTCAAAGTTTATAGCAGATACTTGCATTAGTACCAGTAGCTACCTAAACTTTTTCCCCTTTTCATGTGTCAAATGCTGTATGTGTTATGTTTCATGGCTGGAAATATTTTTGGCATAAATTAGACATGTGTAGCTTTATATAATGTCCAAGAATACATGATTTCAATTTTTTTAAAATTAGTTATGAATTTTGAAACTTCATATCAGTAAACTGAACCAGTGGCCCAGACAGCAGCAACCCCAATAGCTTTTCGAATGTCAATTGTTCTCCTTTTAATGATTCATGAGCTAAAATTATTTTTATCATGGGGTAGACATCTAGAGCTTTCTGGAATGGTAAAGTTTGTTGGGTTTCGAATTTTGTAGATTTAGTTATGAATTTTCGAAGTTGTGATAGAAAAACTGAAATTTCACGAGTTGTGGACCAACTTTGGTGATAAAAATGAGTTGTATGTATGTAATTAAATATGAGAATGTGATGTATGAGCTCATATGGTCCATGTGACACTGAATGAAATTTTCATACGCGATGCGACGTGAAATAAAGCATTATTTTAATACCATTTTCTATTCCTTTTTGTGCAATTCATCATGTGAGACTTAAAAATGATAGGAAGTAAGTTAGAAATATATGGTGTTACAGATTCAAATTATTTTAAAGTTTCAAACTTAGAAAAAAGAAAATATGAAGGAAGATGTCAAAATGGAAGAAAAAGATACAAGAATGAGAAAGAAGGAAGAAGGAAGAACATGAAGAATAATGATGTATTAAAATGGATAATTTTCTTTTTTTATGTAATAATGGATAACATGAAAAGAAAGTGAAAAAATAATAGAAAAATAAAATGATAAAATTTGAAAAAATTAGAAACAATGTAATAATATTATATAATTTTCTTCCTAATCAAAATAAAAAATAACTATTATTTTGTTTAAAATAAATATAAAATAAAATGGTAATAATTATAAAACAATATGAAAGATGGAATATATTTTTAAAATTATTATTAATTATAATATTTTTAATTATTAATCTAGAAACATAACTAGTAATAATTATTATTTAGAAAAAATTAATAAAAATATTATTTAAAATTAAAACATAGATCTAAAAAATTACTTGAAACTAAAGTGTTTTTTTTTCTTAAAAAATTATTCTATACACATTTTTAACATAAATTATTTATTTTTTAATTTATCCATTATCAACTAAATGCTAATTGTATTCTAAATTTGACTGATGTTTGGTCAAATTAAATCTAAATAAATATTAGTTGATAGTAATATTTTATTTTTTTAATTTTTTTTAAAGTTTAGCCTTACCCATTGATGCTCAATTGGATTTAAATCTAACTAATATTTGGTTAGATTAAATCCAACTAAATGTCAATTAATAAGTTTTTTTTTTAATTTTTGTAATTTATTTATTTTTAATTTAGCATGATTGATTGCATGTTATTAGATTTAGATTCGATAGACATTTGGTTGAGTTAAATCAGACTCACGTTTAGTTGGTATTTCTTTTTCTTTTTTTTGTAATTGAAAAAAAATTAAACTGATTTTTTATTTTTAATTGTTGTTTACACAAATTACCATTTATAATATTAAATATTATTAAAACAATTATGAGTAATTTTGTATTAATGTAATACAATAATTAATTTCTACTAATAAATTTTTATAACATTAAAATGTATTAATATATATTACATTAAATAATTTTTTAATGATAAAAATTATGTTTTATTACTTGAGAAAAATGCCAAAAAGTTTGCATATATCCATTTTTTGTCAACAATTTGTGTTCTTGTTTTCCAACTAAACATCAATAGGTAATGCACTATTTGTCTATTGAATATCAGTTGGTAAAAAAATATTGACTAGCAAAAATTCCACAGATAAAGGCAATTGATTTTTTTTTTGTTGGAAATAGTGTATTTCCAATTGAATTGTGAATTTTTCCAATTGAATGTTTAGATGATATTTAACACTTTTGTTGTATTAAATGTTGAAATCTTTTGAGATAAATAGCTAAATGATTTTAATTAGGGATATTATGAACCCTAGTATGAATTAGAGTTTGTTTATCTTCTTTATTGTTAATGATATTTGTATGTTTATTCAATTCTTCTTCATGCTACTTGATCGATTAACCTCCAATTGGGTTATTGTGGTTTCCTAATTGAAATTGGAAAAAGGAGATTAGAAATAAACCTTGAACTGAATAATATAGCTTTATGATATTTGCTAAATTAAGTTAAATGTCTTGCTAATAGGATATGAATATATTTATTGGTCTCATATAGTTAAAGGATTTTTGCGATAATGTGATTAGGTCTAAATATATAAGAAATTAAGAGTTTAACCTAGACTAGCACTTAAAAGAATTTTGAAAAAATTCTTATAAGTAATAAGAATCCTGAGCTAGCATATATCATCATTAAAGATATTGAAGAAGATAACTTGAATTCTCAAAAAGCAATTGGGGGATTGATATTCTTACCCTTTGAAATTCACTAGATCACTTTATTTTGTTTCTTCCTTGATTTTGCAATTAAGTTTAGCTTTTACGTGTCATCTATTGATTAGTTTGATTTAGTTAAGGTGTTTGTTCTAGTATTTAGTACATTGGAACAATATCTTATGGTGAGCCATGCAAGTAGATTAACTATCTCTCTTGAATCAACTTGCCCCTTATTGAGACAGTAATAGATCTTATTTTACATAACAATTTTAATGGGCAACTTTGTAATACTTGAAACGATATGTATATTTATGTACAAGTTATTGTATTTTGTTAGCAACAAATGGCTAACCCCTCCACTTCTTATACACATTAAGAAAACATAATCTTTGACTTACCCAATTGAATAGTTATCTTTTGTGAGGAAGCCAGAAAGAAAGACTTGGTTTAAAGTGTTTACATAAGTACCTATAATATCAATTTCATTATTTTAAATATTAGTAAGCTTTTGCTTAATATTATTACAATGTTTTAATTCATAAATGATCAATCAATCTATTTTACATAATCTTGTCAAAAATGATAAAAAAAATAATGATGTTATGTAAATTAATGTTCAAAAGGTGTGATCATTGTTTTAAAAGACTCTATTTTGTTCTGTAAAGACTCGTAATTATTTTTGGTTATCTTAGTCTTAAATGTTATCGTGGGTAATCCTAACGTTCTTAGAAATAGGTTGTAAATTAGCTCTAGTACAGTGATGGTAGGGAATTTTAAAGTTCCTCTAAACAGCCCAAAATTCTCTTGTAATGGATTTTCATTCTTTTTCCATGACTTTGGATGTAATTGTGCGTGAAAGAAGCTGACTCCATTTAAGTTGGTGGTGTCAAACATAGTTTTACTAACTCTCGTCTTATATACTTAAACTCAATATTATAATGAATCACTAATTAAAAGAATTGAATAGCATAATATACTTATATATTTAAACTCAATATTATAATGAATCACTAATTAAAAGAATTGAATAGCATAATATACTTGGGAATTTTTTCTTGCTTCTTATAAAACCGACAAATTGATAAGGATAACATTTCTTTTTCATAACATAGGTTAGATCGGAATCAACACCTACAAAGGCAATCTCAAACAATCTGTACTTACTCTTATGTATTAGAATAACCACTCAAACTTATATAAATCTATCCATAACTCATATCATGCTCGATATTAAAAATACAATATACTATACAACACAGAGATATACTTAACTTTCAATAACTTACAATCATATTAGAGATTTCATTTTATACATTTGATAAACATGAATACATCATTATAAAACTAATAACATGATATATTCTCTTTTCCCAATTAACTGCTCCCATGGGCATCTTTGCTTCCCTCAAGTGCTTTACTTTTCTTTACTTGGCATGGCTTAAAGGGAATGAAAGGAGGAGTGAGGTTCTGGGAAGAATCTTAGTATGCATACAACATAACATACAAGTGTACATACAACATAACTTATGAAATACTAATGCAAACATATACATACTTGCTCAATTAGTTAGTGGCCACGACTTTTAAAACATAAATTGCTAAGCTTCCCTTAAGGAAGAGCTATTATGCTTAATTCTTTTTTTGGGAATCATTAATACTATAACATACCCAAGCATGTTACATCAAAATAGCTCAAACATATAAGTGTAGCATCATATAACATGTTATAGCACACAAGCATCCAAACACTCAAGGCAATAAGCATGTACACAAAAAAGGGGAAGATGCTACTTAGGAGATGGAAAGTTGATGCTAAACCTCTTACTTTGCTTCTTGTCTGGTCTAATCTTCTTCATTTGTTTTTTTTACTTAGCTTTTACTAGCTTAATGTGCCACTTCTTAGTCTTCTTACCCAAGGACCACCTTAGCCATCTCAATATGTCTAAAATATCATATTAAGCATGGAAAATAAGTAAATAATACATATCTAAACCAACTTGCTCATATGCTCCTCATTTGTCTTATATATCACATATTATGGCTTAACTTTAAAAATGCATAACTTTGGCTAAAAGTCTCTAATTTAGGCAAATAATACCTTTCTGAAAAGCTTATAATATCTACTTTCTATTGTAAAACTCATAGATTTAATTGAATTCATTTGGTGCCCAAAAAATGGAAAAATAATGGCTGGTTCTTTTTCTAGCATAATTTTCTGATGCTAATTTTAAAAATTCATAATTTTAACTAGGAGTATCCAAATTGAGCAAATTAAGACTTGTTAAAAATCTTTTATATGCCCTACCTATTATAAAAAATTGAGGTTTAAACTAGATTATTTGGTCCTTAAAAGGAGTAAAGACTCAAGGCTATTCAAAAACCAAAACTAATACAAGGTAGCTTTTCTAGGACAACTTTTAAAATTCATAAAATATTTTATATCAGTCCAGAAATTACAAATCATGTCAAAACTTTAGGATATCCTTGAAATGTCTAGCAAGTTTCAGGCCCAAATTTGTCCATTAAGGCCTTCATGGACAAATATACATTTTTGGACTTATTATGGGTATATTTTAACCATTGTTGGTTATGAACTTGCCACATCAATTATTTATGCAATTTTCTTCTGTTGAACAAGTTTCTTAACTAGCAATTAACTCATTTAATTAGTTTATAACATAAAATATGGCCTAAATCAAAGTATAGCCATGCCATTTATTTAGTTGGCCTAGACTTTTGCATTACTATTTTGTGCCATGGGTTGCCATAATGCATTCCATTAACTCTAACTTTAATATCATGACTTACACATCATTCTTAAATCATTTTACAATTGTTAGACTAGCCATATAACTATTTCTCCTTTTAAGCACACCTGTAATTTTATGTGCATACAACAATTTGACCTTTCACAAATGGACTTTATAATTAAAACCAATACTTTCTCTAACTTCCATAATTCTCATAAGGATCTCTAATTATTATAAAACACAAAAACAAACCCCTTTAGGCCATCTTTAAGGTGGTAGTTAAAAGGTATAGGCAAGGATCACTATGAATTTTTTCTTCATTCTTTTGCCAATTTCTCTTTAATTTCATGCTTTAGGTTGTTTTTATATGCTCTAAGTCATCAATTGCATGCAAGGGAATGTAGAGAGGAAGACTTTCTCTCTCTATACGGAGAGAAATGAGGAAAGAACTCAAGAAAATCAAGTTTAAAACATAGAAAAATATACCTTATTTTGAAGATTGTTGAATGGTGATTCTTGTGGTATATTTGGCTTCCTCAAAACTCCTCTTTTTCCTCAGGAGGTCAGCCACCCACTTCACTATTTTCAAGAAACTAAAATTATCATTACAAAGAGCTTAAAGAAAGGAAGATGTTTTTTAACTAGTGTATAACAAAATTTTGCATATTTTCTTACTTAAAGAGAGAAATGGGTTTTCTAACTCCTCTCTCCTCCTCTCTTTCTCACACCATCCATGGCTAAAATAAAGCTGCTAAATGTCAATTAATTGAAGAAGAAAGGAGGTGGTATGACACTTATAGAAGATTCTAGATTTTTATGATAATTTAAAAAATGACTATTATGTTCCTTTGTTTTAATCCCTCAATTTAAATTCATTTTTCATTCATTTTAGAGCTTGATTGCATACTAAATTCTAGGTTCTCTTCTTTGCTTAAAATATCCACTTGGAGGTTTCAAGGACTTTAAACAATTTGTAAAAGTTTAGCCAAGACTATTACTATTAGACATCCTAACTTGTAAACCGACATAGATCTAATTGAACCAACATCATCTAATTAATTTGCTAGCCCTATTTTATTATATTAAAATGAACGATTTCTATTTTTAATATTAATTTTCATGTTATTTAAATCTCTAATTTTTCCTCCTTTACAGTACTATCACTATTTGCTTGTTTTTACATTATTTAGGGATTTTGGCCAAATTAAGGCCATTTGATTAAATTTTGCATACTCTTTTACCTTTAGTTAATGAAAATTATCCTTATCTCTATTTATTTTTTCATTTCAAACAAACCCTTGGTTTTTTTGTATCATTTTGGTCAAAATTATGATTTTGCTACTGTATTTATTTTGCCTTGATTTTGGCTTTAAAACTTAAATCTTTTTAGATATATTGAGGCATAGGATATTTTAAGATCCTTTATATTCATATAATTATTCTCCAGGTCCACAATGGTTTAGAATAGTTTAAAATAACTCAAATTATACTTGTGGCACTAGGTTACCTTGGTTTGCATTGCCTTCAGGGTTTTGCCCAATTTTGTCAATTATAGTTAATCTGGTTGTCTTATTTAGTCATATAATGATGGAAAATATCTTACTTTCTTAATATTTTACTAAATATTTAAACTTCAAAATTTTCCTTATTACTTTATTAGACCTGTTATTGTTGCCTTTTCTAAGTCTAAAATTTGGTTTTTTAGCTCATTTCCTATTTCTAATTGGGTTTCTATTTCTTTTTTTGATTTGGTTTACTTTGATACGTGGATCTAACTTAATACAAAATACTTACTATATCATTTAGTCCAATACTGAAACACCAGATTTTATAGAAGGCCCTCCTTTAAACTTTATAATGTAAGACACATGAGTCCAAATTGGTGTAGCTTTGACTTTTTTTTTCTTCCACGTAAGCTTGTCAAATGTGATCCATTACATATGAGTACAATTTATTTATCACATCAGTTACCAACTAATGAAGTTAGATATCAAATTTTAAACATTTGCAAAGTACGGACTACTTTTTAAACATTTGGTGGCCCTTCTTTAAACCTTAAAATGCAAGGCATGTAAGTCCTAGTTGGTGTAGCTTTAACCTTTTTTTTCCTTTCCAAGTAATCTTGTCAAATAGGATCCATTAGCATGTGTACAATTTATTTATGGGGAAAGTCCACTTAAAAATTATAATTTGATAAAAATTCCACCTAAGGAGCTTAAAAACCAAAATTTCTCCAAAAGATCAAAGGAATAAGTTACCATTAGTGCTTTTTGAATTACCCTTTATATTTCTTAAAGCTACAATTTAATCTTCTTGATGTTAAAAAGATATTTTTAATTTGTTATTAACCCTGGATAAAAATACCCTTACAACATAAAAGATTAAATTGTTATTTTAGGGAATACAAATAGTAACTTTAGGAAGTATTAATAGTTACTTATTTCCTTAGTCCTTTAAAGGAATTTTAGTTTTTAAAATCTTTAGATAAAATTTTTATTAAGTTACAGTCTTTAAATGAAAATTTCTCTTTATTTATCACTTAATTATCAACTAACAAAGTTATAACAAAATTAAATGGTGGGAATCAAATTTTAAACATTTGTAAAGGATAAACACCTATATTTTAATAAAATAAATTATAAGGATCAATTTAAAAATTTAGGTAAACTATAAGGACAAAAGAATTAGTTTCTTCAATAATTTTTTATGTTCATTACTTTCTTGATTGCTTGGATTCATAATTTTTAAAATAGTAATTTAAAAAAATAATATACATTTAAATAAAATTTGATTATATAAAATTGTAATAAAAAATATTCTTAAAAATAAAAATGTTCATATCCAAACCTAAACATAAATGAATAACCATCCTTAATTTCGAACACTCTACGATGTACATCTTGACAAATTTATCCTTTTAAGATATTCACAGAACTAATGGCACCAATACTTCTCATTCCGTCCGTCCAACTCGTTGCTGTTTTTTTGTGAATAAAGAAGCAATGGAAAGACAGCATCGGAGTTTCGCGGCGGCGGATGGGAAAATGGCTTCTGCTCCGGCCACCAACGACCGGTCGGATAAGAGAAGAAAATCTTCGGGAGCTCGGACCACTATCCTCTGGCTCGACCACGATATTCTCTGTATGATATTCGTTTACCTCGACATGTTCGACCTCGTTCGATGCTCTGTTGTTTGCAAATTTTGGTACTTTTCTCATCCTCTTCTTAAACTTGAATGTCTGGATGGTTGTCAATTACGCTGTTGCCTGTTGCTCCGGCAAAGTTCAAAGCCATGGAATATATATATATGTATATATATATATATATATATGAAACTTTCCTGTCATAACTCTTATTTTATTTGAAGCATTGTACTTCTTATACTTGATCAAATGTGCCTGTTTCCCGATTTTCATGAAGGAGTGCAGTCATCAACAACTATGGGTTTCTGCAAAAGTCTTATTATAAGCAGCAGATTAATTCTCCCGTTACTCCCGGTACTACTGCATCATCCGAAAAGCCACTGAGAATAATTCTACAGGAACTAGCTATGAAGCAGCATAGATTGGCGCTTCAAGAAGGTTACATTCATATTGATCAGTGGAGAGGTCATTCAGCCAGGTAATTGTTTGTTTCGTGACTTTTTACGTCTACCCATTGAATTGCTTTGTGAAACATTTGTTGTTTGTTTTATCTATATGTTGTTTTAATAGTGGTTTTTTTCTTCCCTAAGTTTCTTTTCATAGTTATTGCTTAATTGGCTACAATATAGCAATTATATTGAATGACTTAAAAATGAGCATTTATGTTTACCAGGGTTCAAATATTGAGACAATTATATACAGTGTTCAGTATCTTCAGCATTTACTTGGGAATCATTAGGATTATAGACTATTATGTTTGTCAAACAATTTTGGAACTCACTCGATATTATATGGCGCTTTTTTCTTTAAAAGGACTGAATAGGATAGTTGGCCCAAAAAAGGACTGAATATGATTTTTTTTAAAAAATTATTAATTTGTGTTCACTGTGTATATCTGCATATCATCCGAGACAGGTTCTATTTCTTAGCCGAAAATGTTTTAGGTTTTATCTAGTCATCATTATAGAAGTAAAATAGCTGCAATATTGTGGATTAGTGGTTTAGTACATAATGGATAGTACATTGCTGAGCTTATTATTTTGTAAATGTGATAGTGTGGGGAATATCAAATGTTATTGAAGTAAATGTTAGCGATAGGGATATTTGGCATCATTATTATTACTTTCCCTTAACCACACAGCCAGCCACCAAGGTGATCATTGTGACTGTCAGCTTTCTTGTCCCCACTGCTACAGTTCCTGTTTTCATATGGAAATGCTACCTTTAGCTGATCACATTACTGCCATTATTTCCATTGCAACCATCATTCCCTTTCACAATTATCACTTAATGGGTCACTGTTACAAGCATAACTCCAAAGCTAGAGCCATCCCAAAAGACTAGTTTATTAGGTGAGAGAACCCTTTAGACTAATATATTCCCCTCTTTAGGAAAGCTTTTTCGATATGAGACTCGTAACAATGCACTTCTGTTTGAGAGCCAACGTCCGCAGTAGTCCACTCTACCGACACTAGTCCATTGGTAGCCCTTTCCTCCCTCGGGGCTCCTCTTAATTTCCAATATTCGGCACGGCCTCTCTCGCCTTAATCTAGCCTATAAGTTGCCTCCTCTATGTCTCGGCCTGTCACAATGAAAGCACTAATTTTATGAGCATACATCCAAAGAAAGAGGTTATCCTAAAAGAGTAATCCATTAGGTGGGAGGACCTCTTAAACTTATAAACCACCCCTCCTTAGGGAAGGCTCCCTAATGTGGGACTCGTAACAATCATATACATATTCAAATTCTATTAGACCGGTGTAATTTCTCAAAGATAAAGATTGTCATATATATGCTGAAAACATGGTTTTCCTGCTCAGTATCATTACCAAGTTCTGAATGCTGATACTTTTGATGCATCCATGATTGGATTTCTTGATTGCATGACTTTTTTTTTTTAATTTTTATTTTTATGTGCATGTTTGTATGATCTGCATGCAGGACATCTATATGTGAGGTGCACATTAATGTTTTACTGTTTCTTTCTAATTTAGGGTTGATCAGTGCCGTATGAAGAGGGGTTTGATTCTTACCGGTGTTGGAGATAAGGTATGGGCAATATTCTTAGTTTCTTACTGATTCGTTACCTAGATTTCCAACCTTAAAGGCTTCCTTTCTTGAACAGCTGTTATGGAGCAGAAGCTGTGAGATATATTGGCTATTTAAGAAATGCAAAGGAGAGAATACGTGATCCTAGCCAATGAGCTTGTAGCTCATATGGCACTAGCCTCTGTCTTTTAAGATTGAGATGAACCTGATGGCAAGGGTTCAATCCTACCCGTGCCTCTTTTCCCACTTTCTACTTCTAAGGCCTTGTACCTCCTTTATAGGAAAAAAAAAAAAAAACTGGACCAAAGAATACCTAGTACCTATGATAATCTGATTGATCTTCGGAAGATCAAAAATTTGATGGTCTGTCATGAAGTCATTTATAAATACTAGGAGGAGATATGATATAGCCATAAAATCTACTGTATAAGTTCAGAAAGGCTAATCCCTTACTATTAAATAGAGTAATTGATGGGCACCTAAGCAAGGTGCAGAACTCTCTCCTAAAAGCTAGCTATTAAGGTGAGAAAACAACCATATTTAAATACTTTATTAAGCATCTCATACTATTTAATGTGGTATTTTGGTATTTCATACTACCTTAGTCTCCATCAATTAGCTGCTCTTGGAAAGCTGATGTCTTGGCAGTTATACTCTATGACACTTCACCTAGCAATACTTTACTCGGCCTTTTGTCAATTAGAACCCTCTACAAGTAGCCCTTTTTGAAGCCACCAACCATCAGCACTAATACCAATTGATGGGTATTTAAACAAGGTGAGGAACTTTTTTCCAAAAGCTAGCATTGAGGTAGGAGAATTACTTTACTTAAATTCCCCATTGAACATCTCAGACTACTTAATGTGGGGCTTTGGCATCTCATATTACTTTGATTTCCATCAGCAATACTATTCAGCTTGAATGGTGTAACAACCAGAAAAAAGAAAAGAAAAGAGAAAAGAAAAGGGAAAGAAAAGAAAAGCTGAAAATTTTTGAAGGCTGAAAATTTTTTAAGTCTACTAGCTATAACCTAGTTATAGCGAATATACCTGTTCGCTATAGCCTAGCTATAGCGAGAGAGCCTTCTCGCTATAGCGAAAATGCTTCTAGCTATAGCAAGTGCGGGCATCCCATACAAAAATCAGGGAGTTGCTCGCCGTAGCGTACGCTATAGCGAAGGCAAAGGTCTGGGACTGACACGAGCTCGCCGTAGGGAGGGTTATAACTCGCTATAGCGAGGGTTAGTCCGAAAAAGCGTGAAAAGAGAGATTTTGACTTTTTAAACTTCCAAACTCTTCCTTTCTCTGTAAACCGACCTAAGCTTCGACTAGAGAGAGAAAAGGGCTGTGGAGAGAGAGAGAGACCTAGAGAAGGAAGGAGAACAAGCAAAGAGGTAAGCAAATTTTGAGATTTTCCTAGCTTTTCTCCCTAATATATTATTCTTCTCTCTTTGCCCTCTCTTTCTATGATTTTAGTAGTTGATTTGGGTTTGGTTCGGAAGAAAGAAAGTGGAAAACCACTCTTGAGGAAGGGTAGAGCTCATGTAACTTCCTTTCTTCTTCCTTGCTTTCCTTTTTGAGAGCTTGAGAGAGGAAGGAGAGTAAGTAGAATTCTAAAGAGAGAATCCCTAGCTTCTTATATGAGTAGTAGGGGTTTGCTTCGATGAAGAGCCCCTTTAGCTTTGTGAGTACTTATTTGAGCTATGAGAGAATAATCCCATGCTCTTTGTTGTGCCTAGGCTCAAAGGAAGTAACTCCATCTAGTTGTGAGTGTGAAATCAAGAAGGGAGAAGAGAAATTGAAAAGGAAGGCTTGTGATAGCTGATAAGGTAGCTCTCTATTCTTTCTTGTTGCATTCTTGGATGTGTAATAGTCATTGTATGTTTGTGTATGTGCTTGTATGATGAGATATGCCATTGATGTTGCCTTAATGCATCGGTACCAATATGCTCATGATATGAATTGTGGAAAGTGCTCGGGTGAGGTGGTGCCGAAAGTCTCTTGAGATGAGTGAGGTGGAGCCAAAAGTCTCTAAACCAAGGGTGAGGCCAATCCAAAAGTCCCAAAGCTCGGGTGAGACTAGACCGAAAGTTCCTAGAGCCCATTCTTGGCATGGATATGATATCATGGCATGAAACACATATGTTGTGTCATTGTGACTTGTTTGCATACTTTGATTGGTTTATATATCTTGATTGCTTTTTGAATGAGTATGAGCTATTGAAATTCCCTGAATCTCACCCCCTTCCTTCTCCCGTCTTAACATCTTAGGTGGAGCTCAAGGAGAATCAAGTGCACACCAAGGAGTCTAGATGAGAATGCTTAGAGAAAAGTGTAGTTTTTGTTGTAAAGAGGTGCCAGAGTGAATATGCACCTATTATTTTTGAGATGTATATATATGAGCAAATGAAACCTATGTATAAATGATGTATGAACAGTGTAACGAGCCAAAGCAATGAGAATGTAGAATTTGGCCCTTTTGTGGCTCATATGAAATGGTGCATTTTGTCTCGTAGCATAGTGAGTTTGAGTCGTGTATTGATTGGGACTACTTAAGGAATTCATATATGCTATGTTTGTACTTTCAAACTTGCCCAAGAGATGCTAGAGCATGTGGGAGGCCATTTGGACCCATTATGAACCATTGTGGGTGCCAAAACCGCCAATTTTGTGAGCTCTGTCAAAGTATGACTAGATGAGCTCTTCGTGATACGAAATTTGGCATGCCTCTAGAGTCTATTGAGAGCTTTTTGAGGAGCTAAAGTGGGTAATATTTGGAGGTCTAGGGAATATTTGGCGAATTGTTGAAGTTGAAAAATTTTAATAGTTTGGTCATGGTACTGTGCAATAAATCCAAAAATGAATTCATGTCATTCATAGATCAAATGGTATCCAATTGTCATGAAATTTTATGAGCATAAACTAGATATCCACAGTGATCTATACCAACTGCAAGGACCTCAATTGGAGGTCTGCAGAAAGAGAAACGACTTTCTGAAGTTCTGTATCAGCATCAGGGAAGTTTTTGACTTTCGTTACTGTTCCATCAGTTTTTGAGGTCCAAGAGATCCTGAACTGATCTGGACTTATTTTTCTCCTCTAGTTAACATCTGTAGCTTTCCAAATTGGTATAGATTGCCCAGATTGGATTTTTGTGGAATTAATTATGAATTTTCAAAGTTCATGTCAGTAAACTGCACCAATATCAGGGACAGTCGGACCTCTGTGTTTTTTTCGATGTCAATGATGGTCCAAACGCTGAGATTGTGGTTGAGAGTTATTTTTGGTGTGAAGTTAACATCCAAAGCTTTCCAGAGAGTTATGATTTTCTCGAGTCCCATTTTTCTAGAATTAGTTATGATTTTCCAAAGTTGGAGCCAAAAATCTGACTTATGGGCTCATTTGAGAAATTGCATTTTCTTAGTTTTTGGCTTCATATCCGTGGTTGATGAGTTGTTTGAGGCTATGCACAAGTCTTATAAATGGTAATTGAGTAGAGGATGTGAATGATGGATTCATGGGACCCACGGGGCAAAATATGACCAGTTTAACCCCGACTTAAGGTAGTAAAATACCACGGTTTTGGTCATTTTTCTGGGAAATTATATGGAATCAAGCCTAGAGGAAGATGAATTGGAGTGAAGATATTATGGTGTCACAGATGGTATCTAACTTATGCTGACATGGGTCCTCGCTAGCTAGTATGATTAACTGGAGAGATGTAGTCAGCCCAAAATTGGGCTTTTTTCTTTTCTTTCTCTTTTAATCCCAAATTATAATTTTGAAAATAAAAATTTGAACCTGGAGGTCAAAAATTGTAAATGTGAAAAAAAAATTATGCTTTAAAAGTTTTAACTATGTAAAAAAAAAAAATCCAGTTTTTGCCTTGGCTGCACTTTTCTGGTCAGTCATATTGATTGGAGAGGATCCATGCTAGTCTTATGCTGTAGCTCTCTTTTGAAGTTGGTACGAAAATAAGGTGAAGTTTTGTTAAGACATTTTGTGCTTTGTGTGGCATTCTGGACTATATGTCTTACTGGTTCTTCATACCTGTTTATAAACAAGTTTCTGTTATAGTTATGTGGAAATAAATCAGAAGGAGAGGTTCTGCGAATGTGATATTTCTTAGTTCTTTTCACAGTTTGAAGGTTGAATCCATAGACTAGATTTTTTATTTGTGTATGATATGTTGGGAAGCGGATTAAACTATTTTGGAAGCTGAACAAAAATTGTTAACCTGACATAATTCCTGACATAATTCCCTGCATACATGCTCTGTACTTGTATAAGTTACTTGGAAAATGTTAAACTTTATGTTAATTTAGTTGCCTTTAATTGCTCTTTTGTCTTTCTCATTTTTGGTATTTTTTGCTTTTTTACAAGGTTTGATCCCTCATTCTACTAATATTTTCATGGCATTGTGTAAGGTTATGCGTCTCTGGTCATTGGACAACTACAAATGCATAGAAGAGTACTCAATACCAGAAACGTTCTCTCTTGTTGACTTTGATTTTGACGAGAGTAAGGTGAAGTGTTTGAATAAATAATTTATTATTAGTTTCTCATGTATGTCAGGCTTGAATGAAATATTGCCATTGTCTTAATTTTCCTGATCCAATTCTTTGTGTATGATAACATCTTTATGCATCATCCACAAAGCCACACAAACAGTTTGAGGCTTCTTAAGTGTATCATGACATCCTTAGCTAAAACTACGAGGGTTTGAGATGAGGGGGTGGCATGTGTATATTTTTTTGTGTTACTTATTAAGTCAACTGGATACACAACGCAGCGATATGTCACCATTTACTGTCTGTGTGGAAGGATATATTAATTCGTCTAAAATGAGATGATTTGTCAGTCCATTTAATTTGCTACTGATTTCTATTATCTTTTTTTTTTTTTATGAGTTAGCATAATTTAGATTTTTTTTTTTGGGGCTAGGAATGTGAAATTTTGAGTTTGGCTATGAATGTGAAATTTTATTCAAGTTTTGCCCCATATTGCCCTTGAAACTGTAAGATGAGTGGACTAGATTTTGGATTGAGTCCAAATTAAATGGACATGTGTTTTAAGTGATTTGTTTGCTTAATTTGAATTCCACCAGTTATACATTAAGATTGAATTCCAAAAATGGAATGCAACCTTTTTTTTGGTTCACATCCTCACAAAGCTCCACATTATCAAAGCAGCTACTGTTGAGCTCTGGGGAGCTTAGAGGTTCCAACAGTTGAAACTAAGAAATTCATTTAAAATGAAAGAATTAAACCCACAAATTCAGGTTTCAAACAGAATATTAGCCTCTAATCAATTAGCAGAATACATTTTAGACAGCCAATATTTCTGCTCCTTGGAAGCTAAAGTTGGAAGAATCAGTTTTTTCATGCTCCTTTCTCTTATTTTATGTTTCAATTTTCTTCTGGAATTATTTGTGCTGTTAATCATCTGTAGTTCAGCATTAAACCATTAATGTATTACAACCTTTCATCTTTTCTTTCAGTAGGCTGATTAGATGCTGGTGTCATTTCAAGTTTATGAATTGTGGTACATAAAATGCACAAGTTTTGTATGATTTTCTGTTTCTGATATCATTTTATTATTATTATTATTTTCAGATTGTTGGTCTTGTTGGTACACGTATATGCATATGGAGGCGGAATAGGAAAAGAAGTATATTCCCTTCGCAAGAAGGAACATTTCAAAAAGGTTTATGCATGCGGTAAAAATGCAAATGGTCTAGTTTTCTGGTTTATATTCAAACTGTGTTATAACTCAAATCTTGTATGCATGGTGTGGAGCCATGATATGATTATGAAGTGTGAAATTTAATATATAATTGAAGACTTGTATGTGAGGCTCTGTTGAGCGCAACCCTGCCCCCTTCTAAAATTGTCTCCAGTGCATCTCAGAAGTGTTAAAGTAAATCAATCAATACTGCTTTGAAGATTTCTGGAGGAGCCATAAATAAGTTTGCAACTATGTTGTCAGCAAGATACCTTCTCAATAAGAATTAATAACTTCCAGAATTGAAACCTGGTGAGATTAAGAAACTTGAAATTCTTGCAGGGGACGAAGTTTCTGCATTGATGTTTAGTTGTGAAGATGACTTGAGATTTTATCCTCTGAATTTTCAAGGTTTATTGAGCTTGAACCAATACAGGACTTGATTGCAGATTGGACACAATGTGAAAGTGTGATTTATTTTGGTATAGTGTCAAAGTGGCAGTTTAGGGAATAGTATGGGCAGTATAGAAATTATTATTCAATTGATGCTTGTTAAAAGTAGGGATAGATAAGCCATGGTATCTTCAGATAAAGAAAATATTAAAAAAATTCTGAGTGTGAAAGGTAGGGAAAACTGTAAAGGAGAAGACAACCAAAGGACTGAAGAACACTATATATATTACTGATCCCTAAGGCTGTATTCTTTTTAATATTATGAATGCAGAATGACAAGTATACCCTGTACATTGGTACTCTGATAATTGTTTATCTTAAAACAGTAACACTTTCTTAATTACTTAGCCCTTTCCTAAATTCACCAACAGTTTTAACTACGGTGCATTAAGTGTTGACTGCTAGTTTGTATTGAGGAATACTGCCTTATGAGGCCTGTACAGCACACTAGAAACAAACATTAGAAATTAGAACTAATCATATTAAAGTATTGCAATCCAAACGAAAGCTTCAACCTCTAAGTGAGATTTAACCTTTCAAAAAGAAGTTGTATGAGATGAAGAATGAGGGGAATTATTGGAAATTAATATGTGAAGAGGGACTTAATCTATCATTGGGTGTTCTTTGTTGCTACTATTTCAATATATTTCATGGGCATGATCCATATCAATTTTAAGTAAATAATTATACGTTGAATTCTAGTTACTATCCTGTTTCTTTTCTAGCCACTTTCCCTCATTCTCAGGTTTTCTACTTAATATTCTGCTAATAAAACATGAATTATAAAACTCCATTCCTGAAAGTTGATAGTGGTTCTTCTGTGCATACAGTTACTTTGATCCAGAGGCTGTGGTTGGATGCGAGGATGGGGCAGCTCGTGTTTTTGACATGTATAGTAGGAGATGCTCTCGAATAATAAGGTAATGTAATTTCAATTATTTTGCTTTCTTTCCAAAAATGATCTATTGTAGGTCCAAAAAATTGGGTTTGCATGAAATGAATATGGATTGCATGTTGCTCAGAACTAAACTTTTCCTTTTCTGTTGGCGTAAAATCAATAAACCTCATTATTTAGGTGTTAATTTGTCTCTGTCATTTCGGGCTAACTTGAAGAGATAACCTAACATTTGTGATGTTTACAACTTGCTATTTGCAGGATGCATTCTGCACCTATAAGTTGTTTATGTTTGAGTGATGATCAACTGATACTGAGTGGTTCCTCATTAGGGAGTATCACAATATCAGATCCTTCCTCTGTTAAGCAAGTAGCGACACTTAAATCAAGCGATGGAAGAGGTAGCAGTTTATTTCTCTGGGTTCGCTTTTTATGTTGGCTGTTATTTTAAGCCTATGATTAAAGTGGAATGCCAGAAATTCTTGCTGATCCAGTGCTTTATATACCAGAATTGTCAAATATACATACACACACACATATATATATATATATTCAGCTTTATGTGATAAAGTGGTCTTAGCTTTTTTTTTTTTGTGGTGTTTACTGTTTCGCTAATGCAATGTTGCACAGGTCTTTTTTCTATTGGATCAGAATGTTAATTTTGTATGGTTTGACCAGCATTTTAGCATTTCGCTCTGACAAAGGTCTGATTTTAACTTTTTATTGTAGGCATAAAGACCTTATGTCTTAATCCCTCCTCTGAGCTTGTGTTCGCTGGATCAGCTGTTGGGTATACGTACTGTTGGGACCTTAGGTGAGCGAATAATAGTGTTATAGATATAATAAGTTAAGTGGAGATGTTTAAGGTGTGGCCTAGTCAATTTTTGCTACCGCTAATATGAAGCCTTCAGTTTCTTAAGTTTGCTGCATTTCCACTAACATCCAACTCCAGGTGCATTAAAATGTTTAAAATTTCTGAAGCAAAAAGTATTTATTTAAAGGTACAGAAAATGATCTCTTTCCCTACATTTATGGAATGGAAAACATTGCGCATTTCTAATTTATTATAGTTTCTATTGATAAAGGTAATTCTATAGCAATTATTAGTTTTAAATGGCTTTATATTGTTAGATTGAGCACTTACTACTAAGCTAAAATATATAGATGTTAGTCAATGTATAACTCTTTCTACTTAATCGTATATGGTTTTAGTGTTACATTTTGACTATGACTCGGCTTTACAACTAGGCCTTGATGGGACAATTGCTATCACACCTTGGCTAACAATCTCTCTTTTAGCAATTGCTCTGCTGAGAATTGACCATGTAATCTTAACTTTAATACTAATTGCTGAATTGAGTGCTTATCACTATACTAAAAGTTATAGCTATTAGTCAAAATGCAACTCTTTATCAAAATGCAACTCTTTCTGCTTAACCATGCTTGGCCTAAACATCATATTTTGACAATGACTTGTCTTTACACTTGGGTTCTGTCATGGGACAATTGCTATCACACCTTGGTTGGCACATATGTATAAAAGGAGATAAATGTTGTGATCCTATTTATATTAAAAATAATTAGAATTGTTATTTTACCAAATGAAGATGATGTTGCAAACCTTGATTTATAATCTAAATTTAAAGAGATAAAAGAAGTTTGTGTTCTTACTTGGCTAGTGATACTAAGGTAACAATGTTTCATTTAAGTTAGTGTTGGTTTTAGTTTTAGTAGATCTTGAATAAGCATATGCTGAGGGAGATTAACCTTTCCCTTTTGGTGTTGGGGATATATTGGTGTTCGTTCTTCTGGTGTTTAATTTGCATACATATGCCGTATGGAGGGTTGCATCGATGCATTCCAGACAATATTCTGCCATGACAACAATATATGGCCATTTTCAATGCGCTTTTTCCCTCAAATTTACTAGGAATGATAAAACTGGGCTAGGTATGTATAGAAGCCCACACAAATTCCGGTTGTCCTCAAGTTTTTTAAGGAGTTAACGACATTACTAATATACCACTTGGTATATCACTCCCCAACACTAGAGCCTCCATCAACATTATATCAGCTTCAGATAACTGAGTTACTGTACCAAGTCATCGCTTGATTTTTTATATATCACCTGCTATTAGAGATGCCAGTATCTCAGTCATGTTTTTCTTTTTTGCCTTGCAAACTGCTTGCTTTTCATCCTAGTTCTGATGAGTGATGAGGTGCAAAATGAATATTATGTCAGTGGAACAACATATCAAGAACTTTGAGAGATAGTATCTTGTCAATTTTGGTGTGATTCCTTTAGAGAGCACTTTGGGAGACACTGGTGGATCTACTTAGTGTGTGTGTGTCTGAGAGAGAGAGAGAGAGAGAGAGAGAGAGAGAAAGGAAGGGGGAGGTGAAGGGGGGGGGGCAGTTGTCTCCCGATAGTTTTACAAAATTTGTACGTATATAGTATTGAATTTCAATATTATGTTCTTACATTCTATGAAATTTTAAGTTCATTAAGCCTGCAGAACTCACTGAACATATATACATTTATATGTTTTATTATTTGACATTTTAAATTGAATATACTAAATACACACATTTATTTTTTTTTCTCTTTCCTTTTTTTCTTTTCTTTCTTATTTTTCTATTTTCTTCTTACCTTTCTCCCTCTTTTCCTATTTCTTCCTCACTTTTTAGTCTTTTTTTCAAATTGTCTTTAGTTTGTTAGACTTTACACAATATTTCTTCTCTTTGCTCCTAGCACCCTTTACTCAACATTTCTTTTATTTTTAAAGTTGTATTTAATCTATGTATATATTTTTATATATTTTTGTAATTAGTAATTCTATAATAATAATTAAGTAAAATATAACTAAGTTCAAATGTCAATATACTTGTTTTAAGTTGGATCTAGAATAATTGTCATTGAAAATACTTCAAAACTTTTTTAAATATTATTGGATAAGATAGTCTTTGTTGTGCTTTGTAGATATATATTTTTGCAAATTGACAATGATAAATTTTTACACTTCATTTGATAAACCTTTTCTTTTTTCTTTAAAATGATATTCTAAGTTATTTATTGAATTATGAGGTTGTTGAGTGATTATATATTATTCTAGTGTATCTTTATGATGTATTACATAGATATTGAATAAATATAGAACTATATCCTAATTTGTAGATAGTAAAATTGTTAATATTAATATGAAGAGTAATTCTTGATACATTATTTATTTAAATTCAAATGGGAAAACCACCATCATCCAGATTCCTAAACAGATTTTCAAAGATGATCTTCTGCAATTGATGCTTTTGGAATGGGTTACCAACTATGAAAAGGAGTTCTATGGCAATTAGAAGGCTTTTCATGCCACTACTCCCCATGTACATGAAAAACTTGGAAATGGAACTGTTAAATCTATTTTCAAGAGACTTAGAGTAGATGCAGGAACTTCTTCTACCCAAACTTCTTCTACCCACTCTCGTCTCACGACTCATCAATCTATGATGATTACTCTTGTTACGAAGTATAAGCAGAAGAAAGGAGTTATCCCTATCCGTTATTTCTACCTTGATGGTCACTATGCCTATGTCGGAAAGATTAATAGTCACTTCATATGGGATTGTATCCCTCTATATGTGACTCTGACTGTGGCTATCACATGGATAGTTGGGAAGGCTCTGAAGACAATGAATGGAGGCCATGTGGCTCTAATGTAGTGGCTACTTGGAAAAAAGTTAAGAAGAAACCATCAACTTGGGGATTAGGACTCTGCTCTCACAAAAAGACTGATTATAATAGTAGTGATGATGATTTTGATGACAAACCTAAGCCTAAATGGGTAGGCATTAGAGATTTTAAACCAAGACCCAGGTCTATCCATGAGTTACTCCGAGAATTAAGTCATGAAAACCTTCTCCCACAACCTAACCTAGTTGTTACATGACAGGTATTACCACAGCCTATACCATGCATGATATTCTCATCCGCGTCCAAAGTTTATGACTTTGAGTTTTCTCTTATGGAGAGAAGGACCAATCTAAAAACTAATGTCACTTACAAGCCATTTTTTGTTCATACAGAGGTTGCTCCTAATAGAGCCATGAGGCTAGTCTTACAAGTTGAAGAAGTGTTAAACTGGCGTGCACACAATGCTATGGCTCAAAACCATGTCCTTTAAAGAATTGATTCTTGTCTTAAGAATTTCTCGAGTTAAATAGCTCAAACTCATTCTCGTCTTGATGAACTTTTCACATAAGTCTCACAGTTGTATGATTTCCTATAGCAATAAGTGGCGTTCCTAGATGCAAAACTTAGAAGCTTTATTGCATATGGGTATACAGGCCTTATCTTTACATAAAAGGAATAAGAAAAGGTTTAAATTACAAATTGGCTATAAAGATATGGCAAGGGATTATTCCAAAAGTATCTGTGATACTTACCTTTCCTTGTACACTCTTGTTTACAATCCTTATCCTTCTCCACCATATTCACCTTACCCACATTAGATAGATTACCAGAAATGTTTTAAAATGAATTATGAGGTTTCCAGGAAAAAAAGAAGACTACCTCAACCCAAGCCAACTTAGCCAACTTCAACCAAAACAACCACCACCACGTACTAGAATACCAACTCAAAGACTATATAACACTTTACTAAGTTTGAACCCTCTTCTTCCTAGACTAAACCCTTTGACCAACCTTTAAAATCCTTGAAAATCAAAATACCACCTTCATCAAAGAAAACTCAATCTCCACCGTCAGACCAAAGAAGCAAACAACTAATGCAAGCAGAGCCTCCATCTCAACTAGAAAACCAAAAATCTTCTGGAACCATTACTCTTGCGGCACCAATGACCCATTAAAATTCTGATTCTAATCGTACTGATGAAATTGGTTTAGAGCCAATCAGTTTTGATTAGTCAAATGATTATGCCAATATCTTTGCTTCTTATATGGTCAATCCCACTCATGTTGAAGAGGTTGATGAATCTAATATAGAACATGAAGACTATGGTGAACACCACCTTTATATAGAAACTTCTCCTGACTATGCACAAGCCCAGGCTACTTGTCTTACCAATGGCCCATGGTTCACATTTGATGATGTTCCTTCGGAAAAATGGAGAGATAAATTATTTGAATTCAGCATGGATAGACTTCCAAATGATTAGACCAGCTACTAATCTTAACGCAGTTCTCATTGAATTTACCACTAGATTCACGGGAACTCTTTGAGAATGGTTTCAAAGCCTAAGGCAGCATACACAGCTTCATTACACCCGTACTTTCAGCACTAATCCACTCCTTGGTTTCATTCATACAGAATTCTTAAGAAACTTCATCTCGTTGACAAGAAAAAGAATATTTTGAAATACGTTATTGTTCTTAAAAGAAAAAAGGATCTTGATTTTCACTATTAAAAGATGGCTGAACGTTATTACATGCTTGGCTTTAATGATGTTAATCTTTGCCATACCTTTATAACTTCCTTACTTGATGAACTTCAACTATAACTTATAAGAGCTATTTAATCCCTCTGTAGAGACATGACAGATATCTTTTTAAGAGAAATTTATCAGCTTGGCGTTGCTACCCTTGAAAAGTTATTTAGGCTACATAAGATATTTGATTTTATAATGGAAAAAAAGCTAGCACCTCAGAAAGTTTGCAAGAAGCCTTATTTTCAAATCAAATGCAAGGATAAACAAAGATGTTCTTGCTCCACAAAAAAGAAATTTCACTTTCATAAGGCTTGTTACAAGACTTTCCGGCAAAAGAGGCATAAAAAGCTTATAAGGTTTTCAAAAGAAAGACCACACAATACAGAAGAAAGGATCGTTGCTACATTGGTGGCAAGAAATGTCGTTTTGCAAAACAGTGTCCTAACAAGTCCAAGAAAGATATTAAGCTCCTCTAACAATTTCAAACCAACATTCTTCTTTAGCAAGATAAAGAGATCGAAGAACTCTTTTCAGAACAAGAGAATGCTAATGATTCTACTGTCTTTGCCTTACCAAGACTATCCTCCTCAAATTCAGATTTCTCTTTTGATTTTGAATGTTCTATCACTTCTAAACAAATAGATGACTCTCTTTAGTATAGCTACTCTATCCAATTTTGCAACCAGGCAAAACAAACAGAGCCACCCTTGCCCTATGTTGAAATGCAAATTCTTAAAAGCAAATATTACAAGTCAATCCCTATTATTGCTTACAAGGATACTAGAGCTTTAAAAAGTTTGATGAATCTTGCAGTTCTCCCTCCTAAGGCCTAAAAGAAACACTCTGAATATTTTAGCGTGGCTGATGGAAAGATCTTCAAGGTTGACCTTATCACCAATAAAAAGATTGGTATAAGAGTCTTCTTTGATTGCATTATATGGACAAAAGTCCTAGGAAGCGGTCTTATTGACAAAGATATTCTTACTGGCATGGATTTTTGTTACCAAGCTAAACAATTGCATATCCTACCTAAGGGTATCAAATACAAACAGCTTCAAGCCATACATCACTGTTCCTAAGATATTTGAACTCCAACAAGTCCCTTTGGGTTATAAAGCCATTCGTGATTAGTTGATGCAATACTATCCAGAATCTCATAATCAATTTACTCATACTTGTCCACTTTAGAAAATTCAAGAGTTTTTCATCCAACTTTTCTTCAAGAAAAAAGGAAGATGTCAGTCCTACCAAAACCTCTCACTTTAGCATAAATCCTGATGATTTAGTTTTAGCCAAAGAAGAATATGTGGCATTGCTAAAACAAGATCTTATTGAGCCAATCAAATCTTGTAAAAAAAAGATTGGAGCAGAAGCGAGACAAGAAAAGATTAGTCATTGATTACAAACTTCTCAATATGTTCCTTCAAGATAACAAGTTCCCATTACCAAAGATGAGCTCATAGACTAGTCTTTTCAAGGATGCAGAAGTCTTTTCAAAATTTGATCTCAAAGTTAGGTTTTAACAAATGGGTATTGATTCTGTTGAGAGATACAAGATAGCATTTTGTATTCCTATTGCCCGTATCAATAGATAGTTATGCCTTTCAGCTTAAAAGTAGCACAATCCTTCTTTCAAAAGGCCATGACAGATTTTGAACCCATTCTACATAGTACCCTCATTTACATTGATAATATACTTGTCTATTCCATAAATGAGAAAGATTTTGAAAGGCTCCTACAACAGTTCTTGGACATTACAAAATAGTACGTGACCATTAATCTTTTTGACATAAACATAGTAACCATTGGGGTAGAAATAACAAATAGGGATGACTTCGTTCTTTTGCTTCTACTTTGTAACAGGAGTAATTATCATGGATTGATGAGTTGTGAGCTGGCGGGAGTGGGTAGAAGAAGTTCCCTCTTCTACTTCAGGTCTCTTGAAAATGGATTTAATAATTCCATCTCCAAGCTTTTCAAGTATAGGGGAAGTAGAGGTATGAAAAGTCTTTTGACTGTTGTGAAACTTCTTTTCATAGTTGGTAATCCATTCCAAACGCATCAATTGTAGAAGATCATCTTTGGGAATCTGCTTAGGGATCTGGATGATGGTAGTGTTATCTGGCCTGTTAGAGCCTATGTATCGAACATCATTAGTTGAATTTTGAAACTGAAGGTCTATAAAATGGTTTTGTAGTTGGTTGATCATCTGGTGGTGGAGAGTGGCCGAAATAGCATTCTAAACTTGTTCTGCACCAATAATCTAGACTTGAACTTTTAGTCTAGTGGAAAGAGTGAGATTTGACGGCTTTATGTTGAACTTGGAGACGATAGTGAGGATTGCACTGCCACCATTGAGGGTGACAAGAGTTGCACCAATTAAAGCATTTTAGAAGGAAGTGTATAAAGTATCAAGGAGGAAAATATAGGTTGTTGCTGCTATCTCTTTTTTTTTTCTATGAAGGATGAGGACTGATTGAATGGCTCCAAGGTGGAGGTGTGTATATACTTGACAGATCCATTGAGAGATGAAACTGATAAGAATTTTCAAAGTAACACATTGTTCAGTCTGGGTTGATTGTAACCCACATTGATCCATCTTTGTACCTTGGACAATCTCTTTAATAGGTGGAGTTTTTGGAGAAATAAGCTTCCTAATAGAACGGGTGAAAGAATGGTTTTGTTTATAAAGTTCATAGGGATTGAGGATAACTGCGATGGTTTCTTTTAGATGGGATTCATCTGGGATTTGGGTAATTTCTACAAGGTTATCTATTTTATTAGAGGCATGGGATATACAAAAAGAGGAAATTGATCTAGAAAAGGGAAGAAGAAAGTCTAACTAGTTCATAAGATTCTTTAGTGGATGACGTGGTTGAAAACTCTCTTTTATAATAAATCTATTTCCAATTATCTTGAGAATTAAGGCTTTGATACCAAAGGAGTACCTCTAGAAGAGGATACTAATATCAGCTCAATTCCATCTCACCCTCTGAAGATCTTCTCTGAAGAGATACCATCGGTAATACACCATGAGATCTACGTGTTGCTGGACATACTCTAAAGGGAAAGGAGGAGTTATTTGATCATTTTCCTTTCTCTCTTCAGGAGTTGGAGGAAGACAATCCTAACAGAAGTAATTTGAGTGATGTTCACACTTATCCCTTAATCTTTTAGGAGATAGTTTCTATGCCTTATCTTTTTAAAACAAAATTTATGAGAGAAAAAGTTAAAATATTGTTAGTGAATTAATCTTATATAGCTTAATCCAAAAATTTAAAAGGAAACATTTTATTAGAACAATATACTATAAAAATATAAATTTTTTAAAATAAAATATAGAATAACTATTAAGAAAAAAAAAAATTTTGTCCCTCCCCCTCTCCTAATCCTAGGTCCTGGCTCCACCAGTGGCCTTGGAAATTGTTCGGGGAGGAGACTTAGACTAGGCAAGCATAAGGATATTCTTGACTGTAATACCAAAAGAAGAATAAACAAATAAATAAATAAACCTTAGTACCAACTAGCTTCACTAACTTTTAATGGGTGCTTTTCTATGTTGTCCCTGTGGGTAGTTTATCAGAAGTCAAAGACGTATATGATATATCAATATGGAACAAACATATTCTTTATGCATAATTTATTTTCTGATATGTTTTATTATTTTTCCACTGCAAATTATCATCTTTATGAACAATTACATGCATGATCTTGTTTGTTCACATCATGTAGGACAATGAGACCATTGTGGGAGACACGGGCAAGTCCTAACGTTGTATACTCTTTACGACACCTGCAAAATGACACATCAACGTTAGTTGTTGGTGGAATAGATGGCATCTTACGATTTTTGGATCAGAATAATGGCAACATTATTTCACGTTGTATAACGAAGGATAATTTGATATCAACTTATCAAAGTCCTTCTGGAGCTATTCAGAGAATGAAAGGGAGAAGAATACATGAAGACGCCCTTATCGACAACATCCCAAAGAATGCTCGACCACCCATCACATGCTTGGCTGTTGGAATGAAGAAGATCGTCACCACACACGGTACTAGGGATATTAGAATGTGGAAATTCAACTAAGATGCAGCACTTGTGCCTTGTAAGATTGCGATTTTTTCTACTATTGATTTGTGATAATTACATTGTAGAAGAGAGGCACTGAGAGAGGGAGAGTAGTTTGTTAGCGTTTATGGAAAGGGAAAACAAAAATTCACTCTTTTGAATGACAAATTCATGTCATTTTCTCACATGAGATATAACATTACATGTTAAATTGTATTTAAACATTGTATATCTTTTTGTGTCGCAATATCTATATTTTTGTTCTATCTCGTGTCAGGATTAGTGCTTCTTATGTGTCAGCTGCAAAATTGTCTTGTTCATAATAAGATTTTGGGCTATGCCAAACCCTTGGCAAACAAGCAGAACAAAGTATAGTGGAGCTATAATTTCTGTTGACTGGCACTGGCTAGGCTGCATTCTTTCATTCTGTGGGTAAAATGAGGAACACAGATCAACAAGGAAGGACATATAATATTTCAAGAGTGTTGTGGTGCTGCTTGGGATGCTTGTCATTATATAAAGTAAGAGTAATGTTCCTTTTATCTTGTGTTGTTTCTATGACTTGTATTTTTTATTACAACATACTCAGAAAACGGACGTTTCTGAACAGTTTTGTTGAGATTTGATCTCTTGCACCAAAGTGAATGTGTTAATGATGAAGTTTATTGTTTATTAACACGCATATTTTCAAGGAGTTTTCACTATAGGTCGGGTGCCAGGGGCAAACTGTGAAGGATTTTGAGAGTGAAATAATAATCATTATAACAATTAAACATGTCAAGGTATTTAATACCAATTAAAGATGTCCTTTAGTTAAAGTTTCAAAAATCAATAAATTATTATAGCATTTAACTTCCGCGTGCATTTAAGTTCTCTCCAAAAAAGGCATGAATCTCAAAGGGTGGATGTGGCCTGAAGTTGGAAGAAATCATACATAATCTTTTAGAATTTTTTTTAATTATGTTAATGGTGTTATTTAACTTCGCGAGGAGTTAAGCTCTATCCGTTGAAGCAACGGCTTGGCTTTTATATTCAATTTTTGTTGGTGATCTTACGTTGATAGGCATATAATTCCAATGTATCTAACTCTGAATATCAAACAATCTATTTAACTTTAAAGTATTTTATCTACTAAAATACACTTTATACTGCAGAGACTAAAATGTAAATAAGTCATTCCTAATGAAAAATAAATGTTTAAAATTTTTATAACTAATAAACTTAAATTATTTATAGACAAAAGGGTAGATTTCTACATTTTTTTTCCAAATTTCAAAAGAAAATATTGTGAATTTTTGTAACTTACTCAAAATAATAAATAAAATAAAGTAGAATAATCTTTTTTTTTTTGTAGTCTTTTATTTTCTTATTAGATTAAAGCTCTATTTCAATGCTTCACCAATGAAATATCTTTTAAGTTGGTCCCTGAAAGAATTACCTCATCAGATGGGACATTTTTTAATTTGATCCTTTATAAAATTGACTACTTAATTTGGCCACTTACAAATAAAAATCTATCAAATTGGTAATTATCAATAATATTTTTATGCTAATTTACTGTTAATGAAATTAGTAGTCAATATGAAATGATCACTATCTAATAACCTATAAAAAACATTTTATATGTTACATTTATTAATTTTATAGATAATATATTAATATAAGGATATTATTGATAACAATTTTATTTAAAAATATTTAACCAAAAAATTACCCATATGTAAGGAATAAAATTGAGAAAAAATTTTTATGAGAGATGGAATTAAAAACTACTCAATCTATGAAAGAATCAGATTAATGATACTGTTCTCTATAAAAGCTTAAATTAAAAACTACTTTGTCTTCACAATAGCAAAATGAGATTTTAATTTTTTAGTGATATATATATATATATATATATATAATATTATTGTTAAATTGATTATGGATCTTTTTTTTTAAATTCTTTTCATTTCATTTTTTTGAATTTTTTTTTTACTTTTTTTAATTTAAATTAAATTTGTCCACAGCATGAGGCCACGTCTAGATATGTTATGAGTCTTTGATTGATGGTTTCTTGAACCTTACCGGGATCCCCACTTCTTGCCCGAAATTAAGGTCTCCTCCGCTGAGAACCCTAACCCTTTGAAAACCCTTGAAGCCGAAAGTAGCTCTGAATCAACGAAGCAACCATGGTGTGCATAAGGAAGGCCACAGTAGATGATCTATTGGCCATGCAAGCCTGCAATTTGTTCTGTCTTCCTGAGAATTACCAAATGAAGTATTATCTGTACCACATCCTCTCGTGGCCTCAACTTCTCTACGTCGCTGAAGATTACAATGGCCGAATCGTCGGTTACGTTCTCGCCAAAATGGAAGAAGAAACCAACGAGTGCCATGGCCACATCACCTCCCTCGCCGTCCTTCGAACCCACCGCAAGCTGGGTTTGGCTACCAAGCTCATGAACGCTGCTCAGAACGCCATGGAGCAAGTGTTTGGAGCTGAGTATGTTTCGCTTCACGTGAGGAAGAGCAATCGGGCAGCCTTTAATTTGTACACCGAGACCTTGGGGTATAAGATTCACGATGTGGAGGCTAAGTATTATGCCGATGGAGAGGATGCTTATGACATGAGGAAGCAGCTGAAGGGGAAGCAATTGCATCATCATGGTGGTGGTGGTGGTGGTCATCATCATCACCACCATCACCACCACCACCATCACGGTGGTGGCTGTTGTTCCGGTGAGGCAAAGGCGGAGAAGACGGAGACGAAGGGGAATACCAAAGCAGAGTCGAAGGGGAATGTGAAGGCGACCTGATTATGAAAGCAGTCATGGCTCTAGACGAGTTAGACATGTAATATTTGTGCCTTCGTTGGTATTTTCCCCAATTTTCCAAAGCTTATCATTTTCTCCATCAATGAGATAATTGGGATTATAATGGGTGTTAATCTTTATTGTCTAGCTATAATGGGTCTAGACAAGTTAGTCATGTAATATTTGTGCCTTGGTATTTTCCCCAATTTTCTGAAAGTTTCTCATTTTCCCGATCGCTGAAACAATTTGGATTAAAACGGGTGTTGATCTTTATTGTCTAGCTATAAATTGCCATTGGTGTGTTCAAATTATGTTCTGCGCTAAAAGGTGAATAAACATGCCTGTATTTCATGATGCCTGAATAAACACCATTACGTTAATTTACCATGGTAAAAGATTTGGCCTCATGATTGTTTTGTGGAATTTATGTTACTTAATTCTTTCACTTTCTTATGATCTACATTATGAGGTTTCATGTACTTATTTAGTTTTCGGTCAGTTAACGACTAAAAATTGAGGTTGCTGCTAGATATTGAATGAGGATTTATGATACCAACTAATTAATTGTAGTTGCTCTTCATAAATAAAATAACTGGTGAGAATCAGCGTTTGTTTGGATGCAAAACTGATACAGTAATTTTTTTCCTGTTACAGCTTCAAATGAAATTTTGGTGTCCTTTGATCCATATAGCCAATCCCATCTAGTGGGAAAAAGTTTTGTTGTCATTGTAGCAGTACAACTTCAAATAGAATTTTGGTCTTTATTTATGTTTTATTATTGCTAGCATCAGCCCACTGGCATATTGTACTCAATTTGTTTGTAGCTTTTATTAACATGTGCTAGGAAAGAAATTTAAAAGTTTGATGGAATTCGTCAATGCAAGAGTTCAATTTAACGCTGCATGATGACCTTGTTGAATTCTTCCTTCTTGGATTTTAATTGCTTTAAATAGATGAATGTGATATTAGGGATATTAATGCAGATAGGTAAAAGTGGAGAGGGGATGTGAATTGTAGAACTTTATCTGCAGTGTCTCTAGAGAGATTTCAATCATTCTATCCGAGGAAGTGAAATAATTCTTTAGGTTGATTATTTTTCCATTTACTGTTTTAGTGGCAACTGTGAAGCACTGATATGACAAAAGGGGGAAAAGTATCAGTGTTGTCTGCATATCTGACACTGATACACTTATGATACGGATGGATACGTAATTTTCTAGTTCTGGATATGGCTTGAATATGGTCTTGATATGCCTTATATAGGTTAGATATGGATTGGGTACTTTTCTTCCCCTAATTTTAACAGAAATAAGACAAACAAGAAGATTGAAGTAACATATCTTAGCCGTATTGTAGCCTTAAGACTTTCCATATTCCTGTGTCCATATTGTGTCGTACTGGTTGTACCATACTTGCAGAGTTGCAGGTATAGCCTAAGATAAAGGCTCATAGATTAAGCATTCTTTTACATGAGATTCCTTGGTATCAAATACATGGTTACTAAATATTTAAAAATTCAAGACTCTCCTGTTTGATATTATAATTGACAAAACATTCATAGCATATTATGAAGATCTTGGTTTGTAAGTTCCCTTACTTTTGTACGATGCTGACAGCTGATATTATGAATCAGATTTCTTACATAGTAGTGTAATAATGCCGATGTACAATCTTTTAACCAATTTGATAGCACTCTCTCAAGTTTAATGATAAGTTTTTGAGGTTTGATCAGCTAACGGGTAGGTTAAATCAATGTATGAGCCTTATTGTTGTCTGAACATTTTGTCACTGTCTCTGTTTACTACATTTACATGAACACAGGATTCACACAGAAGAAAAATAGTCGTATATTCAAATTGCATATTAAACCAAAGGCAAACTACCTGAGCCCATCTATTATAGAAATAACACACACACTTGAATTAGCCAGTATATATGCATGATTGAAGCTGATCACTTAGATGACTTTCCTTGGACATTGCCATATCTATCCGCCATATTTCAGTTTAACCTTCTTTTGATGTGGATCCTATCAAACCATTACTGGGAAAATGAGATCAACTGGATATGTGAGAGATGTCGAACTTGGGAGGGAAAAGTACGAAGGCCAAACCTTTTTTTTTTTTTTGAAGGGGGGGGGGGTTTGGTGTATATTTGCCTTGAGTTAGAATATTGTGTTCATTTCATCATTTTATGAAATGTTTTCATTATTTATGCAATCTAGACATCATGTGGTGGATTTTTAAACGCCTCTCTTTCCAAAACTTTTGTTCACAAAATGGTTTAAGTTCGTATTTTTTGTACTGAAGTTATTTCTCCGGTCTTTTGGGTTAGATGAAAACAAGCCCTCTAGTTGCTTATTTAGTTGTTGAGACTAAAAATACTTATGCATGGGTTCATTACTATGGACAGGCTAATATATTTTTATCTTGTAGTGACCAGTGCAAAATTTAGTACGCCTTCTGTGAAAGCCATGATATCTAACTGGATGTGGTAGTTAGTATTAATTGTTGTCTTCTCAGCCATAGTGAATTCCATCTATGGCTTTTCCAGACTGTGTTCTGCAATGTTGATTTGTCATTTTTCTTGCCATAGGAACAAACTGATTCACTAAGCCCCCCAATCTGTTATCAATTGTTCTACTTGCTGGCATAGCCCTGGTGAATGTTATAGCACTATCTTGTCTGGTGCCATAAATAGCTGAAATTTGTTGACTGAGTCTATAACAAGTTCTGTTTATTTGTCCTTCCGATTGTCTGTCTAGGTTTACAGAATTCTTTATTGTGTACCCTTTAATTGGAATGATTTCCTTTCTATGTTTGAGCTGCTGAGCATGATTTCATTAGTACGTTTAATTTCACATTCAAAGACATCACTTACACTTACCTTAAGAACAAGGTATACTGTTTGAGCAGTTATACAATGGAAGTTTCTATTTGCTAAATGGTATTGGAATCTAATATCCAACTTTTATAAGTGTACTCTTCTGTCACCTCCCCAATCAAATCTGGAGGAGACCTGCGCTTCTTGGTGGCTTGTTCAAAGGCATATGCAATCTCAATAAGAGTTGGCTCTGTATACTTGAGGCCCCCAAAGCAAATGCCTAATGGCATATTCTCACTGTTATAGCCAGCGGGGACAGTGATCGCTGGGTACCCTCCAATTCCAAGAAAAGGAACATATTTCTGTCTAGTATATATTAAAGCATCAAGCTGGTTCTCTTTCATTAACTTCTCAAACCTGTTCTTGGAAAATCTTTCCATGTTTGCCAATGCTTCTTGAACTGTCTCATTGATACCACTTGTCTGGTTGGCTTGAACAAACAAGTCTTGTGGAAATTCATCAATCTTTTCCTGGAAATTGAGGTTCGATAGTTATTGAAAGTGTGAATTTGAAACATAGGACCACTAAAATTTAGGACACATCATATTTACTCACGACGTTTTTATGTTCCTTGTTGAATGTAATGAGATCCGCCACGGACCGCATTGGAGAAGACTCGAGCTTTGCTAGGTAAGAATTTAAATCTCGCTTCAGCTCAGCTAATAAGACTATCATCTCGCTCTGGTGAATTTCTTCATTGTCAATAACCAAATCATCTATCAGAGTTGAACCTTTGTCCCTAAAATTTCAGTGTATGTATGTTAGGATATTCAAATAACCACTTGAACATATTGCTTTATTCCAAGTCTCTATCTGGCAGTGAACAAAGAATCTGAAACCCGGGAAAATTTAGTCACATCCATGCATGGGTTTGCTATTTCATTTTTTTATTCAAAAATGATACGGGCATAGTTCTAACAATTCAATGCAATATTATTGGTTCTTTCAATAGAAGAATTTTGCATATGTTTTTATTGAAAAATTTGATTACATTTTTTTAAAAATCGAAGATTATATGCAGGCAGAAAAGGGCTGCACCCTTTTTGGTTGCTCTCCCCTAATAATGTGATAGGTAATAGACAGGTCCCAACCATTGGTAACCCTGTGCAGCGATGGGAACAACATCTGACTTGCACGAATAAATAATATTTTATATAAAGTGGGCTTGGGAATATATTTTTCATGTCACCTCATTATTTGGAAAAGCTGCTGATATGTTGTGTTCTCGATAGATTCTTCAGGAAAATTGAAAGAATCTGGGCTTCTCCATATGCCCAATCTCTTTCCTTGTAGCCCACTTAATAGAAGATATTATGCATACCCACCACCTGGAATGTGCCTAGAAGCCTCGATAATCCCTGGGTCGTTGTCATCCCTCCCAACAATAATATCAAGAACGTGAACAGCATCTGCAACTGTCCTCGCTATAGGCCTGTTCCATCAAACAATATAGCAATATTTACCTGATTTGTAATTTAAAAGCATAGAAATCTAATGCTTTGGTTTAGTGAACGCTAAATGCTTTAGCATGACCTACCCAACAGAGTCTTGTCTTAATGATATAGGAATTACTCCATCTCTGCTGGTAAGATTAACAGTGGGTTTGATTCCAACCACTGAATTATAGCTTGAAGGGCAAATGATGGAGCCATCAGTTTCAGTTCCTAACGTTACCGCTGCTAAATTTGCCGCTGCTGATATTGCTGATCCACTGCTTGACCCACAAACTTCTTGACTCAGATTATACGGATTCTGTATACAATTCATTAACAAAACTAATTTTAATCAATTTATAACATTACACTAATGGTATATTTGGAAGGGAGAAAATCAGATGAAAGAGAAAATTAGAGAAGAAAACAGGAGAGAAAATGAATTTTCTTTCATTTGAATCAAAGAGAAAATCAGAAGAAAAAAAAAAGTCAGGACTGAAATTTTTTTTTTCCAAATATAGAAAGATTTTGGAGAGAAAACACGACTTAGCATATTCCGATTACACTTTGGTTGAAACTTTTCAACTTGGAAGTCGGAAATCTATTTTTAAACATTCTGAAATTATTAATTTAGTCAAAATTTTTTAATATTTTAATTAATTAATGTTATAATTATTTACATAAAATTTTATTATAAAACTATTTAATAATAAATATATTTTATAAAATAATAATTTGTTTTTAAATATTAAAATTAATAAATTATATATATATATATATTAAAAAAAATACAGTCAAAAATCTTCGACCAAATAGCAGTCGAAGAACTTTTACGATTGCCATTCAGTCTGAATGGACCTTATATATATAATATTATTTAATATATAATTAATTAATTAATATTATAATTATTTATATAAATTTTTATTATAAAATTACTTAATAATAAATATATTTTATAAAATAATAATTTATTTTTAAATATTAAAATCAATATATTATATATAATTACAAAAAAAGCCTTCAACTACAATACAGTTGTAGGTCTCCGACCAAATGGTAGTCGGAGACCTCCTCTAACTACTATTCAATTGAAATGGAGGATGCAATGCATTATATATATATATATATATATATAATTTTATTTAATATATAATATATATAATATTATAATATATTATTATATTTAAAAATATTTATTATATTGTATTTTAATTAATTATTATATATTAAAGTAATATTTATAAAAGTTTAAAATAAATAATTATATTTATTGTATTATAATAGTAATATATAAATTAATTTTTATTTTTTTAGTTTATTATTTTGCTAAATTTTTTAAAAATAATTAAAATGTAATTTTTATAAATTTATTTTTTAAAATTTATTATTCTTATATATATACATTTAAAATAATTAATTCATGTGAAAGAATATAATTTTTTTAAAAATATCTCATGATAAAATTTTTAATATTGTACAATAAAAAATTATTATTTTATAAATTTATAAGTTTTTTTATTTCTCTCTCCATCCAAATATATTAAAAAAATATTTTTTTAACTTTTTTTTTTCACTTTTCTCAGTTGTTTTTTTTTCTTTTCCTGTCCAAACACATCGTAAGAAAAATAAAACACAGATAAGCAACAGCAACCAAATAAAATTTTATTTCTGCGTATTTGATCATGGAAGGATCGTATTCATAGTACACTGGTATATAACTATCAGATAACAAATTCAAGCTCAACATTTAAAACACAAAAGAAAAGTACAATTTGCCGATTTAGGTTTTTTCATTTATGGTTTAAAAGTTGAGATTCTGTTATCTTGATGTTTGTTGTGTTAGCAAAACATTACCATTTTTAATTTTGTTAAATCTCAAATTAAAGCCTTTGAATTTCATCTGATTTGGTCAAACTTTTTTTCCCCCCAAATTTCATTTCAAAAAACACTTTGAATAGAGAATCTACGAACACTTTGGAGATTTCAAATTGAACAATTTAACACAAATTTAAGTACAGGATAATTTTAAAAAATGTCAAGTTTGATTGAGGTAAATCAATGATCCGAAAATTTACCATATGAGACTTGACAGAATTAAATCATAAGGTAAGTGTGTGCTATAGCAAAGCAAATCTCAAGGTTAACTTGTAACTTTTAAACCACAGTCAATACAGCACAAACAACAATCTAATGAATAAACCGTCTTCCTAAAATAATAATAAAACTGACCTTTGCTTGGCCACTTCTAGCAGACCAACCACCAGGCATATTCTTAGACCTCAAACCAGACCACTCTTTCAAGCTAGCTTTTCCCAAAATAACAGCCCCTGCTTCCCTCAACTTCTTGACTACAAAAGCATCTTTCGGAACCACAGAGCCAAGCAGGGCATAAGAACCAGCAGTATTGTTCATCTTATCCTTGGTTCCTATATTATCCTTAATCAGAATAGGAATTCCACTAAGTTTAGTCCCTCTTTTTCCTTCCATTCTCTCTTTGTCAGCTCTCTTGGCTTCACTTTCTGCATCTGGGTTCACTTCTGTGACACCACCCAGAACTGGGTTTAGTCTTCTGATTTGATCCTTGTACAACTTAACAAGCTTCTCCGATATGATCTCCCCTCGCGCGAAAGCTCCCTGGGTAGCGTCAATGGTGGCTTCCTTCAACTCAAACCCATGGTCATCAGTGATGGTGTGAGAATCACACGATGATGATACTAAAGCCAGATGCATCAGAAGAAGCAATAATACTGAAGATTTCCCACTAGTAATTGCCATGACTCAAGTGTGAAGCTGATAACTTAGTTTAACTTTGCCAAGTACATAAGCAGGTGCAGGATAGGGTTACAACTCATGCGGTCTGGTGCTACTTATAAGCCAGGTTGCCTAAAACAATCTAAGGTTTACTTCGTTTATTAAAAATAGATAAATTAAAATCAATCATAAAAAAGGATATAAGTAGATGGAAAATCAGTCTCGTGAATATACTTATTTTTAAATATAAATTATATTTATTTAATCTAATTTTGGTTTGAAGTTGCAAATTTTTCACAATCAATATGTTTTTGTAATTGAATCGTGATTTATTTAACCCATTGTAATATATATTCTCGTTGTTCAAATTAGACGTTATTTCTCAAACACCACAAGTGTGTCATGTGAGAAAGACTGTTTTTATCTACCCTGGTATTTGCTTTAAATTGTAATTTTTATTCTAATTAATTAATCATAATAAGATAAATACAAAAAATGATTGCCGTAAAAATTAATTAATTAATTAGGAAAGAATTTACAATTTGAAGCAATGATAAAGTAAATTAGTGTATTTCCACTTTTAATATTCAGTCAGTTTTAGATAATGTTTAATTTAAACCATTGAAGATGTTGAATAAGACGACCAAATCTAAAAATTAATTGTAATCTGCAGCTACAAATCTAAGTTAATTAATAAATCAAAGAGTCTCTCAAGGTTGCAGCTACAACTTTTTATCTCTTTATAGATTATTACTCTTACGCCACGTTCACTCTCGATTTGCTAGCTCTCTCGACCTTGTCCTTAACTAGTGCTGCTCCCTGTCATCCTTGAATGAAGTTCAAAGCACCACGCAAAAAAAAGCACTTTTTACTATCTTTTGGAGCATTAATTCATTGGGCTAACCAATATTTAGATCCGATTCCTAAGGAGCATTCTAGTTCAATTCGTTACTGCAAGGTTCTTTAATAATAATAATAATAATAATAATAATAAGAAGTTAGTCTTTACCAAAAAAGAAAAAAGTGAAGTTAGTTTCTGCCAGGTTCCTGTAGTCAACGTACGTAAAGAGAAGTGCATGGTTGTCTAAATAGATCGTCATGACTAAAGCTCAAGTATAAAGCTTTTCTTGACTAATTAATGTAGGACACAAGGACTCACCAATGTAGTCAAGTCAACACTGAAGGCCATTGACATTTGAATTTTAGCTATAATTTACTTTATTTTACCCTAGAAAGAGGTGGTTATTATTTCGTGAAAGGAAGAACAGCTTATGCATAAGCATTTCTTTCACGGAAATGAAATGTACGTTTGTCTACTATATATATATATATATATATATATATATATAAGGAAGATTCAAACTCAGGAATTTTCAATTTTATGTATATCCCAAAAAGGAAACTTCTGAATTTTCTCAATAAAGTATGGGGAGTTTACGTATAAAGAAAGTTTCATCCAAGAAAGGCACCAAATGAAGAAATATTAAACTAGACATGATTATGGGTCTTCACGTGTAAAAGAAATCAACAAAACATATATTTTTGTTTTTTTGTTTTTTAAATTTTGATAAAATTTTATTTCGTTCCATAATTTTCATTAGTTTCAATTTAATTTATTTATCTTTTTTTTAATAATATCTCAAACTAACTTCTTAAGAATTAATATAATCATCTTATGTGTTTTTTACACTCTAAAGTATTTAGTAGGTGATTCTCACAGAACTAGTTATAAGAAAATATTGGCAACATCTTAAAAGATAAAAGAAACAATTAAAATTAATAAAATTTAAGGGACAAATATAAAACTTCATGTTATATTTAGAGACAAAAATATATCTAGCTAGGCCAAAATTAAAGACACGCACAGATGCATGCATATTGCAGAATATATCCTCTGGTATATACAACTCAAGAGTTGTGGAGTTTCTAATATACTTTTGATAGGGCAAGAAGAAGAAAACAAACGCGACTTTGACTTGACTTTCTTTTTTAAAAAAATTCGTAGAACTAAAATCTATTATATTATAAATTTTCCATCAATGTTGACTCATTGTTTATGGATTTTCCTAACATTTTAAAATGTATAAATCAAGGCAGTCCTTTGACATTTTTATCTTTAATATATATAAAATGAAATAATACCAAGGCCTTTGCTTTTCGTGGAGGTTTCATCTTATGCTTACTAATTTGAATGATATATATATATATATATATACATATATCGAAAGAAAGATGAAGCAAATAACAATTTCATCTTGTGGCAAAAGACGGCACTTAATACTAGGAACTTTGGATTGATTAAAGCATTGGTGGACAAGCAAAGAAAATGGAAAAGATATCTACGAAGAATGGAAGAATTTTTAGGATGAAAAAAATTTTAAAATAGATATATAATAAATACATTTTAAAATCCGTCTTTAATATGTTGGATTAAATAATTTTGTCCAAATCAGAGGTGAAGAATATAAAATAAACTTTTTGGAAAAAAAAAAAGGATAAACTACCATATATTAGTCCTTCAAATATAGTTATTAATTTAGTTTCGAAAATTCTTTATTATAACATAACATTTCAACAGGTACATGAAATAAATTCTGATGTTAACTCTGATAACTAAATGTTAATAAAAATTTTTTAGGCGGCCAACTTCTACCTAATTAGAAAGTTAATAACTTGGCAGCCCATATAATATTTTTACCCATCAAATTAAAATGCTTATACTTCATACTGTCATTATCTTTTATAAGCCAATTTCTTACTATAATGGATCTTCAACAATATTGCATATGTAGAGTGTAATTTGAGAGAGAAAGATTGAAGAGCTTTTATTATTAGAAGCTTCTTTTTTTCAACTTCTAACGTTAAAAATTGTTTAATTCTATATCTTTTAGTCTATTTTTTTTAACTGTACGATGCCAATTTATTTTTTAAAAAAACTGGATTGAATTTTTTTGCATGCCAACTCTGAAAGGACAGTGTATTGGTTCATGATAATAAGATGTTCAAGATGTTCCTTTGCTTTGGGGGAAAATAGTCAAATGAATTGTTAAGTTAGTTTCTAACATTTCAATTGGACATATGTTGAGTCACAAACAAGTATGTGAAGTTTCAATTAACAAAGTTAATGTGAAGATCTATATATTTTATGTACTTTTTAAAATATTAAAAATAAATTAATGTGATGAAAATTAATTTTAATGACTAATTGATAATAATGATACCTTTTGGGACTAATATGATAATTTATTTAAAAAACTTCATTGTGAAATTGTCAAGAAGTTTCAAGATAAATAAAAATAAATTAGATGTTGAACCCTAATATATATATATATATATATATATAATGGCAGACGCTTGCATTTACGAGCAGAAAATTGGGATATAGGCACAGAAAGTTGGGTGCAGCCTATGTCATGTACAGTCCCCATAATTTCTCTCTGTTTTTGCAGCCATTTTTTCTCTCTACATTTATTGACTTTTGGCTTTATTCAGTGAAAAATAAGAGGAAAAAAAAAAAAAAAGTAAGAGGACAGGGAAGGGAGGGGGCATCGCGTGAAATGAAAATTAATTGAAATGTTCTTTTTTCCAGGGGTGGGCAAATTTGTTCGGGCCTAGTTGGCCTATCTCGGTTTGATGTATAATCGAGTCAGAATAGATTGAGATTTTTTTTAAAAAAAAATTTAAAACAAAATTAAGTTGGGATGATACTTCAGGTCGGAATAGGTTTTGAGATAATCTCCTGACTCTATCGAGCCAGCCTGACTTGAGGTCTATGTCTATATATATATTTATTCATATATAAAAAGATATAGACTAAATTGAAAAGAATTTTTTTTAGGATCTTTTTATAATTTTAACCAAAACTTTTAAATATATTTTATAAATTATAAATAACTAGAAAGGTTAAAATTTATGTTAGAACTTTTCTAAATATAATTATCACATTCATGTAAAAAAATAAAATTAAAAAAATATATTTTTGTAAGTTTTAACTATTATATTTGTATTTTTTTTAATTTTTTTTATTAAATTCATGTTTTTTTTATGTCTATTTCATAAATATTAAAAAAATAATTATATATCCAAAATAATTGAACAAATATAACAATGTAAATTTTTAAAATTAAAAAAAAATTGACCAATGTCCCAATTGGCCTGACATTAGTCGGGACGATTTTTTCATCCCAAAATTAAAATCAGTCAAAACTCGAGTTGAAGTAAATTCCAACTCATCTGGGACTTGCCCACCCCTATTTCCAAGCCTCCCTTTAATAAGTTGATACATTAATGGCCCGTTTAAGTCACTGTGATGCAAATATGTTTTATTTATATAGTTTGTATCATATTTATTATATTTTATATTTACTATTTTATTTATGAAAATTTTATTTTAATTATTAAATAATTTTTTAAAAAATAAAAATACAAAATTATTTTTTATTTTACCAATCATCACTTATTTATTTTTTACATTTTTTTTATTTTTATATTATCCAATCAAATGGCTCATAAATACGCTGAGGATGGAAAAAAATTAAAATGTCACCTAAGAAAAAGCATTTGTTGAAATGACGAATGTTTAACAGAACAACAAAAAGGAACATTATTTTTTTCTTTTGTCCCCAGAAAAGGAGCAGAATTTGTTGTAGTACTCTTTTACAGAGTGTCTTGTATTTTTATTTCCAATCTGGCTCCATATTTCCCAAATGCTGTCACTATTAAACAGCTCATAGAGCAATGCATTCAACTTTTTGCTATCTCTTCCTAGAGATGGGTAAGATACTCAGATTTTATGAAAATTTGTAAAATTTATTTACTTACACATATGTGTGTGAAGATTTTTATAAGCATTTTAATAGTTTTCAGTTTGAATCTGACTAATATGATATTCACTTATCCCAAGTTTATAGTGCACACACATATATATAAATCAATTTAATAAATTAAAAAAGTTAAAAAAATCATCCAAATAACATTATATTAGTTTAAAATTATATTAACATTTATTTAAGACGTTTGATTTTTTGCTGTGATTTATATAAATAAATTTTAAGTAAATTAGTTTTAAGTTAAAAACAACTTCCGAGTCTATGAATTTAACTATCTTACCCTATTCATTTTAAATTTTACTAGTTAAATATGGATATAGTAGACCTAATAATGATCACCCCTGTCTCTGGATAATTGTTTGTTTTCATTTGATATTACACACTATATCAATACACATACACACACACAGACACGCGCATGCACGCACGCGAGTACATCTGTTTTTTTTTTTTCAATTTTTTGTACAATTAAATTGATCATAATATGTATTAGAGTTAATTAATTATGAGGGTTTTACATATTCAAGATTGAAATTCAATAAATTTTTATATAACATTTTTTAAATCTAAAATTGTATGAAATTTTAAATGGATCAATTAAAAAAATGATCAGGTATAATTAATTTTGTATCAAAAAACTTTCAATATGAGAAGCATCTTGTGGCTAAAATATCTAAATATTTTATACCTACACAAGAACATATAACAATGACAGGGATAAGGGCCAATTAAGATGCTCATGTTATTAAACACCGCAATCTTGCTTTACCAGCTGGGGCACCCTGTGCTTCTCCAATACCATTACCATAATTGAAATAGAACAACCATAAAGGTCCCTTCATTTTCAACATATACAATTATATCATAACATAATAATCATTACTCAAATTTCTATCCGCCCAACTCGACATTTAAATTTCACAAATCTAAATTTACAATGAATGTGTGTGTGCAAGCGCTCACACATACACATATTAATAGATGTCCACATAACTTTTTTTTAGTTTACTTATTTTAATCTCTGAAAGATGAAAATTTAATTCCTTTTTTTTATTTTTCTCCTTAAAGCTGGTATTTAATAATTTCCATTGACCACATTTTGCCTAGATTTTACATATCTCTAAAAACGCCTACATATTAACATTTGTTTCAATTTGTTAAAGAAGTTTTAGCTGTGTACCTCTCTGTTTTCGTTTTAATAAAATGTAAATCATCAAGGGGAGGAGGCCTCCTCCACTTGGTAGCATGTTCGAAGGCATATGCAATCTCTATGAGTTTGGGTTCTGTGTACTTGAGTCCACCAAAGGCAATTCCTAACGGCATGTTCTCATCGGTATACCCTACAGGAACAGTGATTGCGGGGTACCCTCCAACTCCCAGAAAAGGAACATATTTCTGTCCTATATACATCAAAGCATTAAGCTTCTTCTCTTTCATCAACTTCTCAAACCCATTCTTGGAAAGGCTTTCTAAGTTTGATAGGGCTTCTTGAACTGTCTCATTGATGCCATTTGTTTGGTTGGCTATGACAAACATGTCTTGTGGATATTCCTCAATCCTCTCCTACCAAAAATAAAATAACTATGTTGTAGATGACAATGAAAATTATTCGTAAATATTTATTTAAAAATTTAAAAGTTTGAATTAAAACAATCACGGTCTCACATTAAACAACCGTTAAGATTTAAAATAATGTTTAATTAAGTCTTGAGATCATCACCAAGCAAAGTTGCTAGTCTTTTGAAATAATTTGTACCAACAGGTACGTTTATTAAAAGCTGACCATCGCGAAAGGGAGGATCTAGGAAATGGCTATTTAATGCCTAAAAAAGTTCAGAACTCACCAAAGTTTGAAGCCCACCCGAAAGCTAACATTTGATAATATATTCAATCAATCTCCTTTTATAACTCATTGGTCAAGAATTTCTATGTTACGTTTAAGCATAAAATATAGTGTTGTATTTGTTCATATACTTCTAGTGCAAAGTTCTTTCACGTAAGAAGGCATATTAAAAATAATAAAAATTATTGACAAAGCTTCATTTAATAAGAGCTTGTTAAGTTGAATTATGAACACTGAATTAGAATTGTAGTATACTTACGAGTTTTTTGTTTTCTTTGTTGAATAATATGAGATCTGCCATGGATCTTGAAGGAGAGAACTCAAGCTTTGCTAGATAAGAGTTCATGTCTCGCTTGATCTCAACTAACAAAGCTATCATTTCGTTCTCGTAAATTTCATCATTGTGCTCAATCACCACATCATCCACCAGTATTGAACCTTTGTGCCTGCAAGAAGGGTACATGTCTATATCTCATATTTAGGATCTCTAAAGCAAACTAGGCTTCAAACATCATTAAGAATTTTACATATGTATGCATGAAATTTCCATTATATGTGGCCATGAAAACTTTCCCTTTCTACTCCATCTCTTTACTTTCCAATTGTTAATTTATCAAATCATTTTTTTCACTTTAACTAACAACCTCGAGTTACTGTTTTACACAGGATATTACATAAGGTTGTCAGTCACCCTTTCAATTTTTTTTAATTATATATGCACAATAAGAAAACAATTTTAAAGCTCAATGCAATAACATTATTATTTGGTATAAACATCGTGCAAGAAACTACTAATGAGAAAATTCAACTAAAGAATCTGGTAAGTATTTCTAAAAAATTGCAATTTAAAATTGTTTGATATTCAAAAGATATGATCAGGCAAAATAGAAATAGAGTTTTAGCATATTTAAGAATTTTGAATAGTCAAAATTTGAAAAAATTGGATATAGCGTTGATGTTTTTATTATTGTTTTGAACGAATTACATACGAAACTGAACACAAATTTTAAAATTAAACTACTTACATGGAATTTTAGTATTATAAAGAAGTATTGAAGCATCTAAAAATAAGAGATGAGGATACAGTTAGTCGATAAACTTGGTCTTTAAAAGGTATTTAGACCTCATATAATAAATTAAGAAAGGGACAAATGAGGGAACAAAAGTAATTGGTCCTTCATTTTTTATGCCATATCTCCTCTTCCCCAACGATATGGTTCACACATAGTGGGGATAAGATAAAAGTAGTGGCTTACGCAAGAATAATGCTTGATTATTGTCAACCCCAAAAGTAAAGAATAATCCTTAATTATAATGTTAGAAACACATCTCATAAATTTCGAGAAATTCTTAAACATTTAGCTAGCATGTTAGTATAAGAAGTCAATAAAGAAATTCACATCATTTTTGAAATATTTTTTAATGAGTTTTCATTAATTTTTGTGTGTGTATATATATATATATATTTAAAATAACATTTTTTATATTTTTATTATGGTACTCGTTTACTATAAAATATGGTAAGTCAGTCACAGACTTCACAAGAAAAAAAAATGTCACCTCAATCTTTGGAAGACTTGTTGATATGTCCTATTCTCAATGGATCTTTCAGAAAAGTTGAAGTAATTTGGGAATCTCAATATTCCCAATCTCTTTCCCCTTAGTCCATCTGAAGTAAGATACTGAGCATAGCCACCCCTTGGAATGTGCTTTGAAGCTTCAATTGTGCCTTCATCATTCTCATCTCTTCCCACAATTACATCAAGAACATGAACTGCATCTGCCACACTCCTACCTATAGTTCTGTTTCAATCCAAAGAGAAATTAAGTTAATTTTTTTTTAGTTCTTAACATGATAATCTAATTATTTTTTTCTTTTTTTTGCATAAGAATATCTTATAGGTTTGAAAAATCAATGCGAAAACAAAAAAATATCAATAATAAAATTATTTGATAAGTATAAATATAAATTTTAATAAAAATAAAATAAAATAATTAATTAGTTTTTTTATATAGACGTAAATAATTAATTGAAATTCATTTATCAGTCCATATCTATCATCTCATATATATATATATATATATATATATATCTTAAGAGCAAAGAATTTATCAAACAAAGTATTAACTAGTATATTATATAAAATTAAACTTAAATATAATTTTTTATGTTTTTACTATCATATTTTTTTAATTAAAATATAATAAATATATAATTTGTTAATAATATCATAATAAATGTATAGTTTAATTAAAAAATTATATAATTTTTTATAAGAATTATATAGTTGTCATGATGAACTAGGTATAAATTTTTGCCTATTACATATGATTACACAAAAAATTTTATTTAAAATTATTGTGGTATATATTACATATATGTTTTATCGAAAGTCAATTGAATATATTCTTGATTTCCTATCTCTGCTATAATTGAGAAAAAGAAAAGCAGATGCCTTTCAGATTCTCTTATGGATTTGGATCTACTATAGTGGTTTCTGCGGTGGAAGATCTACACCGTTTAGACCACATCTATTTATTTTTTTTAAGATTTTAAAAATAATTTTTTTTTATAAAATATAGAATGTAAAGTAAAAGCAACTTCTTAATTTTGAATTTTGAAAAAAAATGTTTTAACTTTAAAAAAAAATTGAACTGATTAGATTTTAATTTGAATGATTGAGATTTTATGTGCGACAAAATTAAAAAAAAAATAGTAGAGAGGATCCATTTCCTTATCTTATATAGCATTTTTTTCCTCTGGCCAAATTATAGAGTTTTTCACAAGCGCATATCATTACCTACCCAACAGAGTCTCGTCTCATGGAAATTGGTAAAACTCCGTCTCTACTGGTGAGATTCACAGTTGGCTTGATCCCCACCACTGAGTTATAAGTTGAAGGACAAATAATGGATCCATCAGTTTCAGTACCAATTGCTACTGTTGCAAAATTTGCTGCCATTGATATTGCTGATCCACTGCTCGACCCACAAACTTCTTTGCTCAAATTGTAAGGATTCTGCACGCATTTTATTCAACTTATATATAATGTAATAAAAAATTACTAAAAAGTTCAATAAAAAAATCTGAGAAGAGATTAATTAATAATATTTTTCATTAAAACAGTTAATCATAATAGTTATAAAGAAATTTTGACTTATATTACACTTTCGCTTAATGTTAACTGTCCATAAATTCTTATGCATATGAGTTCAATCCCTACTATACCTCTTTCTCTATTTCTTACTCCCTATGTTGACTTACCTTTCCTTGGCCACTTCTAGCCGACCAACCTCCGGGCATACTCGACGACCGGAAGCCGGCCCATTCCTTCAAGCTAGCTTTTCCAAGGATAACGGCTCCGGCGTCCCGAGCCACGACGGAGCCGACCAAGGCGTAGGAGCCAGCCGTGGTGTTCATGCGGTGCTTGGTCGCTATATTATCCTTTATCAGCACCGGAACTCCGCTCAATCTGGTCCCTCTCTTCCCAGCCGACCGCTCTTTGTGGGCTCGCCGAGCCTGAGCCTCAGCATCCGGGTTCACCTCCGTGACTCCACCAAGCACCGGGTTGTACCTTCGAATTCGGTCTCTGCAGAAATTAACGAGCTGCGAGGAGGAGACATGGCCACGAGCGAGAGCGCGTTGTATGTCGTCGATGGTGGCTTCTCTGAACTCGAATGCGTGAGAGTGTATAGATGATGACGGTATAGTCACAAGAATCAGTAGTAATGGGAAGAAATGGCTTAATACTGATGATGGTAATGATCTGAGGTTTTTCTTTGCCATTCGGCTAAGCTGGGTGGCATCTTCAAGCGTCTAAATAGGCCAATGAACGTCGCGCATATAAATATTGAGTTTTATTTTTTGACTAATATGATCATATTGGGATCAGATCCTTGAACAAGTCTCTCTAAAGTAAAAAACAAACGTAGCAATATTTTATAAATTTAAAAAGTATATATATATATATATGTGTGTGTGTGTGTGTTAAAAAAAATAAAAAAATATGTAAAGCACTTCACTTTAGAAGCTAGATTACTTTAGAGGATCCATTTCTGATTGTACCAGTATATAAAAATTTTATGTATGTTTTTAAATATTTTAAAACTTGGTCATAATTTTGATTTTGATTTTTACAATTAAGAGTATTATTGAGTTTTGTCCAGACTGAGTCTTCTATAGTAAAAACTCTTTACATTAATTTGGATATTGTGCACTAAAGAGAAGGTAAGTATTAAGAGAAGAAGTAAGTTTTATACATATTTTTGCTCATTTATGTTACTTTTTTGTTTTTTAACTACACAAATACTTGACTAGAAAAGATCTGTTTTCCTCATTACATCATAGCATGATGCATATGGACTTTTATTAATAAGAGATAACAATTTAAATTTTTAAGTTGTATAAAACTATTGGATATTCATATATTTTGTGTCAAAAGTCCTTAAAATTTTTTTGACACTTCAAAAATTAGATTGGTCACTCACAAACCTCTAGAGTTTTTTAATTCTAAAACTCTTATAAAGTTCGAAAAGAGTAAAAAGAAAATTGATAAAAAAGAAGAAGAAGTAAGTCCTATATAAAATTTTACTCTTTCTATTACTTTCGTTTTAAATTTTACAAAAATTTTATAGTAAAAAATTTTAGAAGATTTTTACACCAAACTAAAGATCATTTAAATCTTTTTCTTAATGTGTTTCACCCAAAAAAACAAAAATCTATTTCTTAACGTGAAGGATATACTTTATCACAAAGATAAATTAATTAATAAGAATAGATGTCATCATCCTTTTTTTTTATTGGAGTAATTTTGCTGCTATATTTTAAAATTTAACATTGGTATATATTTATATAATGATCGTTACATGTAACGCTAGCGTACGTTGTTATAAATTTTATAATAGTATGAGACTTGTAATTACATATATAGCGCAGCTCTTTTTTTTTATAATCACCCTGACCACCACGAAGATAATTTAAGAAAAAAGTTATACGTAGTTAGTTATATCTTTATTATTATAATTTTTAATTAAAACATAAAAATATATAATTTTTCAATAATATTATGACAGATGTATAGTTTTTCTAAAAAATTATATATATAGTTATATTTATTTTTTTATTATTGAAGAATTATACATTTTTTATATTTTAATTGAAGAATCAAATAACAAAAATATAAGGAATTATTTATAATCTAATCCTTAAATTAAGTTATTCTATTGGTCAATATAATTTTACTTAATTTTTAATTTAATCCCTGTAATTTAAATTTTATAATTAAATCTTTATATTTTTTAAAAATTTTATTTTAGTTCCTATTGGTAAACTTTCATCAATGTATTATTAGATTTTATTAATATAATAGACTATGTGTTATCTTAGCATCCTAAGCATGTACAATTTATACAAAAAATAAGTTTTCACTAGTGATATTTTCTCAACTTGTTCAAATGATTTTAACTAAATTTGTTCTTAATTCAAGTTATGTATATATTTCTTATCCTGTTTTGAATTTTTTTACAGGTATTGTAAAGAGATTGACCCATTGATTGCAGGTTTTTTTTTTCTTTGTTTATAATGATAATATTCCTAATTAAGATACATTTTATGAGCTGGTAAAAACTTCATAATTCTAAAATTCATGCAGGGCTTAACTTCAGAAGTACCAAGCTATTAAATCAAACATTGTTGGCCAAATATATTTGATGTGTAATTAACAAGTACCAAGCTATTCAATCAAATTATGATCATTATACCAACTTGGTTGTTATAACTCATTATGTGATCCGGCTAATTCAAAATAAAGTTATTTTTGAAGGTAATTACCTGAATCCTTTGAGATGTGTAAGATTGATTCGGCAGTTACAAGGTCAACTTGATCTTATAGTTGGATGGAGTAAAAGCATATAATCACTCGAAATTTTATTTCAAAACCCTGAGAGTGGCATTTAGATCATGACGGTTGGTCGGTTATTTTCTACGCAAAAAAGATAGCAAAAGGTGAACTAAAGAGGAAAGGAATAATAATTACTTGGTTTCAAAGGCAAGAATTTAGGAAAAATGGGTTTGGAGTTGTACAGGTTGGAATAATATTCAAAGACTGCTAATGGAAATGGCAAGAAAAGCAATTGGCTGTATGGCTAAATAGCAAATTACTTCGAACTCAAAGACTTACAAAATGAAATAAATTATTGGTTTTGTTGGATAATCAAGGAAGATGTCAAATCTTTGGCGGAAATCAGAAACATTGATAGAGATTTGGATGACCAACTAATCAAGTTGTATCTATCCAAATGAGTCTTTCACAAGCGGAAGCAACAGAAAATCACTAGTGGATGGGGTGATCTACTTTTATTTTTCATTTTCTTGTATACGAAAAAAAAGGGAGAATGAATGGCTTTGTGTTTTTGAAAAATTAGAATCAAACAATGAATTTAGTATGCTCCCATTTATCAAAATAATTCAATCATTAATTATTAGATTGATTATTTTTTATACAGTAACCAATAATTAAATTGATAATTCATATGGCATTTATTAAAAATTGGCAGAAGTTTTTATATTGTAGTTGATTGTTAAATATTAGTATCTCGATCTCATAGGTCCATGAATGAGCTTCCCAAGTTGTTGGTGAAGTCCACGAAATGATCCTTCCATAGAGTAGAGACTGTGGTCGCACTGGGCAAGATGGAGGAGTGGCTCCTGCAAGTTTCCTTATGCCTAAGTCAGTGAAGGCATGATCAAATATAGATAGTTTGGAGCTATTTGAAAGTAAGGTCTTATAGGGCAAGAAGATAATTGCCTCCGGAAGGATAGCAACAGGTGGTGAGTTATGAGTAACATGTGGTGGGCTCAGCAATGCAATAGCGTGAACGTTCTCGAGGTATGTGACTCCCTTGAGGTGGTTATCTGATGTGATTAGATTCATCATTTTCTAGTGTTTCTAGAATAGATTAGACTTAGCCCATTGAGTTGCTCGATCGACCTAATTCAATATGACAAGCCTGCATATGGATAAAACAGACTTAGCCCCTTGAAAAAAGTTTTCATCTCACGCAATGTCGCATGATATTTTTTTTTCTTAATAATGTATAATTGTATATATTATATATATAAAATGACCTCAATATCCTTTGCATTTATTATATATTTCTGATAAAATGACCTAATGCTGGTTTTTCTTTTTTTTGGGGTCTATTAGTGCAAAAATTAGAGTCTTTTAGTTTAAAAACGGATGTGGAAATGAATAAATTCAAATAATAAACCTCTGTGTGCGTGAGAGAGAGAGAGAGAGAGAGAGAGAGAGAGGTCAATTGATGCTCATGTCAATTAATATTAGCCTTACATTATTGAATAATTTTGTTATATGATAAATTTTATATAAAATCAACCATTAGATTAAAAGTCTTATCATAAATATTAATCCAAAATTGTTCTACGCCTCATCAATGTATCAAAAAATTAATGTATAATATATATTACAAACATAAAAAACTTTTAAATATTTGATTATATACTTATACAGTTTTTTATAAAATTTGACATAGAAGAGATTACTTCTAATCCAATAATTGGATTATAGTAAAAAATAATTCCTATAATTAAATATTGAAGGGTGTAAGTGTATAAATTCTTACACTGATATCAATTGATTCTTTATACACACACATATATAAGGAATTATAGATTTAAATGTAAAATTTACTAATTCCAGAAAAATATAATTGTTCAGCTATTTAGAACTGAAGGTAAAATTTTATTTGTTGATTCACAATATACAGGAACCATTCTCAAAACATAATTGGGCAAAATGCTTACTGTGTAAACTTACTTATAGGCTTGCACTATATAAGCTTCCATTTCTTATGGAGCCAAAAGTATTGAATCTGGACTCGAGCTAAAACTTAAATCACAAAGTCTCACTGGGTTTGGGCCTGATCGTACCTCAGCTCAGCCCATAAGATTGGGCCTCTTTTCATAAGGTTGGTTTTGGAAATGTGGAATGGGATGGTTCCAATATATTCTTCAGAAGATGTAACAAAACTTCTCTGACATGTCCATAACTTGGCGAATGGAGAGTTAATTAGGATAGATTATATACATCAGGTGAGCAACAGTTTAAATTTTGTTTACTGTTCAGTAGCACTGTGTTGTGGACTTGTGGTTGTGATTATTAAAAAACTTGAAATTTATTGTTTAATGATAATTAAAAAAAACTGCGCTGAAAATACAGTTACAATAACTAACAAAATCCTAAGATATTACAGTCACAATTATTGTTGCAAATTACTATAATCTTGTGATAAAGGTTGAAGTCAATGTTTTTATGTCAAAAACAATAAGATTCTTAATTTGTATTATTTTGGTAGGTACATTTGGTTGTGTTTATGAATTAAGAATTTTTCAAGAAATTCTTCTCCATGTAGCTGTGGTTAATTCTCTTCTCAAAGAGTTTTAAGGTGGAAGGGATGAGAGTCCAGGGAATGATATTAGGATGAATGAAAATATAGGAAGTGAATATTATCATAGGCTAAATTACCTTATTAGTCCTCATAGTTTTAAAATTTATAATTAAGTCCTTATAATTTTAAAAATTTTAATTTAGGCTGTCATTAAACTTTTATTAGTATACTATTAAATTTTACTAATGTAACCAACCATATGCTAATTATTTTGGCATTATATAGGTATGCATGATTCTAACCAATTCACCTAAGTCTCGTTGCATTATGTGCCATGCACAGGAGATAATTTTATTTCATGATCAATGTTGACCCTTGTTGGCATAAACATGTTTATTTATAGTGATAAGATGATACATGATTAGCTATAATAACAAAATTTATCAGCATATTAATGAAAGTTTAATAGAGTGAGCTAAATTAATTAAAAAAAACACTATAAGGAACCAATTAAATTTCATTTTGTCATCTGCAAGGATTATTGGCAAGTAGGTGCAAAAGCTTAGACACACGTGGAGGAACTGTTTAGAGCTTAGCATTCCATGAAGCTATTAGTAGTTTCTGACCATTTTAATATTATTAATGTCGAAACATTTGTTTTCAAGTATGACTAATGATCTAAAAAGCATCAATACAAGTATGCATATCAACTATGACATAATATGCTATATGAGATACAATAATTTTTAAAAGGCACGGGTGTGTGTATTCAATAAATTAACTCTTAAAAAGTAAATTGAATCTTCTAAACAAAATAAAAATTATGGCATAAATGCTAAAATAAGCTATAACAGAAAGTAAGAACATCTTAAGATTAAATAGTATAAATGAAAGATTGAACTTACAATGAAGAATGAAGAAGCTTGAATAGAAATGAATGAAACTAGAACAAGAAGCAAGAAACTCAAATAAATGAGAACGATGCTCTAATAGAACACCCCAAGTTTGAACAAAGTTGTGAAGAATAATAGTGAAGAGAACAAGGAAGAAGATTGAACGCAACATCTCAATCTCCTTCTCTATGCAAAGACAAAGATGAATGGCAAAGCAAAAGGCAACAAAAGACGTCGAATGAAAACAAGAATGAAATAGCGAAGCACTCATGAATGCAATTTAAGGATTTCAGAACAAAGAATGAAAAAAAAAATTCCAAAACTACAACATTTCATTTTAGAGCCATTTTGGTGTGTTTTGAAATGCACCCAACAAAAAAAAGGTTTGGGTATATCCTTGTACCGTACACGTTCGAGACTTGAAAAAATGATGATAGAAGCAGGAAGATGATTGTTTCTTATACAATATACTTCAAGATAAGTTGTGTTTTGAGTAAATATATTGAAAACGACTTTTTGGAATTTCTTTTTTTTTAATAGTCTCTCTTTAACCTAATTTACACATTTATATATATATATATTTTGGGTTTTCAGTAAATATGAAAACAAAATTACAACGGCTAAAGCAAATATGCTTTCCCCATTCTTATGTTAGACACATAAATGCACAAGGGGTTGATATTCTCCAAATTAATTAAAAAAATATGAGTATTAATTTCAGAGAGAAAAAAAATTACAAACTCTTATGAGGTCTAATACTTGATTGACAGAACTTATGTCATTAAAAAAATGAGTTCCATTGCATCATTCTTTGTCTAACAATAACTCATAAAAAAAAATTAGAAGATTCAAAAATACGTACTATAATTAAATTTTAAAATTTCAATTTTTTATGCTTGACTATTATATAAATGAGCTTCTAAATATTATAAAAATCATAATTAAATTTTCCCAAAAGCCACCTTATTTATTTTAATGAATGATATAAGTATTTTCTTAATAACAAATTATTACCTGTATTGAGAAATATAAAAATAATATATGTTGAGTGAGTGATGTGATAATAACAAAAAAAAGGTTTTTTTTATAATACGAAAAAAAAGGTTATAATATTCATATTCTATCAAAACATTACATAGTTTTCTTGATCATTAGAAAAGATACCTATGATAATCTTGATGACAAAACTAATAGAAAATAATAGGATAAGTTCTCCTCCCTTAGAAGATGACTTAAGACCGTTGGGTAATTTCTATGTAAAGAAATTATCTTTACATAATTCATGTGTAATATTTATTATACTTTTATAATTATTATTTAATATTATTTTATTACTTTTTTAACATGAGATATAAAAGTCATTTTAATTTTCAAAATCACTTTTTTTTTTTCTAAATCTCTTCATAGTCACTTTATATATATATATATATATATATATTCTGTGTATCATTAATTACAAAGAACTTTATTTAAATATGAAAATATATATTGATTCCTCTTATAATTATACCTATCTTGATAAAAGTACATTACTTATGTAATATAGCAAGAACTAAATATGTTTTTGACCCTTATAAAAAGCTAACATTTCTAAATTTACTAAATTTTAAAATGATTTGATAAAAGATAATTATAATTATAAAAAGTAAAAACAGATTTACAAAATATTTTTTAGGAAATTCAATAGCTAAAAGTTAATAATTAATCACATTTAGTTTCAACACTAACATGCATGATATTAAAAAATATAAGCACTATTATAAATATAATAAAATTTTATAATAAATTAATTTATAGTTTTAAATACACAGTAAGTAATATTAAAATAAAAATTCAAGAAATAAATTTCCAATAAATTATATTATATATAACAAGTCTCAATATCATCTTTAAGGGCATTTTAGTCATTTTATTAATTTCAAGAAAATATTTTAATATAATTTCATAATAAAAGAAGAGTCATATAATTAAATCATATCTACAAATCATTATTTGCCTATAATATAAATATAAATATATTTCATTTCTTTCTTTTTTCTAAACTCCAAACATGATTTTGCAAGGCATTTTTTTTTAATTTCAATTTAGGTATATTTCCTTGTATCTTTGTTATTAAGTTTTTCAATTAAAATTTGACAAATATATGGTTCTCTCATATTATCATGATAAGTTTATAATTTAATTGAAGAACCATACAATTGTTTACAAAAACTATATATTTGTAATGATATTATTATAAAAGAATACATTTATTATGTTTTAATTAGAGAGTCTGATAATAAAATGCAAAGAATTGCTTATAAATTTTTTTAATATATATCAAATATTAAGAGAAAAGATAATATTTAAAATAAAAATATAATTAAAGCGAAGTTCATTAAAAGAAAAAATTTAACGTAGTTTACTCAAAACGATAACAACAATAAAACATAAAAGGATAAGAAGAAGACATCCATGAATGAGAAAATTGACGCTCGTGGTCCTTTGATCCCGTGGTCCCGTGGTCCCAACTCCCAAGCTTACAAGGAAACTCCAAAATCAAAAAGTAAATAATGAACCAACAAATGAAAATTCGCACATGAATAATATGGGATTGATTGGATGACAGACTAAAAGCAAACCCACAAGTAGTATTTCACTGAAAAAAAAATTTACAGTTACTTTGTTATTTTTTTATTAATTTTTTAATTAAAACGTAATAAATATGATATGTATTATAATCATGTGATAAATGAATACTTTTTTTAGATAAATATATAATTGTTTTAATTAAATTATATATTTTATTAAAAATTATATACAAATTATATTTCAATTAAAAAATTCAAAAACTTGTTATATTAGTCTTGTATGCATATTATTCACCTCACTATAGTACTCACTACCCCTTCCCATCCCTTTCATATTCATAATTGAACGGGTTTGGACTAAAATAATTTGAATCTCGCCTTCAACAATTCGTCCCGCCTAAATGTTAACTATTCTTAAATAAATCTCTGTCAAAAAGTTCTTGGAGATAATTGTTGTACTTTGGCTTTTGTTTGTTTCCTTAAAATTTCAAGCATATCACTATTGTTTTGATGGTGAAATAATATATCCTTATTGTTGTTTTATATTAAAAAAATTATCATACATTATTTTATAATGTTTCTCAATAATCAATGCTTGCTATGTCATTTATAAATTATACTCAAATGAGTTTATTACACATGCAAAATTTAATATGTATTTAAATAGATGATAAAAAATAGCCTTATGACTATTTAAAAATTCATAATTGAAAAAGAGAAGGGGGAGGGAGTGGAGGAAGGCCATGGCCCCTTGGTCCCCCTCTTTCCACCTTTGGATCTATTCTAATTGTACATAAACTTGAATTATGAATTTTATTTTATAAAAGAATTTGTCAAATCAGCCTAGCTAATCTATAATGACAACTCATTAGTCAAGGGGTCCAACTATTTTTACACATACTTTTTTATCATGTAAATGAAAAGATTTGAATTGATTCTATCCAAAATAATTTTTCAAGCTAACATGACAAAGGCAGTGCACGATAAACCCAAGAAGAAAAAAGAAGAAGAAGTAACTTTCGCAACTGCGTTAATTATAATTTGACATATCATTTTGTTTGCAACCCGGAAAAAAATTATTGGAAAACTTTATTGATAAATTTGAAGTTAAAATTTGGGCCAAAAGAAAAGTTGAAATCAATCATAATCTAGTATATCATATTTTATATTAATGTCTTGACTATCTTTAAAATATTGAGCGAAAATTTTTTTGTTCATTTAACGGCAACTAAAATTTTGTCAAGAATTTTTTTTTTGTAGTTGTTAAATGCGTTAGCAATGTGTTAACAAAGAAATTTTCCATCCCTAAAAAGAGAGAAAAGATTGGCATTCATACGAGACACAATATTACGAATTTTATTTTATAAAAAAAAGTCAAAATTTAATAATTCTTTTTACGTTATAGTAAATGTTATTTGTTCACATGAAAAAAAAAATCTAAATCCTTAACATTTCTTTTAAAATATGCTTAATAATAAGCTTATAAAAGAATGATGGAAAAATGACACCGTGATATAAAGACTTATTTAGTATATGTGATAGGAGAATGAATTTTTTTTAGCTGTTACGTTCATGATATCGTAATATTTTGTATCATAAGATTTTGTAGCTATTTTCTCTCCAAAATTTTAAGGATGATAGAACAAAATTATTTATTATAAAATGCACTTAAGGATAAGTTAAAAAATAAGCAATGACAAAAGGTTAACACATGACAAAAAGACTTAAAAGATTATGATAGGAGCAGGAAGATGATTGTTTCTTATAAAATATACTTCAAGATAAGTTGTGTTTTGAGTAAATATTTTGAAAATGACTTTTTGGAATTTCTTTTTTTTAATAGTCTCTCTTAAACCTAATTTACACACATATATATATTTTGTGTTTTCAGTAAATGTGAAAACAGAATTACAATGGCTAAAGCAAATATGCTTTCCCCATTCTTATGTGAGACACATAAATGCACAAGGAGTTGATATTCTCCAAATTAATTGAAAAAATTATCAGTATTAATTTTAGAGAGAAAAAAAGTTACAAACTCTTATGAGGTCTAATACTTGATTGATATAACTTGTGTCATTAAAAAAATTAGTTCCATTGTATCATCCTCTATATAACAAAAACTCGTAAAAAAAAATAGAAGATTCAAATATATGTACTATAATTAAATTTTCAATTTTCAATTTTTTACGCTTGACTATTATATAAATAAGCTTCTAAATATTATAAAAATCATAATTAAATTTTCCTAAAAGCCACCTTATTTAATTTATTGAATTAGATATGCATTTTTTTAATAACAAATTATTACCTGTATTAAGAAATATAAAAATAATATATATTGAGTGAGTGATGTGAAAGGTCGTGTCATGCAATTTTTAAAATAAAATTAGGTTGAATTAAAATTTATAGCAGTAGCACAACTTAAACCATCTTCTTTAAAAATGGAATTCAAAGTTTAATTGAGTTTTCTAAGTGTCAAAAAAACTTTAAAAATTTTCTAATTAAAGGAGGGTTTAATCTAATTAAACTAACTAAAATTAAATTAAAATAAAGCTCATAGTTACTATCTAAATGCATGGGTTAAAAGGTAAATAATGGGCTTATGACTAATTTTGGATTTATTCTTTAATATTTACTATCCTTATCCTAATTCAATTGTAATTGATTTTGGTTTAAAAATTCTTTTTTGTGTTCACAACAAGTTGTCTTGGGTTACCACTCAAGATTTAAGGAATTAACAATTTAATGCATAATTGAAACCTCAACTCCACATCAAATTATTAACTTTTGTCACTAGGATTAATAAATATTTAAATTTGAGTGATTAATCGATCAATTAGCCTATGAATTAATGCTCTAAGATGTTCAATTAACTAATTAAACTCAAAGGAACCCTCAAATTAGACAATTAAGTATATAATTTCACTCATACATTTTATCAAACACCTTGATTGTATATATGAAAAATTAAAAGAAAGTAAAAAATTCAACACTAATATCAATCAATTAAACATCAAATAATCTCCTAATTAGTGTCTAACTAGCCATTAATTATAAACAACACAAATTCTCAATCCAATACATCTTAACCAAGATAACACAAGAAAAAGAAAAGTACTAGAAGGAGAGGAAATCTTAGCGAAATCCCTTGCTAATTCCAATAGATTCAAGCTTTTTTAAGGTTGTCCTCCAAGCTAGCCACAAGATGGAGTTAAGCTCTCATGGAATGGTGATTGATGGAGGAGTGGAATGGAGGTATGGAGGAGAAGAAGCTATGGCGAAATGGAATGGAGATAAGGGTGTGCGAATGAATGGAATAATGGAATGCATGATTTCTGGACGGAATGGATGATGTGTATGGAATGATATGAATGGTCTGGATTGATTCGTGGATTCTTGGATGAATGATGAGATGAAATGAAGCATGGATGGACCGTGGATACGTGCTAGCTGAGCATTCATTAAAAATCACGTGCTACCTCCATGCCATTTCATGTGCTCTCTCCTTTCATTCTGCCTGAGCTTCCCACGTCAATTTTCCTCTCATGTATGCTGCTCCATTTAATCTCCAGCCTCTTCATCATGTGCTCATTCTTGTGTGTATAAGTGTGGGCCCCGTTGTGATACTAATGCATTGTTACTGTATTATAAAATTTGGTCCGTGCTTCTCTTCCCTTGTGAGCTTCCTCTCCTCCTCTCAAGCACAAAACTCTTTCTTCAAGTTTCCCCCATGCTTCTCACAGCTCTGTTCTAGCTTCTTCCTTCATGTAGCTTCATCCTTTCGATGCTCGGGGTATGTGAGCTGAATATTTATTTCTATGACGTGTGAGAAGCCCAGCCCGTGTGTGTGTATCGTGTTTTCTAGCCTTCCAAAACCTGAACCACCTCCCTGCTACCTTACGCGCTCTTTTCTATTCTATTCAACCCTCCAACTCATGGCTTCTTACTCCCATACTCTTCCACGTTCTGCCAACTGCTCTGTGTGTGTATAATCTGTAACCAGTGCCTTCATGTTTTTGTTGTAAGTGTGTTTCTTCCTTTAAACTCGAGCCTACTTCTTCTTTCCTAGCTCCCCTCTCTTCTGCATGTGTGTGTGAGTGAAGTGGCAGCAGCCCATGAGTGCATTCTGCTTTGTGGACCTTATAACCGTGGCTTACTCTCTCTGTACTTCCTTTCCATGAATGCTCCCCTCTCACGTAACTTCTCCCCAACTTGTTCAACTTGTGCTTCTTTCCTTTACAAAATCGAAAGAGTGTGTGGCTGTCATACCAAAAAATGTGATCACGTGACGCCTTTAAAAAAAGAAATTCAAAAAGAAATTTTGATTTTTGAAAATTAAAAATTGAAATCAAAATTAAAGTAGGTAGGAGTCACCATCAAAATTTTATTTTTTAAAGGGCAAAATTTTAAAAAAAGCCTTTTCATTTGGAAAACTAAAAAAAATAGTCTACGAACCAAAAAATGAATTTGGGAGTCGATTGTGAGTAGAGAAGGTGTTAAACACTCTACTACACCTGTTACTAAAAATGATTACCCTAAGTCAGTTATGTAAAATTAATATGACCTCTATTATATTTTGATTCTTCCTAATAAATTACATGCAAAATAAGAAGGAATTTAAGGAAATAAAAGTATAACGAAAAGAAATGAAATTAAGTAAATAAAATTAAGAACAAACTAAAAGAAAAGAGATAAAAATTAAAAGAAAATGGTTACTTATAAAGGCAGACTTGATTTAAAATGAGAGCCTAGAGCCTACGTATCTTATAATAAAGATCAAAGTCCACGTAATTCGAATAAGAAACTGTGTTGGTTGATTTTTTTTTCTTTGTTTTATTTTGTTTTGTTTTTTCAATGGAGGAAAGAGAAAGAAAATAAGAATTATTTCCCCTTTAGCAAATAAAACGGATTTAGAATTGGTTAATATGTTTTAATTTGTTGAAATCAGAGTTAATTTTACTTCTTTGATCTTCTCATTTTTTATGATTTTATTTTACCTTTTTTAATTTTTTAATTTATTTTTAATTTTGATTAATTAAGGTGCAAAAATTTTATTTTTAAAAGTAAAGGTAAAATACCCAAGTTAAAATTATGAAAATAAAATGACACTTTTTTTTCGGTTTAAGTCTTTTCAATTTTTTTTGTTTTTGTTCTTGTTTTGGAGAAAAGAGAAAGAACATAAAAATTACTTTCACTTTTAGCAAATAAAACAAATTTTAAATTGGTTGATGTATTTTAGTTTGCTAAAAACAGAGTTAATTTTACTTCTTTTATTCTTCCCCCCATTTAAAATTTTTTATTTTTTGACATTTCTTTTATTTTTTAATTTTTTTTGTTTTCATTTTTCTTGGCTGTTTTTCTTTAATTATTTTATTTTATTTTTAAAAAAGGAGTTTGAGAAAAGTTTAAAAGATTGAAAACGGAGGTTAATTTCTTGTTCACTTTTATGTTCTCTTTTGTTATTGTTGTTGTTCTCTTTTTCTTTTGAGTTTTGTTGTTTGTTTTTTTAGTTCTTTTTTTTTGGGTGAATAGTGAGGAGGAAAATTGAAATCACTTTAGGCTTTTGAAAACAAAAATGGTTTCAAAATTATTTTGCATATTTAATTTGCAAAATTGATTATACTTCTTTGCCCTCTCTTCTTCTCTTTTCTTTTTAATCTTCTTTTTTATATTTTCCTTGTCCTTTTGTTGAAATTTTTTTTCTTTTTTTTAGAGTTAATTTGATGTAGCCCATTGAAACCTAAAAAGTATCAAAATGTAATTTTATTACCTAATAGATGCCAATGAGGCTTATTGCCCCACATGATCCTTAGGTTGGTTCCTATAGGTTTGAAGGGACAAAGAATCCCACATGACCATTCTTAAAAAGATGAAATGAAAAAACAATGAGTTTAAAATATAACGTACAAAAAAAGAAAAATAAGACTAATAAAAATAAGACCAATAGGTCTGTGAGAGTGAAATATTTGTACTAGATGTAACACCTTATTGACTAGCTATCTAGTTCATCTCCCTCTAGGCTTGACTCCATATGATTTCCCAGAAAACTGACCGAAACCGTGGTATTTTACTACTTAAAATCGGGGTTTAACCGGTCGTATTTTGCCCCGTGGGTCCCGTGAACCCATCATTCACATTCTCTACTCAAACACCATTTATACAACTTGTACATAGTCTCAAACCACTCACAAACCACGGGTAAGAAGCCAAAAACTCAGAAAATACAATCTCTCAATCGGGCCCATAAATCATATTTCTGGCTCCAAATTTGGAAAATCACAACTAATTCTAGAAAAATGGAAATCAAGAAAATAATAGCTCTCTGGAAATCTTGGGATGTTAACTTCACATTAAAAATAACTCCCAGCCTCAATCTCAACGTTTAGACCCTCATTGACATCGAAAAAGGAACAGATGTCCAGCTGTCCCTGATACTGGTGCAGTTTACTGTCATGAACTTCAGAAAGTCATAATTAAATCCAAAAAAATCCAATCAGGGCAAACTATACCGATTTGGAAAGCTACAGATGTGAACTATAGGAGAAAAATAAGTCCAGATCAGTTCAGGAGTTCTAAGACCTCGAAACCCGATAAAACAGTAATGAAGGTCAGAAACTTCCCTGATGCTGATACAGAACTTCAGTAAATCGTTTCTCTCTCTACAGACCTCCAATTAAGGTGCTTCCAGTTGGTATAGGTCACTGTGGATATCTAGTTTAAGGTCCTAAAGTTTCATGACTTTTGGACATCATTTGGTCTATGGATGACATGGTTTCATTTTCGGACCCAATGTACAGTACCATGACCAAACCATTGAAATTTCCCAATTTCAACAATTCACCAAATATTCTCTAGACCTCTGAATATTACCCACTCTAGCTTCTCAAGAAGCTCTCAATAGGCTCTAGAGGCATGCCAAATTCCATAACAAGAAGAGCTCATCTGGTCATACTTTGACGGAACTCACTCAGATGGCAATTCTAGCACCACATGGGGTTCAAAACGGGTCTAAATGACCTCCCACATGCTCTAACCTCTATTGGGCAAATTTACGAGTACAAACATAACATATATGCATTATCTAAGTAATCCAAATCACCATACATTCCAATTTCACTATGCTATGGAAGAGAATACATCATTCTACATACGCCTCAAAAGGCCAACTTATACATTCTCATTACTTTAACCCTTTATATCATCCATACATCATTTGTACATACATTTACATGTGCTCATATAGTTACAACTCAAAAAATGAGAGGTGCATCTTCATTTTGGCACCGTATACGTCAAAATAACCAAAAGAAACTACACATTTCTAAAGGGCTCCACTAGGCTCCGTGAGGTGTGCTCGCCTCTCCTTGAACACCACCTGAATAATAGGATGGGAGGGGAAGGGGGTGAGATTTGGGAGAATCTCAATAGCTCATACTCATTCAAGATGCAATCAAGGCATATACTAGTCAAGCATGCAAACAAATCATCATAACACAACATATGTGTTTCATGCCATGAAATCAAACCAATGCCAAAACTAGGCTCTAGGGACTTTCGGTCTAGCCTCACCCAAGCTTTAGGACTTTTGGATCGGCCTCACCCTTGGTTTAGGGACTTTTGGCTCCTCCTCACCCGTCTCAAGGGACTTTCGGCACCACCTCACCCGAGCAATTTCCACACATCATATCATAAACATATTGGCACCAATGCATCAAGGCAAAATCAATGGCATATCTCATCATACAAGCACATACTCAACATGTAATGACTATTACACAACCAAGAATGCAACAAGAATAGAGTAGAGAGCTACCTTCTCAGATTACACAAGTCTTCCCTTTCAATTTCTCCTCTCCCTCCTTGATTTCACACTCACAACAAGGTGGAGTTTCTTCCTTTGAGCCTAGGCATAACAAGAGCATCAAATCATTCTCTCATAGCTTAAAGAACTCTCACAAAGCTAAAAGAGACTCTTCATCAAGTTAAACCCTCACTACCCTTACAGATCTAGGGACTCTCTCTCTAGAACTCTACTCATTTTCCTTCCTCTCTCAAGCCCTCAACGAAGCAAGCATGGAGGAAGAAATGAAGGTAAATGCGTTCTACCCTCCTTCTAGAGTAGTTTTCCCACTTCCCTCTTCTAAACCTAACCCAAAACAGCTTCTAAAACCGTAGAAAGAGAAAGCAAAAGGAGGAGACAACAAGCTAAGGAGAAAAGCTAGGGAAATCTAAAGATTACTCACCTCTTTGCTTGATCTCCTTGCTTCTCTAGGTCTTTCTCTCTCTCCTCAGCTCTTTCTCTCTCCTTGGTCGAAGCTCAAGTCGGTTCTGAGAGAAAGGAAGAGTTTAGACTCTTTTAACAAGTCAAATATCTCTTTTCACGCTTTTTCTGGACTGCTCTCGCTATAGCGAATCATCATCCTCGCTACGGCGAGCTCGTGCAAGTTCCAGACTTTTGCCTTCGCTATGGCGTCGCTACGGCGAGCTCGGCCTGTTCCAGAGCTCTGCCTTCGCTATAGCGCCGCTATGGCGAGCAACTCCCTGGTTTCTGTATGGAATGTCGCACTCGCTATAGCTAGGAACATCTTCGCTATTGCGAGGAGGCATTCTCGCTATGGAGACTCTATTTCTCGCTATGGCGAGAAGACTTAGAAAATTTTCAGCTCTCCGAAAATTTCCCAGCTTCCTTTTTTTTTTCTCATTTTTCTCTCATTCCTTTTCTGGTTGTTACACTAGGGGTGCTTATAGGTTCAAACAACAATCATCATATCACTTTGAATGACATTTGCAAAGAGACTAGGAAAGAAATTTAGAGAAAGAAAAATCCAATTTACATTTGCTTGCTTACCTTCATTGTTCCTGTGTCTGTAATGTTCTCACCCAATAAGCTCAGCACACACAGATTCACTCACATGCTCAATGAGACCAAAATAATTCCAAAGCAAAGAAAAATGAATAAGCAAGTGGATGCTCATCAAATTTCATATTCCATCCAAAACATTTCAAAAACCTAAAGGAAGTCAAATCTTAATTGAACCAATAAGTTTCCATAAGAACACTCAGTCTCTGCTTAAATACATCTAAAAATTAAGGACCATTTGCACAACTAGGAACCCTAATTGGAAATAGAAAAGGTTTTATTTTGAACTTTAAAACACGTCGATAACTAAGAAATATGTCCAGTAAGAGCTAAAGATACACCCCCAATCTAAATGGCTTGACTTGCTTCCTTTTATATATATATATATATATATTAAGGAATGAAATTAGCAGTCTCAACCCAATCCAATCAGCGTGTGGGGAAGCAAATTAGTGTCAAACAACAATTGAAGTTTGAACATGGCAGAACTATAATATCTGATTTTTTAAAAATGAGAAAAAACGTGAGAAACGTAACGTACAATTTCTCCATAAATGAACGAAACTTACCAGATACAAAAGGAAGTCTCCCAAAACGATGTAGCTAAGGTCCCAAAAAATTTTGAAAGCATTCTAGACTCCTAAAAATGAAAATCCTAGGCTTAGACGGAAGGAAAAAAGGAGCTAGAATGAAGAAACAATTTCTTATGAAAAGCTCACGAAACATAATGATATTTTTGTAATTTTGAGTAAATTTTAGAATTCACACAAGAGGGCTTTTTAAATGAAAATTTTGAGTTCTTCGGGGTTCTCAAGGGCCCTGAAAACTATGAAAAGCCCTGGGACAATTAAATCCCTTCCGGTGGATGTTTTTCAATGTCGGTGTGCCCAAACTTTGACGGATTCATTCGAGAAGGTTTTAGCTCCGATTTGAGTGATTTCGAAGGCATTTTACTAAATTGGGAAGCTAAATTTTATAATGAAAAAAGAAAATTCTAAAAAAGGAGCTAAAACAAAGGAGACACAAAAATGCCAAGAACGGAAAGCAAAATTAGAATTTTTGAAAAGTGTAACTTCCTCCCACCTATATATATGATGCACCCTTCTTCTCCCTTCATTATGCACGACCATGTTCTGCCCAAAACTAGAGAAAAACCCTAGGGGATGAGGTGCACAAGAGGAGGAAGAAAAGGAGGAGAAATTCAAGGTAGAAAGGTATGGATTTTCATGGTTTTTCATGCTCTTTCTCTTCCAAACCTCTTCTCCTCTATTCTCCTTTATTTCCTATGATTATAATGAAGTTTATAAAATTTTTTTAAGGGATAAATTGAGGGAAAAATTCGGATTTGAAGAGAGGAGCTCAAAGAACACAAGATTCAAGTGAGAAAAAGCAAGAAAACGAGGTAATTTCTCTTCTTATGGTTGTCATCTTTGGTTCCCTTCTCCACCATTTCGCCCCACTAGAGAAAACTTTAGGAGGAGATGATTTTTAGGCAGAACCAAGCATAAATCTAAAGAAAAAGGATGTGGAGATTAAGAATATGCAAAGTGAATTATCAAAAAACCATTAGATTCCAATATGCAAATTTTAGGATTTTGTGTGTATCTTCCAAAATCTGATTTCATATGATAATTCCTAGGCCTAATTAAGAGTTTAAATGAGCTCCTAAAATCCCTAAGATGTTCCCCACAAGCTTCCTCCTTCAAGAAAATTAAGAGAACTCCAAGTGGCCCAAGGATGCTCATAGTCTCGCCCAATGAGGGTTCTATGTGTGGGGGAGAGTTTTAAATTTTTCTAAGGCCATTTTTGAGTTATATTTGATGAATGAATATGAAGGGAGGCCTTAGAAAAAAATTAGAACTCATAAAAATTGATTTGGTGCTTTAAGTTTCATATTATGACCTAAAGAAGTAATATAGTGCTAGGCCTTTTGTTTTAATGGTGTGATGACTCCAAGAGGCTTAAAAGCAGTCAAGAATCATATTTGGAAGGAAAGAATGAGGCCTAGAAATCATTTAAGGGGTGTTGCTTCATTAAGTACAATTATAGACTATAATGGAGCCTATAGAGCAATCTAGTGTTTCATTAAGTTATGTAGCCTTAGAATGTGTTTCATAAACCTAATTGGCTCCCATATATTGTATCTAGGCCAAGAAAAACTATCCCCACCAATTTGTGGGTGTGTGGCCGAAAGAGAAGGCTTGAATTTTAAGGAAAAAGTGTGTGAGTGCATACAAGGTAGTTCTCTCCACCTTCTCTCATACATGGATGTATATTTAGCTTGTTTTAGAATGTGTGTATTAGTATTTTCAAGCCATAAAAAGTATGCCAGTATGCCTTTATATACCATGATTCTTGATTCCATATTATGTTTCCAAATGAATACATGATGTTTGTTTGAGTTTGCTTGAGTGTGGAGAGGTCAAGAACTCTTCACCATGGTGAGAATGAGCCAAGAACCCTTGAGCTTGGTTGAGACAAAGTAAAGAGTCTCCTAAAAGCAAAGTGGGCTCTCAAGAGTATGGTTGAGTCCAAAGCTCTTAAAAAATAAGTGAGGCAAGTCCAAAATCCATGAGGAGAAGTGTGAGGCCAATCCAAACACTTGGTGAACTCTTAAATGTCTTGTATGATTTGTTCATATGCCAAGCTTGCTTTTTAAATGTCTATGATTTCCATTTTCTCCATGCATACATTTGTAAGGTTTGCTTTGCATATATTATGTATGATTGAATAGGAGATGAGCTATTGGAATTCTTTGAATCTCATCCCCTCCTCTCTAATGATCTAATATGCTAGGTGGACCAAGTAGCTATGGTAATAGAAGCCAACAACAATGAAGATGGAAGACTGACAACCATATGTCTAGTTTCATTCTTTTTGGAACCATAATGGCGCTTTACAATGTATATGATGTTGTAAATGGTCTATGACCTTTGAGACATGTGTAAATATGATATTATGTGATGTTTAAAAGTATGGATATGATGTATGAGTTCTAGAATACAATTTGAGTATGTAATGCCTAAGTATGCAATTGGGAAGTTTTATGCAAATGTGCATAAGTGTGGGTTGAATGGCCAAAATGAGATGCATAAAGTTTGGGACCATTTGGAAAGCTCACCTAAGTCTTAAATGTACTTTGAGACTTGCCCAAAAGGTGCCAAGACCAAGGGAAATTCATATGGTAACTTTGGCATCCTATATGGAGCCAAAATTGACCATTATGGAACTCTATGCCACTTTTTAGCCAAATGAGTTAGTCTTGATTTGGGATTTGGCATGCAATTAGGTCTCATTAAGAGATTTTTGGAAAGCTAAAGATCATAATTTTTGGAGGTCTATAGAATATTTGATGATTTTTCAAAGTTGGCAATTTTCATCATTTCTGGTTTGATGCACTATTCATTTGGTCCGAATTTAAATTCTATCACATGAGACTCAGGTGATGTCCAATTGTCACAAAATTTTATACAAAGAAACTAGACAATCATAGTGACTCGTGCCAATTAGAAGCACCTCATTTAAAGGTCTAGAGAGGGAGATATGATTTTTTGAAGTTTTTGTCCAATATCAAGAATTTTGCCCGACCAGAAGTACTATTCCATTAAATTCCAAGGTCTGGGCTTGATGAACTAGTTTGGAGATATTTTTTCTCTCTAGTTGACATCTATAACTTTTCAGATTGGTATCATTTTCATGAATTGGATTTTTTTGAAATTAATTAGACATTTTCAAAGTTTTCTACAGAATTTCATATCAGTTCTAGAATTCAGTCTAACCTTTGGACCATTTTAGATGTCAAACACCCTCTGTGATGAATGTTATGGTCTAGGTGTATTTTTAGTGTGAAGTAGACATCCAGAGCTTTCTGACCAAGATTTCATGATTTTGATTTTTATAGATTTAGTTATCAATTTCCACAATTTAGGCAGAATAGGAGGCAAATCTGGTCGAAATTAAACAAGCTCATTTCATGCTTTATTTCAGTTTTTATGAGTTGTGGACATGATATTGTGATACAAATGAGTTGTTTTGATGTGATTAAATATGAGGATGTATAGTATGAGCTCACACGGTCCACGTGACATCGATTGCAAATTTTTAGATATGATGCAATGTGAAAATAATCCCATTTTCCTTGCTTTTTCTATGGGAAACCTATATGGTTCATGATATTATGCCATTTAAAAGCATGAGATGAGCTAGAATTTATGGTGTTACAAGAATGACAATATAGCGAATTGCCTAAAAAATTTTCCTTTTTTACGCAAAAAATCATAATTCAAATTCAATCTCGGTTAGTGAATATCAATCCATTCAGAACGCAAAGCAATAAACTGATTTTAGGTAATGACTAAAATTTGAACATGGAAAAACAACAAAATAATGAGATACTTCTAGATTTTCTTCCTCAAATCATGATTTAAATCTGTCCCAGTTAGTGAGAATACACAATTTCAGTATCTCATTCATTTGCAAACTCATTTTAGCACATTACATCTCTATAAAATTGTATAAAATGAAAAGAAACATGAACTACCTTTAACTTTGAATTCCCCTTTGGTTTCATTCTTTTTTTGCAGTTCACATCCCTGTTCCTCGGCCATCTGCCTTTCTCAACCTCTCCCACTTTTTCTCTTGATCTCTTGCTCTTTCTCTCTCAAACCTCTTCCTCTCCCTCAAGTGTTTTTGGTGCAGACCCTCTCTATCGAATCTCTTTTTCGATTCCCCTTAATCTAAAACCAATTAGGAAAGCTCCCTTAATCTCTCTTTGCTTCTCTTGTAACATCTAGTATGTTGTAAAAATACTAAAATACGTCAGTTTCAAAAGCAAGTCCATTGAGATGAGTGATTCAAGGCCAAATAAAATTGAATAAAATTTTAAATAATAGCAAATAAGGATTTGAGCCTTGAGTTGCCCAGAAACTAAGGCCAGAGTGATTCAAAAAATTTGTCGAAAGGCCAGTAGTATTTTCATAAATTCAAGAAATTTTTGGAATACTCATAGGAGGGCTTTTTAAATGAAAATTTTGAGTTTTTTAGAGTTCTCAGAGGCACTAAAAGCTACGCGAAACCTCAGGACAGTTAAAACCCCTCTGGTGTCCATCTTTGAACGTCGGTTGACCTGAATTTTGACATTTTTGTTCGGGAAGATTTTAGTTCTAAATTGAGTGGTTCCAAAGCTATTTTATAAATTAGAGAACCTTAATTTTATAATGGAAAAGACGATTCTCGAAAACGAGCTTAAAACGAAAATGCCATGCATAAGGGACGAAATTATCATTTTTTTGGAACAGTTCTCTCTTAATTTCCCTTTATATGTGGCAACCCATACGTAGCTCTCCTTAACCGACTTGCTACAACATCCAAACCAGATAAGAGAGCTAAATAGAAGAACACACAAGAGGAACCAAGAAGGAAGAAGGAAAAGGCTAAAGAAAGGTGAGAAAGTTTAGGATTTTTATACTTCTTCCTCTTAAAACTTTATTTTCCTTTTCTTGCTTTATCTTTTCATGGTTTTAATGAAGTTTTTGATGCTGATTTGGCATCAGACCAAAAGAGATAATTTCAAAATTCAAGGAAGAGGAAGAAGGAAGAAGGAAGAGGAAAAACTCTTGAAGAAGGCTTGATTTAAGGTAAATTCTTGCCTTTCCATCACCTCTCCTTCTTGTTCCCTTAGGCTATGTTTGGTTCAACTAGGGGGAGGGGAGGGGAGGGATTTTAATGGAGGGAAGGGGAAGGATTTTAATGATACATTGTTTGGTTCAGGAGGGGAAGGGAGGGAAAATAATAATATATAGACTATTTTATCCTTATATGTTTTAAAAGTAATGATAATATAATTAATTATTTTTTTATTTTTAAAAAATTAATATTTTTATTACCAAATTAAATAAATATTAGAAATCATCTATAATTATAATTATTTAAAAAAATTTATAAATAAATAAAACTAAATAAATAAATATAAGGGTATTTTAGTCCAAAACATAACTTTCCCTCCCAATCCCCCCAAATTGGGGGGGAGGGGGAAGGGGAGAGGGGGAGGGGAGGGAAAGTTTAATGAAAATTTTCCTCCCCTCCCCTCTAAAAATGCATACCAAATAAGGGAAGAGGAGGAGAATCCCTCCCCTCCCTTTCCTTTCCCTCAAACCAAACAAGGGGTTAGTATGTGTGTTCGGTCAGACCAGAGCCATGAGAGGGGAGGAGATTTTGTTATGAAATAAGAGAGAATTGAGGGTTTTAGACCATGGAGAGTTAGGAAATACCAAGAAATTACATGGAAAACTAGTGAAATACAAGTTAGGAAAGTGTAGGGTTCTTGAACATAATCTGAAATCTGAGTTGATTCAAGAACTCCCTAGTATATATGAGTGTTTGTTTGAGTTTCTAAGACCCTTAGGGAGCCTTCTAAGTGCCCCATTTATTAAGGAAAAATTTTAAACTTCATGGGTCCCTAATGAAGGCATATTTTGGCTAAGACCCGTAGAAATAACTAGAGGATATTTTAAATTGTTTCCAGCTTGATTTAGGACTTTGTATGATAAAAGAAGGTAGGAGAAACCTTTGGAAAAAATTTAGAAGCCTTAGGTTGAGAGATGAGATAATTATTTCCATAATGTAAACTTGTGAAGCAACATATATCTAGGCTTGGGAAAGTGGGTGTATGATAGCTCCAAGGACTTTAAATGAAGTTAAAAAGCCTAGATAAGGGAAGAAATTAGAGCCAAGAATTTGAATTATGTTAGTTACTTGATTAGGCCATAATGGAACCATTATGTGACCATTAGGCAAAGTGTGTGTCTCAAGTGTGAGTTTAATGTTTTAGCTTGCTTCAAGAAAGTAATTGAATGTTATTTATGATGTTTAGGCTAAGGAAGTCAAGCTCCATCTCATTGTGAGTGTGTAGCCAAGAAAGGGAAGGTGTAGCCAAGTGAAGCTTGAAAATTCCCTAAGGTAGCTTTCCACCTTTTCTTGTTACATTTCTTGTTGCACATGTGTAATTGTGTACTTGTGTGTATATTTATATTTTCAAGACATGTCACTTGATGCTATGATGTTATTTTGGTACCAATATGTCTTCTTGAATATCTTTGAATTATGAAAATGGCTTATAAAGGTGAAGTAGTGCCAAAGTCCCTTAATATGGGTGAGGAGATGCCAAAAGTCTATGGCATGTGTGAGACTAAGTCAAAAGTCCTTAAACCAAGAGTAAGGCAAATCCAAAAATCTTAAAAATGGGGTGAGGCCAAACCAAAAATCTCTAAAGCTCATTCTGAGGACCCTCTACATGCCATCATGGAGAGATTGGATAGACAACAAGCCATGATAGAGCAACAGTAGAAGATGCTTAAGCAATAGAGACAGGTTGTGCAGCATCAGCATGATTTGATTATGCAATTGCAGAATGTATTACCAGGCAAGAAGAGGAGATAGGAGAAGCCCCTGCACCTTAACCATCCACCTTTGGCATTCCACCTCCATCTCCCCAAGAGCCAGCCCACCCTTCGCCAACCATACAGAAACTATTAAGTCAATTAAAAAAGAACAACTCACCTGTATTTGATGGAGCTTTAGATGTAGATAAAGCGGAGGCTTGGGTTATGGAAATAGAGAAGATGTTCTTAGTGATGGAATGCACTTCATAACAGAAAGCTCAGCTTGCCACCTTTATGTTACGGAAATAGGCAGATAAATGGTGGTGTAGCATAAAGCCTCTAATGCAAACAAAGAATATATTAATCACCTGGGAGAACTTCCTGGTAGAATTTTATGAAAAATACTTTCCCAACTCAATGAGAAAATAGAAAGAGATGGAGTTTATAAGTTTGAAGCAAATAGATGATATGACGGTGGATCAGTACGTGGCCAAATTCATTGAGTTGTCTTAGTATTCCTCTTATCTCCATAGATATGATGATGAGCCTGGAGATGCGAGTAGTTTGAGACTAGATTGAGGCTCCTAATTAGCGATAGAGTTACTCCATAGTAGATTAGAAACTTCAATAACCTTGTAGAGGTCAGTAGGGTGATTGAGAATAATCTTCTAGCTATCATGCTTGTTGTAGCATCAACTAGTCAGAAAGGGGTTCCAAAATTAAAAAAAACCAAGACCTGAAGAGGGTTCTAGTGTGACACCTAGTAGTAAGATAAGAGGCAAGGTGCCATGGAATAGGAAGCCACAGAAGGGTAAGAGAGTGCAGTCTCTTCGAGGCCATCATCCACCCAGCAGTTTCCAGTGAGATGTTTCAGATGTGGTGTAAAGACCATACGTGCTACCATGTAGCTATTCTTTCTTTCTTTTGCAATTTTCTGTTATCCCATATATACCCCTCTTGCATATACTTTAAGTCAGTATTTTATGTCATTTTGCAACTCAAACTTTTGCAGCACAAAACCTTCACCTACCTCCATCTTTTCGGTTAAAAGAAGTAGTAGATATTGTATTAGAAAGAGCTGCACCTTCTCTCTTCTGTTCACCGTCACTTTGCTCTTCTCTGGTTTAATTTTTGTTGCTTGCCTTCTTCTTATTATATGCTGAGTTTCGCTGTTGGTTTACTAGTAGATTAACACTGTATAAGTTCTTTCCCCAGGTATGGAGTTTCTGCTATGTGTGTTGCTTCTTTTGGTTCCATTTTAATAATGCTTTCCTCCCCTGCTTTTTAAGTTTTATAGCATGTTTCTCTAGTGTAAAATGAGCTGGTGGAAGTGTTATGCAAACTAAGAAAATTCCATGTAAGAATTGATTCCTGGTTAGAGCAATCATGGATTCGATTATGCAAAAGTTTATTTTCGATCCTCCCTCAACGTTATTGCTCTCATTTTCTATATGAATTTTCTGCTACAAAATTAAGTTCCCTTGTGCTTCTTACTTGCCCACTTTCACTTATGCAGAATAGGCTTCTCTTCATCATGTTCTGCTAATGGAATGGACAGCCATAGTGTAGTGTGAGCCTTCCCCATTTTCTTTGGCCTTTACTTCGAGCTTCTTTGTGGATTAGGGGAGGTAAGGGCCCAAGACTAATATGGTTTCAATTTTCTTTTTCCTTTGAATGAATCTTACTTTTAGGCGTAGAGCATGGTAGTTCCTTTGGTGGTTTGAAAAATGCGTTCAAGGAAAGCCTAAACCCTACTTTTTATTTGAAGCTTTAGTGATGTTGTGCGTTTTGGTCATTGGCTGGTGAAATTTCACCATTAGGTGTGGAAGTTTCACTAGAGACCATTCATTTTTTCTTTTCTTCAGACAATGGCACTTGATCTCCTCTTTAATTTCCATCTTTCTAAATAAGCTTTTCTCTTACTTCCTTAGCTCCATTGATCTTATAAACAAGATAAGTTCTTTATGAGATAAATTGTAGTTATCCAAACTTTAAAATCTGGTGAATGGGTATTATAGGGTATCCAGGAGATTGAGTCATAGCTGAGGAGTGAGCAGGGAATTTCTATATCATCTTAGAACCCTGAGTAAATAGTATTAATCATTTTGTTACTAAGTTTTCTTGCAGTATTCTAAATTTGATAGTCTATTTATGGAGTTGCAAATTTGAATGCTTCGTCATATGTATGTTTACTAAAAATTGATTTGAACATGAAATTTTGCAAATTTAAGTCTATTTGAGTTATCTGGAAACTTTGACATTAAACTTATATGGAAGGTACTTTATCTGAAATGTTATTTTGAGAAAATGTATTATGTTAAGAGGTTATTTGCTCAGAATCCTGTAGCTAACAGCAATAGTTGTTAGCTATGGTGCACCATGATCTGTACCCCAGCTAGCAGGGGTGTTGCTAGGCTCGTGTGGGTGGCCACTACATGTGGATTTGTTTTGTTTTCGCAAGCTAAATGCTTTGCGACTGTGGTTATTTTCCCCGTGAGCTGTGTGCTTTGCGTCTGTTCCAATTGGTTCTGCTTAGATGCTTCTGATGTATTTTAAGAAATGATTTGCATAAGGCATACTTCATGCATTATATTTTTTTTAACATGTCTTGTCCCTTCTATTAGGGGTTGGCATTACTTATTCATTGAGTGTCAAACTCACCCTTTTTTTTTAATTTTTTTTCAGATAGCGTTGTAGATCCTAGTCCATCCTTAGCAGCTTACTAGTAGTTAATACTCTGTTCATTTCTTTTGGTGAGCCCGTAGTTGCTCATATGGGTGCATTTTGTTCATATGAATGTAATTTATTTTGCTTTGAAAAATATTGAGTGTAGCTCCACTGAATCATAGATAAGGTATCTCCAATCTCCAGAAATTTACTGAATGGTCTGGAACATCATCAAAATTTTTTATTGGATGTATTGTATTTGCTGGTTGGTTTGTAGAAATATCGAAAGGTCTAAATTACAAAAGAAACTCTTCCGAAATTTCTACAAAAGTCACTAAAGGAATTTATGTGTTTCATTCAAAGATGACCCAAAAGTGTTATACATGGTTTTATTATATGAGATTAAGACCTAGAGATGTTCTTTAAATTTTGAGTAGGAAGTCAGTCCCGGTAGATTTATGTAAGGAGAACTGTTTGTTTCCTATGCTATCACACTTACATTTGAGGGGTGTGACAGACATGTGGGAAGCCAGGGCATATTGCCAGAAACTATTGCCAGGTAGATACAGTACCTCCACCTAGACTATAGACCCAGGGCAGAGTATTTGCTCTTACTCAGCAGGAGGCCAGTGAGTCAACCAGTTTGATATCAGGTATGCTTGTAGTGAATGGTTCTCCTATTATTGCCATGTTTGATTCGGGTGCTAGTCACTCGTTTATATCTTATGATTGTGTGAGATGTTTGGGTTTGGCTATTAGTACTTTACCATTTAACTTATTTGTCACTACACCTACTTATGCTTGCTTGAATGTCACCGTCCAGTTTAATCATTGTCATACTACCATTGATTTGATTATTGATATGAACTGGATGACTGCGAATAATGCTATACTTGATTGTGAGCACCGAATCATATCTGTACCTTCTTGTGAGACCATACCTAGGGTAGGAGTTGAGTTATCCTTTATGACTACTACTTAGAATGAGGGATACTTAGAATATGGATGTCAAGGGTTTCTAGTCTTTTTCTTTATTCAAGCTGAGATAGAAGAGAGGTTAAAGGAGATCCTAGTAGTCAGAGAATTCTCGGAGGATTTCCTTAGAGATTTTGATTTCAATGGTCTAACCCCTAAAAGAAAGCTAGAGTTTCCTATAGATATAGCGCTTGGGGCTAGATCGGTGTCTAAGGCTCTTTACAGGATGGCTCCCACCGAGCTTGCTAAGTTGAAAAAGCAGATAGAGGAGTTGTTAGAGAAAGGGTTTATCCACCCTAATATTTCACCCTGGGGAGCTCCAGTATTATTTGTAAAAAAGAAAGATAGTAGTTTGAGATTGTGTATAGATTACAGATAATTGAATAAAGTTACCATCAAGAATAAATATCCTCTCTCTAGGATTAATGACCTATTAGATCAGTTAGTTGGGGCATCTATCTTTTCTAAAATAGATCTTAGATCTGGGTACCACCAGTTGAGAGTGAGAACAGAAGACGTCCTAAAAATAGCTTTTAGAACTAGATACAGGCACTGTGAGTTCCTTATTATACCATTTGGGTTGACAAATGTGCTCGCATGTTTATGGATTACATGAACAGGGTATTCAGACCATATTTATATTGATTTGTAGTGGTCTTTATCGATGATATCTTAGTATACTCCAGATTTTTTGAGGAGTATGAGAGATATATGAGATTAGTCCTAGAGACCCTGAGAGAGAAAAAGGTTATATGCCAAATTTAGTAAGTGTGAGTTTTGGCTAACCGATGTGAAGTTTTTAGGTCACGTGATATCACATGAGGGGGTTGCAATAGATCCCTATAAAGTAGAGGTTGTGTTACAATGGGATAGACCTAGGACTATCATTGAGGTTAGGAGTTTTCTAGGTTTGGCAGGTATTATAAAAGGTTCATTTAGGGCTTTTCTCAGATAGCCTTGCCACTTATGATGCTGACTAGGAAAGATATACCTTTCTTATAGGATGATAGATGTGAGAGGAGTTTTCAATAGTTGAAACTCCGATTGATTACTGCCCCTGTATTGATTATCCCTGACTCTAGTGAACCTTTTGTGATTTATAGTGATGTTTCGAGAAAAGGGTTAGGTTGTGTGTTGATATAGTAGAGGAGAGTAGTGATAAGCATGATTTTTATACATTTTAATCATTTTAACTTAAACATTTTAGTATCCAAATATGGCTTTAAGGGTCTAATTAGATGAAATTTGATTTTAGTAGCCATTTTTTATATTTAAGGAATTAAGTTACAAATTATTGGATTTTAATGCATAAATTTACCTTAAATAATTTTGTGAAAATTTCTATTTGATTTTTCCCACTCTGTTGTGCAGATTTTCAATGAACAAATGATGTTTGAATAAAAATGTGAGTTAGAGGGAAGAAGGAAAGAGAGGCTTGAGATTGGGTTCCTTTTTATGAGAAGGCAAGGTGAGAAATAAACTCAAAACAGAGGAGAAGGAAAACATGCAGAATCTTCACGTAGAAGCCACGGGTTTAGAGCTTGGATACAAAGACACACACATGCATAACAGTAAAGCAGCTTCACAAGAACACTTCCACGTCTCATATTCCACGTAACATACATGCACAGGGGCAACTCATTCCATATGAGCAAAGAGCAAATGAAGAAGGCAGCCTCTGTTTGAATAACACATAGAGCAAAATGTGGAAGAACAACGTAGGAAACATGACGAGGGAAAGCTGCAGAATAACAAGTTATGGAAGAAGCTACACATGTATGCAGAAATGGAGAAAAAAAATGAAGGACACAAGAAGAATGAGAAGGAAGTTTCTACGTAGAAAAGAAGCTGCAGTTCAACATGAAAAAAAGGGAGAACAACACGAGCTAAATGAGAGGGATGAGATGCAGCTGAAGAAGCTGCTGAACTGCATGAGGAAGCTCAACGCTGTGCAGAATGAAAGAAGTAATGTGGCTGGAGCAGAAGGAAGGAGAAAGAGGCAGCTTGTGTGAAGAGAAACTGTATGAAAAATACGTGGAGCTGAATGAGCTTCAAAGATAAGAAAAGTAGCTGCATGGGACATGAGAAGCAAAGTAAAGAAGTAGCTGTAACATGCAGAAGCATCATGTGGTATTAAGAGAACGAAATTCCAAGAAGCCTCTATTTTTGAGTTTAAGAACAGAGCAAGAGGAGCTGAACATGCAGAAGCTGAGCAACGACATGAGAAGAGAGCTGAAGGTGAAGCCATGCTGGACAATGTAATTAGAAGCTGAATGAACGAAGCTGGGAATGTGATAAAAGAAGAAGTAACGCTGAGCTGAGTAGTACGTTGCTGGAGTAAAATGAGCTGAGAAACGAAGAAGCTGCAGAAACAGTAGAAAGGGACGTGGAATATAAAATAAGCAGCGGGGCCCACACCTATACACACATGCAGAAACACGTAAGGTATCACGATGAAGAAACGCTGAAGCTAACTCGTGGGAAGGAAGATGCTGGATCGAGAAACTGAATAAGGAAGCTGCGAGTTGGAAGCTCCAGAATATGCATAAGCTAGAACAGAAGCTGGAAGATGCTGCATGAATAAACAAACATGAATAAAAAAAGGCTGGAGACGTGGGAGGGGCTGACGTTAAGAAAAATAAAGAAAAGAAGAAGCTTTGGCACGTGATTTTTAATGAAGAAAGGAGTATAATTCTGCACGCCTCTTTCATTCAATTCAGCACGCCTCTGATCCATTCACAATTCATCCATCTCACGTCTCTAAAATCTTAGCAAACTCTTGCCTATTTATTCAGCCTTCATTCGCATCATTGAGGAGATCATTCATCTATCATCCATCATATAACCACTCAACCATTCATTCCATCGTCCACTCCATCCTCTTCTCATCCCCATTCCATTAATCCATCTCCAATGATATTCTAATCCACCTTGAGGCTAGCTAGGAGGAATCCTTGGAGAAGCTTGAATCCATGGAAGAATAATTCAGAATTTTGGCTAAGAATTTCCTTATTTTTCCAACACTTTTTCTCTTTCATTTATTGTCTTGGTTAAGTTGTATTTGATAGGGAATTTGTGTAATTATAGTTAGTGGCTAGTTAGACACTAATTAGGAAGTATTTTTGTTGATTAATTGATCGATTAATTTCAATATTATTTGAAATTCCATGTATGCTTCGAAGGTGTTCGATAAAATACATGAGTGATCTTAATTGTTTAATTTGAGGATTCCTTAATGTTTAGTTGGTTAATTAAATATTTAGGATGATTCAGAGGCTAATCAATTAGTTAATCAATCAAATTGGATGTTCATTGATCTTAGAAACAAGAATTGACAGTTTAATGCGGGAGTGAGGTTTCAATTCAACATTAGATCGTTGATTTCTTGAATCTTGCGTGGTTACCCAAGATAAATTGTTATGAACACGATTAGGGACTCTTAGACCAGAATTAATCATAATTAGAATAGGATAAGGATAGTGAATACCAAGGGACGAATCCAAAGCTAGTCACAAGACCATCTTTCAACCATAATCCATACAATTAGATAGCAATTAGGAAATTTAATTCAATTTAGTTTTTGCTTAGTTTAATTAAATCAAAACCCCCTTAGTTTAGGAATTTTTAGAGTCTTTTAATATTTGGAAAACTCAATTAAACATTGAACACCAATTCCAAGGGAGATGACCTAGGTTGTGCCATTAACTGCATATTCTATCAGCTTAGTATTATTTTGAGGGTTATGCGATGATCCACTCAAGTAGTGGCATATGCCTCTAGGCAGTTGAGGCCTCATGAGGAAACTTATCCTACATATGACCTGGAGTTAGCCGTAGTAGTGTTTGCTCTTAAAATCTAGAGACACTATCTGTATGGTGCTATCATAGAGATTTATAGTGACCACAAGATTCTGAAATACCTGTTTGACCCAAAGAAACTGAACATGAGGCAGAAGAGATGGATAGAATTTCTAAAAGACTATGATTATACTTTGAAATATCATCCAGGCAAAGGCAATGTGATGGCTGACGCCCTGAGTAGGAAATCCATCCACACAGCCCATATGATGATTAGGGAGCAAGAACTCTTAGAGAAATTTAGAAACTTGAACCTCTCCTATCAGGTGGTATCAGGTAAAACCTGAATTGAGAATGAATTGATAACCCAGATCATAGATGCCCAGAGAAAGGATAAGTTCTTAAGACAGGCTAGGAGTGAAATTTTGCCAGGGTAGGACCTCAGATTTTAAAGTATCTGAGGATGGTGTGATAGTGTATCGGGATAGAATTTGCGTATCTAGTCAGAATGAATTGAGAGAAAGAATATTAGAAGAGGCACATAAGAGTAGGTATACTATCCACCTGGGTGCCACCAAGATGTATCAAGATTTGAAAAGAATTTTCTAATAGCCTAGAATGAAAAATGATGTAACTGATTATGTGGCTAGATGTCTAGTATGTCAGAGGGTAAAGATAGAACATTAGAGACCTAGTGGGTTATTACAGCCCCTAGATATTCCTGAATGGAAATAAGACAGTATAGCTATGGATTTTATCATGGGATTACCCAAGATGTCCTCTGGACACGATGCTATTTGGGTAGTGGTGGATAGATTGATGAAATCTACACACTTTTTAACTATCAAGGCTACCTACACACTAGATAGATTAGCCTAGATGTACATCAGAGAGATAATATGACTTCACGGAGTACCTAGTAGCATAGTATCAGATAGACACCTTAGATTCATGTCAAATTTTTGGAGGTCATTACAATATGCCTTAGGGACCAGGTTGCTATTTAGTACCGCATATCACCCCCAGACAAATGGTCAGACTGAGAGGACCATCCAAACCTTGAAAGACACGTTGAGGGCATGTGTGTTAGAGACAAAGGGTAACTGGGATGTGTATTAGCCACTTGCAGAGTTTGCGTACAATAATAGCTTCCATTTCAGTATTCACATAGCCCCTTATGAGGCTTTGTATGGGAGAAAATGAAGATCTCCTCTGTGTTGGGTTGAGCTAGGTGAAAGGAGTTTGATAGGGCTTGAGAATATAGACCAAACCACCAGGTAAATAGAATTGATTAGAAAGAAACTTCTTACAGCCCAGAGTAGACAAAAAAGTTATGCCGATAGGAGAAGGAGGCCGTTAAAGTTTGAAATTAAAGACCACGTATTTATCCGAGTATCTCTAGTGATTAGGGTAGGTCAGTCTATGAAGGTAAAGAAGCTCAATCCTAGGTATATCAATCTATTTGATATCCTTGAGAAAATTGGACTCATGGCCTATCAAATAGCCCTACCTCCAAACTTAACCCAAGTTCATAATGTTTTTCATGTATCTCAGCTGAAAAAGTACTTACCAGACCCTTTACATGTCATAGAATATGAGTATGTTCAATTGTAAGAAAATCTTTCCTATGTAGTGAAACTGGAGAGAATTATGGATGCTAAGGTGAAACAGCTGAGAAATAAGAACATTTCTCTTGTGAAAGTGGTCTGGAGGGGTCTGACATCTGAAGAGGAAACTTAGGAATTGAAAGAAGAGATAAGAAAGAAATATCCAAAGTTATTCCTTAACCACGAAAAATTATATGTGTTTCCACAAGTGCACAGGTCGAATCAAGTAGTTTAGTGATAAGTATAAGTATTGTTCCCACAAGGAATGACTTAAATGTAATTAGGCAATGCACAACCCACTTTCATCCACGTTAAGCAACCATTTAAGCAATTCATGACTTAGAACTAATTTTCAAAAAAAATAATTTAAAGAAAACTTGGTTGGCAAAGAAAATTTAGACAAAAATCAAAGGTTTTGAAGTTACTTAGAGTCACTATTTCCTTAATGCTTACTAGAACTTAATTATTTGTTCAATTGCAATTAAGTATCACCTTGTGGGTTAAGAGATTCATAAGCCATAACCGTCTGTCGATGTAATTATAGCCATACTCTTTCGTAAAATCTAAGTGTCCTTAGAATTAGGTTAAAGTGCATTAAATACTATAACCCTCTACAAACTAATTAATGCAATTAAGTATATTTTTATCCTAATTACAAATTAGATAAATCTAAACTTAATCTATCTAACTCTTAGGTCCAATTAGAACTCCTTTTTCAAGTTAAATTCTAATTACCCAAATTAAATCCAAGAGGTGGCCAATCCCTAAGTAAGCATTAAGCAAAGAGAAGGATACATAAACCTCCAATCATTACAATCAACAAGAAAAACAAAGATCTAGTTTACATCAAGTTCATAGTGCTTTAGGTAAAGAGAAGTTTAGCTATACATAGCTAAATCTAACAATGAATTCCAATTAAATACATAGAGAAGATGAAGAAAAGCAGAGAAAGCAATAAAGGAAGGAGAGATATGCATAAAATTGAGCTCCCCCTTGGATTCTTCCTCTTCCTTCACTCCTCCAAGCTTAATAAACCACCAAAACCACCTAAAAATGCCTCCTGGATGTTCAGAAACCTTCTTTGCCGCTGAATGCCCAAAAACCTAACTGCATCTCGTGTTTTCTATCCTCATTAATCAAAATGTAAAGTTTTAACGTCGATTTTCGTGGCCACATCTTCAGATAAAGCGATCGCATCTTTGTCTGGAACTTAAGAACAAAATAATGGCTTTTAGATCCTCATAGATAATAATTCTGAAACAAGAAATATTTTCCATTAATACAACATCTACTCAATCATAATTAATCACAATTAACTTCATTTCTCTCTTTCACTTTCAATTCCTTAAATTATTTAAAAATAGTGAATAAATCCCACTAAATCTTTAATAGATGACTCCCAAATTTAATCAAATTAACTATAAGTAATACAAAATATTGGGAGTCCTCACTCCCCCACACCTAGACAATTGCTTGTCCTCAAGCAAAACTTACTTATCCATACTTCCAAGACAAATAATAAAACAACACAGTATCTCAGAGCATTTAATTCTAGCTTAAAGTTCCCTCATGCTTGAATCCAGCAACCTTGTGTAACTAAGAAGCTGAACAAGCGTGACTTAACTTCACAAGTTATATATTTCCAATACAATTTGCAAGGCTAACCCATGTACTCATAAAATGAGAATTGAAAGTCTAATTAGAAGAGATCATCCACTTCTTTTATTGCTTTCTACAAATATCATTTTTTCTTCTTTTTTTATTTTTTTATTTTTTTTATATATAGAGATTTTCTTCCCTTCCTTGTCTCCTAAGTCCTTTTTATGCGAATGGCAACATTTGCAATGAAGCCACCCAGTTACTCAGACTAAGATGACACAGTCAGGGTGCTTTGCATACTAATAGGTTCCACTACTGTTTTATGTGAGAGCTAACATTAGTGATGAAAGCCCTCAGTTACTAGGTAGCTTCCATTAGAGGAGAAGAATTTCTATCATTATTACGTATAAATATATGTACCTTTTTATTTTCTTTTTTTTTTCACTCTTCAGCAAGAAGGAATATCTCTCTTCTAATCAACAACCCTAATCCCATTATAAGAATTCATGAGCAAGACCATAATCAAATTATATTAGAACATAACCAATTCGATTACTTTATGCTCCTACAATTAAATCACGCAAGTTTTAACTACTTGTCACAAGAATTGCTATAAACAAATAAGAGGGAAATTAAACTCAATTAAATCCTCAAAAACATTGTAGCCATTCTATTGCTTTATCATAAATCTCCATTCTTTAATATATATACACACAAAAAACCAATTTTAGTAAACACCTCTCCCCTACACTTAAAGCACACATTGTCCTCAATATGAATAAACATGCCAATAAGCAAAGGAGGTGAAAGAGATAAGATACTAAGACTTCCTTGAAAGTATGGAGAAGAAAGAAAAAAGAAAAAGAGAGAAGCAAATATGCATCAGAACCTGCCACCTATATACATAGAAGCCAAAAGAGATAGGTAAGCATATATTTGTCATGCGTTAATCAGGATAAGAAGAATTCCTAAACAATCATCTATTAAGTTGAAGAAAATAAATGAAGGAAACTCAAGTACAAGTATCTAACTATTAATTAACTAAGGAAATAACAAAAACAAGACAAGAGATAGAATCAAATTCTCCTGCACAAAATAGTCAACATAATGATAATCACTCCTCCCTAGTTGAGGAGTACTCTTGTGCACTATCAATCATGCCTTCATTAGCGTCTATCCTCTGTGCATCCACTTCCAAACTTTCTGATTGTCTTGAGTGCACCCCAAGCTACTGTTAAGGTTGCAAAAGATCAATAACTCGTGCCATTTGAGATGTCAGCTCATCACGAAATAGAAGCAACGAATTAATCTTCTGTGTCATTGTCTCAAATTGCTGCTCAAGCTGTTCTTGTTTTTTCAAAATGAGGCCTTGTTGTTGCAAGAGCTGAACCATCCTATCCTGTGAAGTAGCCTCTAAGGAAATCTCAGGTTGTTCGTGGATAGGTTCTTGTTCATGCACTAAAGGGTTAGCTGGATGATCATCATGCTCTTCATCTTCCCCTAAGAAATCTTCTTCTTCTGCCTTCAATGATTGATAAGTGACACCACCGATGGGATATAATTGCTCCTCTTGATTAGTAAAAATCGTAACAATCTTGTTGGTAATAATGCCTGAAATCATGAAAGGGAAGGGTAGGGACTTCTTCACAGATGAATAAACAGACTTTAAACCCTTGAGAATGAGAGGAGGTAAATCAATATCTAAATCTTCCATGATACAATACACCAACAATGCCTTACTTCGAGTGATAATTGTGTTATAGGAGCTGTAACACCTTCATTTCTAGCTCATACTAATCATGCCTTACATGCTCATATACGTCTTGGGAAGCATAAAAAAGGAGATCATTTCCTTTGGATTCATATTCTTTCTCATAAAAGCATGCATGGGTAAACATTCACTTGAGTGTCACATAGACCGGGTGAGCTCTTTCTATGCATCTTCATGTTTAATTGCACTATTAAGACTCATTTCAATCCCAATAATATGCTTTAAACCTATGGAAAGCAAAAAGGGATATGAGATATGCAAATTCGTTTTTGACAGATTTGGCCTCATTTCTGGGCACAGTTTGGAAATTCATAACTAAATACAAAAAAATTGAAAACATGCTCTCTTGGTCGCTTTGGAAATCTTAGACTGTCTACTTCATGGAAAAAATATATACAACTCATAAAATCCCACACATAACTCATTTGACACGCGAAGTCATCTAGAGGTCGGAGGAGGCTCTGCTACTGTCATAGTTTACTGATATGGACTTCAAAAATGTCTAACTAATTCCAAAAAAATGCACTGCATGTAAATGATATCACTATAAAAAATGTGGATATTAACTAGAGAGGAAAAATTTCTCCAGATCAATTCATCAAACCAAACTCTCGAAAACTGATGAAACAGTACCTCGGGTCTGGTAGGATGACTGATTCTGGGCTGGAATTTTGAAATTGCATATCTTCCTCTCTAGACTTCCAAATGAGGTGCTTCTAGTTGCTACAAGTCACTGTGATTGTCTAGTTTCTGCTTATAAAAGTTTGTAATCATTGGATCACGTTTGCCTCTCGGATGACACAATTCTCCAACTGACCAAATGAACAGTGTTTCTGGAAATCCGAATTTCTGATACCAACTTTGAAAAATCATAGAAAATGCTATAGACCTCCAAATGACTTGATATTTATCTTCCCAAAAAGCTCTAGACAAGATCTAGTCATATGCCAAATTTCAAGGTAAGGAGAGGTCATTTGGTCAGATTTGGACATTATGGACAAAAGGACCTAATTCATGTGTTAAATGAGGCTTCAAGGGTTCAAACTTGCCTCTTCTACCTCTAAAGCTCTATGAGCACGTGGGAATGCATCCACATAGGCTATTAAACATGACTCAAGTGTCTAACAACCCAGATTTATGAAATTCACTCTCCCACACCAACACCTACACCATACACATAGACAAAGATCTTTACTATTTATACCGAAAACTTGCTATATTGTTCAAATGGTCCCATTCTCATACATACATGTTATATACATTCATTTACAAGTATTTAGACTTGCTACATCATATACATCATTACATCATTAGAGTACATCCTCTAACTTAACTACATAACAGTGGCAAATGGCTCTTTTACAATCTTTTCATTGAATTTCCTAGCTTCAAGTTTGGTGGCTCCCATCTCTTGCCTCACTTGGTCCACCTGGCATGTTGGGATGGTGGAGAGGGGGAGTGAGATTCAAAGAATTTCAATAATTCATCTTTCATTCAATCATACACACAAAGCATGCAAACAAGTCTCACAATATATGCATGGGCATATTAGCATATGAAATCATAAGAGAAGCATTTGCAACATTTAAGTTGGCCATACATAAAAAAAGCATTTTCAACATGTGAGTAGGCCATACATAACATATAGAAGCTTGCCAAGTAAATGGATTAGCCTCACCCACTCACTTGTGGATTTTGGACTTGCCTCACCCATTTTCTAAGAGGTTCTTAGACTCAACCCTTGCTCTTTGGGAGTTAACCTCACTTTTGAGAGACTCTTTACCTTGTCTCAACTAACTTAAGGGTTTTTGGCTCATCCTCACCATGGCTAAAGGGTTTTCGATTTTTCCATACTCAAGCAAACCCAAACAATCACATAAGACATCATTGAAATACATGAGGCATCATCATGCTAGCATACTTTTTATGGTTCAAAGTATACATACACACAAGCAAGACAATGTAAGTACACATCTTATGCATGAAAGAAGGTGGAGAGAGCTACCTTATTAGCTAATCACAAGCTTCCCTTTCAATTTGTCTCCTCCCTTGTGGGTTTCACAATCAACTTTAGATGGGAGTACTCCTCTTGAGCCTAACCACACAAGAAGCATGGAATTATTCTCTTAACACTTTCATAAGCTAGGGATTTCTTTCTAACAACCCTACTAAGCATATGAAGCTGAGGGTTTCTTTCTCTCACTAGATTTTCACCCACTATTCATCTCTTTTCTTACCTTTCTCAACTCATCACACTCTCTTGTAAAGGTTTCTTGCTCCCTCTAGGTCAAAACCAAAACCTTCTCACTCCTCAACCCATGAGAAGGGAGCTTATAAGGAGAGGAATACATCAAGAAGAAGGAGCATGAGAAGTTTTGAAGGCTCTTACCTTTCTTCCTTAGCTTCCCTTCTTTCTCTCTTGGTTCCTCCTTGTTTCTCTCTCTCTCAAGCTTTCTTTTCTGTGCTTGGACGAAGCTTAAGGCGGTTTAGAGAGAAGGGCTGAGTTGGAGCTCTTTAAAACATTAAATTCTCTTTTTTCTCGCTTTTCTGAACTAACCCTCGCTATAGCGAGCCATAACCCTCGCTACGACGAGCTTGAATAAGTCCCAGACCTCTGCCTTCGCTATAGCGTTCGCTACGACGAGTAGCTCCCTGGATTTTGTATGGGGTACCCAAATTTGCTATAGCTAAAAGCATTTTAACTATAGCGAGAAGGCACTCTCGCTATAGCTAGACCATTTCTCGCTATAGCGAACAGGTACATTCGCTATAGCTAGGCTGTAGCTAGTAGACTTAGAAAATTTTCAGCTTTTCTTTTCTTTCCCTTTTCTTTTCTCTTTTCTTTTCTTCTTCTTTCTTTTTCCTGGTTGTTACAGGAGCTTGGTAAGATATTACGTGAAATGAAAGTAACTCAAAATCTTACTTCCTTATGTAGCTCATGGTACTTCAATCCACGATTCCATTTCCCTTGGCCTCTGGTGGTCAACTTCCTTGTCACTTGATTATAATCCACTTTTGATAAATCTTGCATCATTTCTTGATAAGCACATTTCTCCATAGAAGGAAGCGCATAATGCTCTCGGATCACATCATCTATGAGAACTCTTTTCTTCCTTATCTAATACAGATTGTCCTGATCCCATTTAGCATTTGCATAAAATTGGCGAACAATGGGACATATAGCATTTTCGGCCTCTCCAAGAAACGATCCCATTGGCGCTTGTGAAACTTTGAATATGGGCTATCCATTGAGGATAAGGCATAGAACCGATACTAAAAGAACTTCTTGCCAGAAGTGTGATTAGTAAACCAATCTGTAGCATCTTGATTCAGAAAAACCTTGGGATCATACGAAGCAGTGGGAACAGCTACTTCTTTGTCGCTCTCAGAATAAACAACCCTTTGCCATTTGGAAGTAGCGACAGATTTCTTAGCATGCTTCTTCCTTTGAACATCAGGATCAACAGACTTAGCTTTGGAAGAAGTCTTGGATGTAGCAAGTTTGCTCTGAGATTTTAATCCTCTAGATGGCATTTGTTGTGTTTTTGAAATAGCCATTTCCCCATCTTTCTTCGTGACTGATCTTTTTGGGCACATGGCTGCAAGTGAAAAATCAGATTTTAGAATATTTATAAAAGATTTGGACTATTCAGCAACCCATATAAAAACACCTATTATGCAAGACTACATTACAAAATACATGGAAATCAGAAATGCAACACACATAGCCAGCAATTGGTGAGAGAACATCTTTGTCAGATGCATGTAAACAAGAAAGCTCAAAATCATCATGCTTATTAATATAGGAAGAATAGAGCAATTCAAGCAGAGTGACTTAAACATTAATTACAGCAAGCATGATAAATTGAAGACTGACATCAATGATAAATTGATCTAAACAAGACCAGACTATTGCAGCAATGTTCAGCAAGAATATGCGAGAAGTGAAGCACATGAAGTATTTGTGCCTACTAATTTAAAACAAAGCAGGAAAAGAAACAAGAGAAATCATCAACACAAAACTGGCATAAACAAATGGCCTGCCACTCAACAATAATAGCCCCCAACATGCTCAACAGTGCTAAATTGAACTCTAAATCACTATTTAATTCCATCTAAGGTCATAAACAAAACACACTTAAATTATAAATCATAGAAACCTATCAGCACATTAAAGCAGCAAAAGAGGTCAGAGCAACAAGCTATACTTGGCATAGTTGCGAAATAAGCAAAACAGAGAATGCAGTGTGCTACCAGTAGAGAAAACAAAGATTGCATACACAGGACAGAGATAAGAGGCTAAAGAAACACCCAAAAATTTAGAAATTGAAATGCAAAACAAAGGCATCACATATAAAGCAACAAACTGGCAACAACTCATGAATGTGAGAACAGAGCATGTGGCACAAATGGGGAAGAGAAAATGAAAGAATCCTTGAAACCAATCCCACTTTACTCAAGAATTTCCCAAATTCTAACCAGAATTTTCAGACCAACTAAACCAAACAAAAGAACAAAAGAGATGATGCAAGCCAATCCAAATGAATGTCAAAACCAACAAGCAAACCTCCACAGTAAGCACTCAACAAGCTGTGCATCCAACTAATAGATATGACAACAATTAAATCCAAAGTTGAGCTAGCCAATGAACAAACCAGAAAAAGTGTGTTGCATGATTTTCATATAAACACAATTACGTTATAACAGAGCAACAATTCACAATTAAACGGCATGGTTACATTGCTATTCTGGGCAAACAATGTTTTCCTCAAGCAAGCTCAAAATTCCCTAAAGATAACACCTAAGCCAGCTATAGCCAACAAAGTGTTTTAGCAAACCAAAAGCTAAACTGAAACTACAACTAAGAACAGGGCATCAGGGAGCTTACCAGTTGAGAATGAATGAGTAACACAACACAATGGATTCTTGCCCCATAAAAATGCTCGCACTCAATCTTATTATTGTAGATAAGCTACCAATAAAGGATGAATGAGGCTTGAATCACTATAAAGGGCAAAGTTTGGCTGGAACAGGGAGATGGGGAGGCTGTTCGACGGGAGAAGAAATGATGCCGGGAGATGACGGAAATAGCGACAAAAAAATGAGAAAAATGGCGAGGGGGAGAAGTGAAGTGGAAAACGAGAAGAATGGCGATGGGAAGAAGCGACGCTGTGAAGAGGAATCGACGAAGACGGCGACGAGGAAGAAGCGACTGGGTCTGACGGAGATGGTAAACTAGCGCGGAGGATGTTGGGAATGGAAGAAATTGACGGCAAGAACAAAAATTGAATAGGGAAAACCTAAAGTTTTTTTTTTAATTTGATTATTATTATTTTATATAAAAATTATTATATTTTTTTATAAAAAATTATTTATTTTTAAATTGTTTTATTTTTGTTTTTATTATATTATTATATTTATTTTTTAATTAATTGATTATATATTTTTAAATTTTTTTTGTTTTTTTAATTACACAAAGAAGATGCGGCCACATGCTCAAGAAAAAGCTATCGCATCATGTTATTCGAGAAAATATATGGGAAAGAGGCTATAATATTTTTAGCTATCGCTAAAATTGAGGTTGCGATAACTAACCCAACTAACTTAAAATATGCTGTCGCGTTCCCAAAATAATGCTACCGCATTAAGCACTTAGGGAAAATATAGGGAAAAATTGACTGCAGAGATTAGTGATCGCTAAAAACAGAGATGCTATCGCTAACCATGACAGAACTAGATATCAGCAACTGATTCGAATTTTTCTTTCAAGTTTCACAAAATTTGAGCAAGTCATAATCAAACCTTACTTAATTCTACTCCCCATAAGTAAACCAACATTTTCCCTCATAACATATAAGAAAACAAGTCATCAATAACATCATCATTAAGAAATTAAATAGGTTAAGAAAAACTCCCTCTTTTTATGAGATTGTTGCCCATTGAATTAATCCATCCTCATGCTTATTAACCAAAAGATTCGTTAGGAAGAAGATTTGCTCCATCTACAAAATAAAAACAAGCAATTAAACCTACAACAAACTAGCTAATGAACTAAGAAATGAACAAAGCAAAAGACACTTGGGTTGCTTCCCAAAAGCGTTAAGTTTAAAGTCTTTCAGCAGGATTATCTTGACACTTTTTATGAAAAATCTTAGAGCTACACAATTGCTTTCATCCTGTCCATCGATCCACCAAGGTAATGCTTCAAGCATTGGCCATTTACCTTAAAAGTTTCTCCACTTTTCTCATCTTGAATTTCAATGGCACCAAAGGTAGTGGTAGACACAACCTTAAAAGGACCAGACCATCTTGATTTAAGCTTTCTTAGGAACAATCTCAAACTAGAGTTATACAATAACACTAAATCACCAGGTATCAAGTCCCTTTTTAAAATCTTCCTATCATGCAAAATCTTTGTCTTTTTTGTATATAACCTAGAACTCTCATAAGCTTGCAACCTAAATTCATGAAGTTCATTAAGGTCCAACAACCTCTTCTCATTAGCATCTTTATAATCCAAATTCAACTTCTTTATGACCCAAAAAGCTTTATACTCAAGTTCCAAAGGTAAATGACAAGCTTTACCAAACATTAATTGATATGGAGACATACTAATTGGTGTTTTGTAGGCTATCCTATATGCCCATAGAGCTTCATTTAGCTTATCAGACCAATCTTTCCTATTAATACTCACTATTTTTTCCAAAATTCTTTTGATCTCCCTATTAGATACTTCACAGAGGCCGTTGGTCTGAGGATGGTAAGCTAAAGCCATTTTGTGGTGAACTCCATATTTTTCCAACAAAGACTTAAACAAGCAGTTATTAAAATGAGTTCCACCATCATTAATAATAGCTCTAGGGGTGCCAAAATGAGAAAATATTTTTCTTTACAGATCGCACCACTGTTTGAGCATCATTATGTTGGCAAGCTACCGCCTCAACCCACTTATTCACATACTCAATGCCCACTAAGATATATTGTTGGCTTCTAGAAGAAACAAAAGGACCCATAAAATCAATTCCCCATAAATCAAACAACCTAACTTCAAAGATATCGATTTAAGAAAGTTCATGTCTTTTAGAAACATTACTGGATCTTTGCCAAGCATCACAGTGAGAAACAAAACAATGAGAATCCTTAAACAATGCAGGCCAATAAAAACCAGATTGCAATACTTTAAAAGCAGTTTTCTAACCACTAAAATGTCCTCCAAATGGTGATGCATGACATGCAAGCAAAATATTATGTTGTTCAATCTTAGGAACACACTTCCTAAGAACTCCATCTACACATCTTTTGAACAAATAAGGATCATCCCAAATGTAAAGCTTGACCTCACTTAAGAATTTCTTCTTTTGATACTAGTTTAATTTAAGAGGTAAAACTTCACAAACAATATAATTTTCTATATCAGCATACCAAGGTACATTCAACAAATCAGCAGCCATAATGCATTCATCAGGAAAAGTATCATTCACAAGCCTGTTGTCACTAACATGCTCATGATCTAACCTAGAAAGATGATCAGCCACTAGGTTTTTACTTCCTTTCCTATCTACTATATGCAAATCAAACTCCTGAAGTAATAAAAACCACCTAATTAGTCTAGGTTTGGACTCTTTCTTTCTCAACAAATATTTAATCGTAGCATAATCAGTGTGTACAACAACTCTAACTTCCAACAGATAAACTCTTAACTTTTCAAAAGCAAAAACAATAGCTAATATTTCTTTCTCAGTAGTGGAATAATTTATCTGAGTATCCACTAATGTCCTACTGGCATAGTAGATAGGATGAAAAACTCGATCTTGCCTCTGTCTAAAAATAGCTCCTACTGCATAGTCACTTGCATCACACATGATCTCAAAAGGCAATGACCAATCCGGAGCAACTATTACAGGTGCAGTCACTAGCTTTTGTTTCAACTCGTCAAAACTTTTCAAACAATCATCATAAAAAAGGAACTTAGTATCCTTTTCTAATAGCTTGCATAAGGGCTTCGAAATTTTAAAAAAATCTTTGATGAATCTTCTATAGAAATCTACGTGCCTGAGCAAACTTTTGACTCCTTTGACACTAGTAGGAGGTGGCAACTTCTCAATCAATGATGTCTTGGCTCAATCTGCTTCTAAATCCTCCTTAGATACCTTGTGTCCTAATACTATTCCCTCCTTCACCATGAAATGACATTTTTCCCAATTCAAAACTAAATCAGTCTCCTCATACCTTTTAAGCACCTTAGAGAGATTTTTCAAATAAACTTTAAATGAATCACCAAAGACAGAGAAATCATCCATAAAGATCTCCATGATATCTTTAATGAAATCAGAAAAAATTAATGTCATGCACCTTTGAAAGGTTGCTGGTGTGTTACACAACCCAAATGGCATTTCCTAAAAGCAAAAGTGACATAGGGACAGGTAAAAGTTGTTTTCTCTTGGTCTTCAGATGCTATAGAAATTTGGTTATACCCTGAATAACCATCCAAAAAATAAAAATATTCCTTCCCCGCTAGCCTATCAAGCATTTGGTCAATGAAGGGGAGAGGAAAATGATCTTTTCGAGTGGCTATGTTTAATTTTTGATAGTCCATACATACTCGCCATCCAGTGACAATTCTTGTAGAAATCATTTCTTCTTTTTTATTCGCCACAACTGTCATTCCCCCTTTCTTAGGGACGCATTGTACCAGACTGACCCAAGCACTATCTGAAATCGGATAAATGATTCCGACATTAAGCCACTTGATGATTTCTTTCTTAACAACTTCCTTCATCATCGGGTTAAGCCTCCTCTGATTCTCTACAGATGGTTTATGATCTTCCTCTAATAAAATTTTATGCATCACAATGAAAGGACTTATCCCTTTTATGTCTGCAATTGTCTATCCTAAAGCCTTTTTATAACTCTTTAGTACTTCAATTAGTCTCTGTTCTTGGTAAGAGTCCAATGATGTAGAAATGATGATAGGAAGTGTCTTTGAATCCCCTAAATATGCATATTTCAGATGCTTAGGGAGAGGTTGTAACTTCAAAATTGGTGGTTGCTCAATTAAAGGCTTAAAAGATGGAACTGAACGGGAAGCCAAATCTAAAGATTCCACTTGCCAATGCTTTTTAACCTGAGTGGTTGAAAAATTAAGTACTTGGGCTGCTTCATATCTAGCTTTAGTCTTCTCATGCTTCACTCTCATTAATAATGCTTCAATAGGATCTTGAACTATCATTGTATTAAATTGTTCTTGAGCTAAATCATCAACCACTGAAACTCTGAGGCAATCTTCAACATCTCTAGGATATTTCAGTGCTTTGTCAATGTAAAACACCACCTGCTCATCCCCCAATCTCATCACTATTTGCCCTTTCTTTACATCAATAAAAGTTCTAGCTGTAGCTAAGAATGGACGACCAACAAATAATGGATTATCTTTATCTTCTTCACAGTCTACAACAATGAAATCAGCTAGATATATGAACTCACCAACTTTCACTAAAACATCTTCAATTATACCTCTTGGGTATACTAAGCTCTGATCTGCTAATTGCAATGTTACTGTAGTAGGTCTTGCCTCATCGAGTTGCAATTTCTCAAAGACAGATAATGGTATAAGATTAACACTGGCTCCAAGATCACACAAAGCTTTACCTTGAAAGTGAGTACCTATTTTACAAGGCACGGAGAAGTTACCCGGACTTTGCACTTGGAATTCATGGGTTGATTATTTTACTTCACTTTTCAGTAAGTGTTATAGTTTCAAATTCACTAAATCTTCGCTTCTTGCTCAGCATCTCTTTTAAAAACTTGACATACTTAGGCATGTACTCTGAAGCTTCTGAAAAAGAAATATTGATATGAAGTTGTTTGAACACTTCCAAAAAATTTTGATACTGCTTATCTTCCACCTTCTTTTGAAATCTTTGGGGAAATGGTAATGAAGGTATTATCCTTGGCAGTGTTTATAGTTTTTCTCTTTGTTTCTCACCCTTATTAACATCCACATGTTTTTTATCTTCTTCACTACTCACTTTTCTTTTCTTTTCAACTAATGCATCCACATGTTCTTCTCCTATTCTTTTATCTTCACTCTTCACCTTTGTAGCAATTTCACTTTTATCATTATCTACAACAACATTTGATGTAGGTGTGTGGCTAACCACCCTTGGTGCTTGAGTATCTGGCAATACTTTTCCATTTCGAAGAGTTATAGCTTTACACTCTTCCTTGCCTTCTCTTCTAAGATTAGGCACCGTATCACTTGGCAATCCCCCTTATCTCAATGAATGAATTGCTTAGGCTAATTGACCCATTTGCAACGCTAAATTTCTTAAGGAGGTGTCAACTCTAGCATTCACTTGAGCTCGCTCTTTATTTTGTTTACTTTGGATACTAATGAATTTAGCCAAGGCATCTTCCAAATTCGTCTTAGGTTCTTGAATAGGTGCATTTTGCCTCACAGGTTGAGCAAAACCCAGTGGTTGAGTAAACTTAATGCCTGAAGATGATGTTGGTTGATTCAGTGCTGGGCCATACTTCCAAGAGAAGTTTGGATGATTCTGCCACCCAGGATTGTAATTATTAGAATAAGGATTCTGATTCTTTGAAAAGTTCTCCACATAGTGAACTGATTCTGAAGATGCCAAGGGGCAATAATCCACTGAGTGTAGATCCCTACAATTTTCACAAGTAATTGGGGCCACTTGAGTAGAACAGACATTCATATGCTAATTTCGCTGCACTTGAGATTCCAGCATATCAAACCTCTTATTTAGAGCGGAGAGAATAGTTGCAAATGGAATGGAGGAGTCTTATTAAGTATTGGTAACATTAGCACTCACCCTTCTGTCACCTCCTCTTTGCACATAGCTTTCAAATAATGTGTCCAATGCCTGAACAACATCATCTACAGGCATTTCATCCCAACGCCCATTTAAAATAGCATCCAACATTGTATCAGTTTGTGGAGTTAGACGCGTGCAAAAATTCTGAACAATGGCACAATTATCCATTTCATGGCTTGGGCATTGGCGAAGCAAGTGTTTGTATCTCTGCCATGCAGTACACAAGTACTCATCTGTAGCTTGCTTGAAGTTGATAAGCTCACGACGGGCATCCGCTATTCTATTGTTTAGAATGAAGCGAGCTCTGAACCTTGCCTCGAGCTTATCCCAAGTATCAATTGAACCCTCTGGTAGAGTTAGTAGCCATTCCTTGTAAAGAGAGTGGGAATAGTCTAAGTCTCAGAACATCCCTTGGTACACCATTCTGCTTGAATGAATCACACACTCTCAAAAATGACAGAATGTGATGGTTGGGATCTTCATCAGACCTTTCACCAATAAATTGTCCATTAAGCTGCAACATGGAGATCATCACAGGTTTTAGCTCAAAATTAGTAGCTTGAAAGTCCGGCACTACTATGTTAGATAGAGTGCCCTTCATAGTACGGCCCACAAAATCTTTTTATGGACTGATTTTAATTCCCTTCCTGAGCCATTTCTTCATGTACTAAATTTTGAACTTTAGGAGGAGTTTCTTCAAAATTCAAGTTCACCACAAGATCACTAACTTTCTTTGTTATGCGCTTCTTCCTTGTAGGGGATCGCCTCGGCATGTACCATGGTACCTATAAAGGAAAATTCACCCAACTGTATTACTTTAAACAAAAAGCAAAAGCAAATTATAAAATGAAGAGAAATTCTAACTAATTAACTAACTAATGCTTAATCGAGGACTACTAAAGATTACACACTACTAATTGAACATATAAGCCATTCTCCAGCAACAACACCAGAAAACTTGACCACAAAAAATTATGTGTTTTTGCAAGTGCATAGGTCGGATCAAGTAGTTCAGTGATAAGTATAAGTATCATTCCCATGAGGAATGACTTAAATGCAATTAGGCAATGCACAACCCACTTTCATCCACATTAAGCAACCATTTAAGCAATTCATGACTTAGAACTAATTTTTAAACAAAACAATTTAAAGAAAACTTGATTGGCAAAGAAAATTTAAACAAAAATCCAAGGTTTTGAAGTTACTTAAAGTCACTATTCCCTTAATGCTTATTAGAACTTAATTATTTGTTCAATTGTAATTAATTATCACCTTGTGGGTTAAGAGATTCATAAGCCATAACTGTCCGTCGATGTAATTATAGCCCTACTCTTCCTTAAAATCTAAGTGTCCTTAGAATTAGGTTAGAGTGCATTAAATACTATAACCCTCTACAACCCAATTAAGGCAATTAGGTATATTTCTATCCTAATTACAAATTAGATAAATCTAAACTTAATCTATCTAACTCTTAGGTCCAATTAGAACTCCTTTTTCAAGGTAAATTCCAATTACCCAAATCAAACCCAAGAGGTGGCCAATTCCTAAGTAAGCATTAAGCAAAGAGAAGGATACACAAAGCTCCAATCATTACAATCAACAAGGAAAACAAAGATCTAGTTCACATCAAGTTCATAGTGCTCTAGGTAAAGAGAAGTTTAGCTATACATAGCTAAATTTAATAATGAATTCCAATCAAATACATAGAGAAGATGAAGAAAAGCAGAGAAAACAACAAAGGAAGGAGAGATATGCATAAAATTGAGCTCCCTCTTGGATTCTTCCTCTTCCTTCACTCCTCCAAGCTTAATGAACCACCAAAACCACCCAAAAATGCCTCCTGGACGTTCAGAAACCTCCTCTGCCACTGAATGCTTGAAAACCTAGCTGCATCTCGTGTTTTCTATCCTTATTAATCAAAACGCAGAGTTTGTCGTCGATTTTCACGGCCACATCTTCAGATAAAACGATCGCATCTTTGCCTAGAGCTTAAGAACTAAATAATGGCTTCTAGATCCTCATAGATAATAATTCTGAAACAAGAAATATTTTCTATTAATGCAACATCTACTCAATCATAATTAATCACAATTAACTTCATTTTTCTCTTTCACTTTCAATTTCCTAAATTATTTAAAAATAGTGAATAGATCCTACTAAATCTTTAATAGATGACTCCCAAATTTAATCAAATTAACTATAAGTAATACGAAATATTGGGAGTCATCATTCCCCTGAGGTACGTATTTTAAATTTCAAGGACAAAATTTATTTTAAAGGGGGTGAAAAATGTAACATCTGGTATATTGTAAAAACACCGAAATGACCCAGTTTAAAAAGCAAGTCCCCTGAGATGAGTGATTCAAGGCCACATAAAATTTGAATAAAATTTTAAATAATAAAAAAAATAAGGATTTAAACCTTGAGTTGCCTAGAAACTAGGGCCAGAGTAATTCAAAAAATTTGCCGAAAGGCCAGTGGCATTTTCATAAATTTGAAAAAATTTTGGAATGCTCATAGAAGAACTTTTTAAATGAAAAATTTGAGTTTACCAGGGTTTTCAAAGGCTCTAAAAATAATGAAAAACCTTAGGACAGTTAAAATGCCTCTAGTGTCCGTTTTTGAACGTTAGTTGACCTGAATTTTAACCCTTTCGTTTAGGAATGTTTTAACTCTAAATTGAGTAATTCCAAAGCTATTTTATAAATTAGAGAATCTTAATTTTATGATGGAAAAGACAGTTCTCGAAAAGGAGCTAAAACGAGCCTAAAACAGAAATGCCACGCACAAGGGACAAAATCATCATTTTTTTGGAACAATTCTCTTGTAATTTCCCTTTATATGTGGCATCCCATACTTGGCTCTCCTTAACCGACTTGCTGCAGCGTCCAAACCAGATAAGAGAGCTAAAGAGAAGAACACACAAAAGGAACCAAGAAGGAGGAAGGAAAAGACTAAAGAAAGGTGAGAAAGTTTAGGATTTTTATACTTCTTCCTTTTAAAACTTCATTCTCCTCTTCTTGCTTTTTCTTTCCATGATTTTAATGAATTTTTTGGTGCTAGTTTGGGGTTAGGATAGAAGAGATAATTTCAAAATTCAAGGAGGAGGAAAAGGAAAAAAGAAGAACTATTGAAGAAGGCTTGGTTTAAGGTAAATTCTTGCCTTTCCATTACCTCTCCTTCTTGTTCCCTTAATGTGTGTGTTTGGTCAGACCAGTGCCATGAGAGGGGAGGAGATTTTGTTTTGAAATAAGAGAGAATTGAGGGTTTTAGACTATGGGGAGTTAGGAAATACTAAGAAATTAGATGGAAAACTAGTGAAATACAAGTTAGGAAAGTGTAGGGTTCTTGAACATAATCTGAAATTTGGGTTTATTCAAGAATTTCCTAGCATATGTGAGTGTTTGTTTGAGTTTCTAAGACTCCTAGGGATCCTTCCAAGTGTTCCATCTATTAAGAAAAAATTGCAAACTTCATGGGTCCCTAATGAAGGCATACCTCAGCCAAGACCCATAGAAATAGTTAGAGGATGTTTTAAATTGTTCCCAGCTTGATTTGGGACTTTGTATGATAAAAGAAGGTAGGAGAAACCTTTGAAAAAAATTTAAAAGCCTTAGATTAAGAGATGAGACAATAGTTTCTATAATGTAACCTTATGAAACAACATATATCTAGGCTTGGGAGAGTGGGTGTATAATGGCTCCAAGGACTTTAAATGAAGTTAGGAAGCCTAGATAAGGGAAGAAATTGAAGCCAAGAACTTGAATTATGTTAGTTACTTCATTAGGCCATAATGGAACCATTATGTGACCCTTAGGCAAAGTGTGTGTTTCAAGTGTGAGTTTGATGTTTGAGCTTGTTTCAAGAAAGCAATTGAATGTTATTTATGGTATTTAGGCTAAGGAAGTCAAACTCCATCTCATTGTGAGTGTGTAGCCAAGAAAGGGAAGGTGTAGCCAAGTGACGCTCGAAAATTCCCTAAGGTAACTCTCTACCTTTTCTTGTTGAATGTGTCATTGTGTGCTTGTGTGTATATTTATATTTTTAAGACATGCCACTTGATGCTATGTTGTTATTTTGATACCAATATGTCTTATTGAATGTCTTTAAATTGTGGAAATGGCTCATAAGGGTAAGGTAGTGCCAAAAGTCCCTTAATGTGGGTGAGGAGATGCTAAAAGTCTTATGGCATGGGTGAGACAAGGCCAAAAGTCCCTTGGATGGGTGAGGCTAAATCAAAAGTCCCTAAACCAAGAGTGAGACAAATCCAAAAGTCCTAGAAATGGGGTGAGGCCAAACCAAAAGTCCCTAGAACTCATTCTTATGCTTGACATAAGTTTATGGCATAAAAATGTGAAATTGAATGCTTCATAGATTGATTAATGACATACTTGTACCTTGACATGTTGTATGCCTTGAAAATGTACTTGAATAGGTGTATGAGCTATTGAGATTCAATGAATTTCACCACCTCCTTTCTCTTATCTTATATGGCCTAGATAGAGTTTAAGATCCAAAGGATGGAAGCCAAGGAGCTTAGATATCCATCTTTTGGAAATCTTGCTATTTTTGATATACTAAAATGTCAAAGTATATATGTATATATTATTTTTGAACTATGAAACCTTGAATAAGTGTAAAACTATGTAATGATAGTGTATGTATCAAAAATGGAGCTAAATGAATGGAAATGTGCAATTCGACCACTTGAGAGCCCACTTGTGCATGTATGTTTATAGATGTGTCATGATGAATTTGAGTTGCATGATAGTTCAAACCTTATGAGAGACTTATTTATGCTTCCTAAGTTGCTCAAATGGGTGTGGGAAAATGTATGGATCATTTGGACCAAATTTGCCCCTTTTAGGAGCCAAAAGTGCCATAATCTTGAGCTATGGAAAAGTCTAACCAAATGACCTCTTTTTGACTTGAAATTTGGCATGAAATTATATCTTGCCTAGAAATTTTTGGAAAGCCAGAGATCAAGTTATTTGGAGGTCTGTGGATTTTTTTATGATTTTTTCAAAATTGGTATCAAAAATTCATATCTGCAAAATTATTGTTTATTTGGTTAGTTTTGATTTTGTATCATCCGAGAGGCAAATGTGGTCCAATGGCTATGAAATTTGGTAGGCATAAACTAGACATTCACAGTGACATCTAGCAACTAAAAGCACCTCATTTGGAGGTCTGAGCTAAGAGTTATGAATTTTTGAAATTATGGAACGGTAGTAGTAGCGTAGCATGACCTTGTTCACTGTTCCATTGAATTCTAGTGGCTAAACGTGTTTGTTTTGGTTTGAATTTATTTTTACCATAAATTTAACATCCATAGCTTTCCAAATTGGTATATTTGCATGGATTGGATTTTTGTGAAATTAATTAGATATTTTTGAAGTTTATATCAAAAATCTGTAGCAGTATCAGTAGCCAGTTAGACCTTTATGCCTCTTTCGATGTCAAATGTGGTCTAGATGCTATGTTCAAGACTTAAAATTATTTTTATATAAAGTTAATACTTAGAGCTTTTTAGGAAGCTATAGCATGGTAGATTTTGATTTTTCTACATTTAATTACGAATTTTCAAAGTTGATGCACAGAATTTGCAGACTGAACTCGAGGCAAAACCATTAATAATTATGTATGCTTGATGTAAGCTCAGGTTTTTGGCAATTTTTTTAGATGATTTTGAATTGTATTGGTGTAATTAAATTTAAGAATGATATGAGAGAGTCCCCAAGGCCCACGGAGCCAAAACGAAGAAATTATGGATGACGTAACGCAATTAAATTGTATTATTTTCTTTGTTTTCTTGGAGAAATCCATGTATGAAACTTATGTATGTAAGGAGGCTAGCTAAGATAGATATGGCATTACATCACTTCTCATAGTTTGTCACTCCAGTTATCTCCTCCTCCTCTCTTAGCCTTGCCTCTTTTTTCTCCTCTTCTCATTGCTGAACCTTTCTCCATTTCTCTTCTCTCTTCTGCCTATTTTCCTCCTTGATTTTCCCCTTTTATCCTTCCCTTCCACTTTCATGTTAGGGTTTCTCTACCTCTGATGGTGAAAAGGACGTGAAAGAAGGTCAACGCCTCGAACATGTTGCTGACTCTCTTCCCTCGTTGGATGCCCTTTCCTATTGCCTTTTCTCTTTGTGTTCCAGCCTGCGCTTCAATCCTTCCCTCTGCTGGTGGCAACAAACAAGGCGATGAAAGGGGGCTGGGTCAAAACGCAAGGCTCCTACATTTTGATCCCCTTTTCATTCATCATTTTTTTTATTATAATTTTTTATTTTTTGTAGTTTTTGAGTTGACGGGCTTAGCTAAAGATTTGGGCTGGCTGTAGTGTTTTTTTATAATTGTTTTTGGGCTGAAAGTTTCTTCTTCTTCTTCTTCTCTCTTTCCTTTTTATTTTTTTGTAATTTGGTTTCATTTTTTTCCATAGCATTTTTCATAATTCCTTTTTTTTAATTTGGTTTTTTTTATTTTTCTTTCTTTTTCTTCTCTTTTTTTTTTTTATTTTGGGGATTGAGCTATTCGAATTTAAATCATTTATGCTTTTGGAATTTAGGAGAAGAGAAATGGGCATGCTATTTTTCTTTTAACTTTTGCCTCTTAAAGATTTTTCTTTTTCTCTTTTTCTTCTTTTTTTTTGTTTTTAATATTTTTCTAATTTGATTTTATTATTATTTTTGAAGCTTGTCCGAACAAAATACGGTATTCACAGTTGCTACAACGTGGAAGAGTGAGTGCTAGAATAAGCATGGACATTTAATATGTGTTGAAGCTGTTGGAAGTGAAGTGCAATGAGTGAAGTGGATTTAACGTGTGTGTAGCCTAATGAATGAAGCAACTCATGTGTTAATGTGTGATGTTTTAGTGAACATAAAATATGTAAGAGTAGCTCCTTCAACATGTTGATGAATATACTATTCACATGTGCATCAATATGAATAAAAGAGCTGCCTACATGTGTGAAAGGAGGCTTACATGCAAGAACCAAGTACTATACATGTGAAAGAGTAAAGAGGGGAAACATGTGTGATGTGGATGGAGATATATGCTAAATGGAAGATGATGCATGAATGAGTTTGGTGTGATGGTGTGAATGAAGCAAGTGATGTGGAAAAGTGACAAGTGTTGCTTGTGTTTAATATGAATGATGGATTGGATAGAAAGTGTAAGTGGCTGCCTTCTTGACCCCAATCTTCATCCATTTCACTAGAAGCCCAATTGGATCTTTTTTTTTTTTCATTTGCCTATTAAAATCTGTACAAAAGAATGGAAAATATTAAGTAAAAATATCCACAAAATTATTTAAAAGAAATCATGCATTAAAATTCAATAATTTTGTAAATAAATTTCTTGAGTGCAGAAATGGCCACTAAACTCAAATATTATCTAATAAAATTCATTAAGTCTTATTTAATTATTAAAATGTCTAAGTTTAGAGGAATTAATATATATATATATATATAATTAGTGTTCATCATGATGTGGTAGTAACAAAAAAATTATAATATTCATATTCTATCAAAACATTACATAGTTTCTTTGACCATTAGAAAAGATACCTATGATAATCTTGATGACAAAATTAATAGAAAATAATAGGATAAGTTCTCTTCCCTTAAAAGATGACGACTTAGGATCCATTCGGTAATTTCTATGTAAAGAAATTATCTTTACATAATTCATGTATAGTATTTATTATACTTTTATCATTATTATTTAATGTTATTTTATTACTTTTTTAACATGGGATATAAAAGTTATTTTAATTCTCAAAATCATTTTTTTATTCTTTTCACAATCACATTTTTTTTAATATTCTGTGTACCATTAATTACAAAGAAATTTATTTAAATATGAAAATATATATTGATTCCTCTTATAATTATACCTATCTTGATAAAAGTACATTGCTTATGTAATATAGCAAGACTAAATATGTTTTTGACCCTTATAAAAGCTAACTTTTCTAAATTTACTAAAATTTAAAATTATTTGATAAAAGATAATTATATTTTTTTTTAAGAAATTCAATAGTTAAAATATAATAATTAATCATATTTAATTTCAACACTAACGTGCATGATATTAAAAAATGTAAGCACTATTATAAATATAATATAGTTTTATAATACATTAATTTATAGTTTAAAATACAAAATAATTAATATTAAAATAAAATTTCAAGAAATAAATTTCCAATAAATTAGATTATATATAACAAATCTCAATATCATGTTTAAGGGAATTTTAGTCACTTTACTAATTTCAAAAAAAGATTGTTATATAGTTTCATAATAAAAGAAGAGTCGTATAATTAAATCATATCTAAATAATAATAATAATAATAATAATAATAATTTACCTATAACATATATATATATATATATATATAGAGTATGTGTTTATTGTAAATTTATTTCATTTCTTTTTGTTTTTCTAAACTCCAAACATCATTTTGCAAGGCAATTTTTTTTAATTTAATTTAGGTATAGTTTCTTGTATCTTAGTTTTCAAGTTTTTCAATTAAAATTTGACAAATGTATGATTCTTTCATATTATCATGATAAGTATATCATCTAATTGAAAAATCATACAATTATTTGCAAAAATTATATATTTGTAATGATATTATTATAGAGCAATACATTTATTATGTTTTAATTAGGAATAAAAATATAAAGAATTGTTTATAAAATTTTTAAATATATATCAAATATTAGGACATAAAATAATATTTAAAATAAAAATATAATTAAATCGAAGTTCATTAAAAAAATTTAATCTAGTTTACTCTAATTGATAACGACAATAAAACGTAAAAGGAAAACAAGAGGACATCCATGGATGGGAAAACTGACGCTTGTGGTCCTTTGGTCCTGTGGTCCCAACTTCCAAGGAAACTCCAAAATCAAAAAGTAAATAATGGACCCACGAATGAAAATTCGCAGATGAATAACGTGGGATTGATTGGATGATGGGCTAAAAGCAAACCTACAAGCCGTATTTCACTGAAAAAAAAAAAATCTACATGTACTTTGTAATATTTTTATTATTAATTTTTTAATTAAAACATAATAAATATAAAACTTGATTATGATCATGTGATAAGTGAATAATTTTTTTAGATAAATATATAATTGTTTTAATTAAATTATATATTTATCATATTTTATTAAAAAATTATATACATATTATATTTTAATTAAAAAAATTAAAAAACTTGTTATATTATTCTTATATGCATATTATTCATCTTGTTATAGTACTCACTATCCCATCCCTTTCATATCCATAATTGAAGGGGTTTGGACTAAAATAGTTTGAATCTCTCCTTCAACAAATTGTCCTGCTTAGTGGTTAACTATCCTTAAATAAATCTCTGTCAAAAAGTTCTGGGAGATAATTGTTGTACTTTGGCTTTTGTTTGTTTCCTTAAAATTTCGAGCATATCACTATTGTTTTGATGGTGAAATAATATATCCTTATTGTTGTTTTATATTAAAAAAATTATCATACATTATTTTATAAGTGTTTCTTAATAATCAATGCTTGATACGTCATTTATAAATTATACTCAAATGAGTTTATTACACATGCAAAATTTAAGATGTATTTAAATATATGATAAAAAATAGCCTTATAACTATTTAAAAATTCATAATTGAAAAAGAGAAGGGGGTATGGGGGTGGAGGAAGGCCATGGCGCTTCCGGTCTTCCTTTTTCTTCGCCTTTGAATCTATTCTAATTATACATAAACTTAAATTATGAATTTTATTTTTTAAAAAGATTCAACAAATTTTAAATCAGCTTAGCTAATCTATAAAATCATACCTTTTCTCAACCTTTTGGCTAAGATCAAGTGTAAATCTATAATAACCACCACTTGTTAGTCATGGGGTCTAACCACATACTTTTTTATCATGTAAATGAAAAGATTTGATTCGATTCTGTTAAAAATAATTTTTTAAGCTGACATGACAAAAGCAATGCACGATAAACCAAATAATAAAAAAAAGAAATAACTTCCATAATATATTAATTATAATTTGATATATCAGTCTGTATGAAACCCAAAAAAAAAAAATTATTGAACAACTTTATTGATAAAGTTGAAGTTAAAATTCAGGCCAAAAAAAAAGTTGAAGTTAATCATAATTGGTATATCATAGTTTATCTTAATATCTTGACCATCTTAAAATATTTAGCGAAAAAAATTTTGTTCATTTAACAGCAACAAAAATTTTGTCAAGACCTTTTTTTTTTCTGGTTGTTAAATGTGTTCACAACGTGTTAACAAATAAATTTTCCCTCGCTATAAAGAGAGAAAAGGTTGGCATTCATGCCAGACACAAAATTATGAATTTTATTTTATAAAAAATTGTCAAATTTTAAAAATTCTTTTTATGTGATAGTAAATGTTATTTCTTCACATGACAAAAAAAATTCTAAATCCTTAACATTTCTTTTAAAATTTGCTTAGTAACAACCTTATAAAATAATCATGGAAAAATGACACCGTGATGGAAAGACTTATTTAGTATATGGTGATAGGAGAATGAATTTTTTTTAGGTGTTACGTTCATGATACTGTAATATTTTGTATCATAAGATTTTATAGCTTTTTCTCTCCAAATTTTAAAGATGATAGAACAAAATTATTTATTATAAAATGCACTTAAGGATAAGTTAAAAAATAAGCAATGACAAAAGATTAACACATGACAGAAAGACTTAAAAAATGATGATAGAAGCGGGAAGATGATTGTTTCTTATAAAATATACTTCAAGATAAGTTGTGTTTTGAGTAAATATATTGAAAATGACTTTTCGGATTTCTTTTTCTTATTGGTCTCTCTTAAACCTAATTTACACAATTTTATATATATTTTGTGTTTTCAGTAAATATGAAAACAGAATTACAACGGCTAAAGCAAATATGCTTTCCCCATTCTTATGTTAGACACATAAATGCACAAGGGGTTGATATTCTCCAAATTAATTGAAAAAAATATCAATACTAATTTTAGAGAGAAAAAAGTTACAAACTCTTTTGAGGTCTAATACTTGATTGATAGAACTTGCGTCATTAAAAAAAAAATGAGTTTCATTGTATCATTCTCTGTCTAACAATAACACGTAAAAGAAAAAAAAATTAGAAGATTCAAATATATGTACTATAATTAAATTTTAAAATTTCAATTTTTTATGTTTAACTATTATATAAATAAGCTTCTAAATATTATAAAAATCTTAATTAATAACAAATTATAATGAATGATATATGTATTTTTTTTACTAACAAATTATTACCTGTATTGAGAAATATAAAAATAATATATATTGAGTTAGTGATGTGGTAGTGACAAAAAAATTATAATATTCATATTCTATCAAAACATTACATAGTTTGCTTGATCATTAGAAAAGATACCTATGATAATCTTGATGACAAAACTAATGGAAAATAATAGGATAAGTTCTCTTCCCTTAAAACATGACTTAGAATCCGTTAGGTAATTTCGATGCAAACAATTGTATAAGTGTATAATTTAATTGAAAAATTATACAATTGTTTGCAAAAACTATAGATTTGTAATGATATTATTATAGAACAATAGATTTGTAATGATATTATTATAGAACAATACATTTATTATATTTTAATTAGGGAGTCTGATAATAAAAATATAAAGAATTGTTTATAAATTTTTTAAATATATATTAAATATTAAGAGATAAAATAATATTTAAAATAAAAATATAATTAAATCGATGTTCAATAAAAAAAGTTAATGTAATTTTCTGTAATTGATAACGACAATGAAACGTAAAGGGACCACAAGAAGACATCCATGAATGGGAAAACTGACGCTCGTGGTCCTTTGGTCTCGTGGTCCCGTGGTCCCAAGCTTCCAAGGAAACTCCAAAATCAAAAAGTAAATAATGAACCAACAAATGAAAATTCGCACATGAATAACATGGGATTGATTGGATGACAGATTAAAAGAGAACCCACATCCAGTATTTGACTGAAAAAAATTTACATGTGCTTTGTTATATTTTTATTATTAATTTTTTAATTAAAACATAATAAATATAAAATTTATTATAATCATGTGATGAGTGAATTCTTTTTTAGATAAATATATAATTGTTTTAATTAAATTATACATTTATCATATGTTATTAAAAAATAATATACATATTATATTTTAATTAAAAATTCAAAAACTTGTTATATTATTAGTCTTATATGCATATTATCCACCTCGTTATAGTACTCACTATCCCATCTATTCCATATTCATAATCGAACGGGTTTGGATTAAAATAGTTTGAATCTCTCCTTCAAGAAATCGTCCTGCTTAGCGGTTAACTATCCCCAAATAAATCTCTGTCAAAAAGTTAATGAAGATAATTGTTGTACTTTGGCTTTTGTTTGTTTCCTTTAAATTTCAAGCATATAACTATTGTTTTGATGGTGAAATAATATATTCTTATTACTGTTTTATATTAAAAAAATCATCATACATTATTTTAGACGTGTTTCTCAATAATCAATGCTTGCTATGTCATTTATAAATTATATTTAAATGAGTTTATTACACATGAAAATTTAAGATGTATTTAAATAGATGATAAAAAAAATAGCCTTATAACTATTTAAAAATTCATAATTAAAAAAGAGAAGGGGGAGGGGGTGGAGGAAGGCCATGGCCCCTCCGATCCCCTCTCACCGCCTTTGGATCTATTCTAATTGTACCCAAACTTGCATTATGAATTTTATTTTATAAAAGAATTTGTCAAATTTTAAATCAGCCAAGCTAATTTACAATGACCACTCATTAGTTAAGGGGTCTAACTATTTCTACACAAACTTTTTCATCATGTAAATGAAAAAATTTGATTCGATTCTGTCCAAAAATAACTTTTCAAGCTAACATGACAAAAGCAGTGCACGATGAACCAAAAAAAAAAAAGAAAAAAGTAACTTCCGCAATTGCGTTAACTATAATTTGATATATCATTTTGTATGCAGCCTAGAAAAAAAATTATCGAAAACTTTATTGATGAAGTTAAAGTTAAAATTCGGGCAAAAAAAAAAAAAGGAGTTGAAGTTAATCATAATCTAGTATATCATATTTTATATTACTATCTTGACCATCTTTACAATATTAGGCAAAAATATTTTGTTCATTTAATAGCAACTAAAATTTTGTCAAATTTTTTTTTTTGTTAAATGTGTTAGCAACGTATTAACAAAGAAATTTTCCCTCGCTAAAAAGAGAGAAAAGGCTGACATTCAAGCGAGACATAGAATTATAAATTTTATTACATAAAAAATGTCAAATTTTAATAATTCTTCTTACTTTACAGTTAATGTTATTTCTTCACATGAAAAAATAATCAAAATCCTTAACATTTCTTTTAAAATTTTCTTAATAATAACCTTATAAAATAATCATGGAAAAATGACAACGTAATGTAAAGACTTATTTAGTATATGGTGCCAGGAGATTGAATTTTTTTTTTACGTGTTACGTTTATGATATCGTAATATTTTGTATCATAAGATTTTGTTGCTATCTTCTCTCCAAAATTTTAAAGATGATAGAACAAAATTATTTATTATAAAATGCACTTAGGATAAGTTAAAAAATAAGAAATGACAAAAGATTAACACATGATAGAAACAAGAAGATGATTGTTTCTTATAAAATATATTTCAAGATAAGTTGTGCTTTGAGTAAATATATTGAAAATTTTAAATCAGCCTAGCTAATCTATAACGACCACTCATTAGTCAAGGGGTCCAACTATTTTTACACAGACTTCTTTGTCATGCAAATGAAAAAATTTGATTCGATTCTGTCCAAAATAATTTTTCAAGCTGACATGACAAAAGCAGTGCACGATAAACCAAAAAAAAAAAAAGGAAGGAAGGTCTGCAACTGCGGTAATTATAATTTGACATATCATTATGTATGCAACTCAAAAAAAAAAAAAAATCGGAAAACTTTATTGATAAAGTTGAAGTTAAAATTCGGGCCAAAAAAAAGAAGTTAAAGTTAATCATAATCTAGTATATCATATTTTATATTAATATCTTCACCATCTTTAAAATATTGGGCGAAAAATTTTTGTTCATTTAGCAGCAACTAAAATTTTGTCAAGAAAATTTTCTTTTTCCGTTGTTAAATGTGTTAGCAACATATTAACAAAGAAAATTTTTCTCGCTAAAAAGAGAGTAAAGGTTGGCATTCAAGCGAGACACAGAATTATAAATTTTCTTTTATAAAATAATGTCAAATTTTAATAATTCTATTTACCTGATAGTAAATGTTATTTCTTCACATGAAAAAAAATCTAAATCCTTAACATTTCTTTTAAAATATGCGTAATAATAAGCTTATGAAATAATCATGGAAAATGACACCGTGATGTAAAGACTTATTTAGTATATGGTGATAGGAGAATGAATTTTTTTTTAGCTGTTACGTTCGTGATATCGTAATATTTTGTATCATAAGATTTTGTGGCTATTTTCTCTCCAAAAATTGAAAGATGATAGAACAAAATTATTTATTATAAAATGCACTTAAGGATAAGCTAAAGAATAAGCAATGACAAAAGATTAACACATGACAGAAAGACTTGAAAAATGATTATAGAAGCGGGAAGATGATTGTTTCTTAACAAATATACTTCAAGATAAGTTGTGTTTTGAGTACATATATTGAAAATGACTTTTTAGAATTTTTTTAATAGTCTCTCTTAAACCTAATGTGTACACACACACACACACACACATGTGTGTGTGTGTGCGTTTTCAGTAAATACGAAAACCGAATTACAATGGCTAAAGCAAATATGCTTTCCCCATTCTTATGTTAATCACAAAAATGCACAAGGGGTTGATATTCTCTAAATAAGTTAAAAAAAAGTTACAAGCTCTTGTGAGGTCTAATGCTTGATTGACAGAACTTGTGTCATTAAAAAAATGAGTTCCATTGTATCATTCTCTGTCTAACAATAACTCGCAAAAAAAAAAAGGAAGATTCAAATATATGTACTATAGTTAAATTTTAAAATTTCAAATTTTTATGCTTGAATATTATATAAATAAGCTTCTAAATATTATAAAATCATAATTAAATTTTCCTAAAAGTCACCTTATTTATTTTAATGAATGATATATGTAATTTTTTAATAACAAATTATTACCTGTATTGAGAAATATAAAAATAATATATATTGATTTAGTGATGTGGTGGTAACAAAAAAATTATAACATTCATATTCTATCAAAACATTACATAGTTTGCTTGATCATTAGAAAAGATACCTATGATAATCTTGATGACAAAACTAATAGAAAATAATAGGATAAGTTCTCTTCCCTTAAACGATGATTTAGGATCCGTTAGGTAATTTCTATGTAAAGAAATTATTTTTACATAATTCATGCATAATGCTTATTATACTTTTATAATTATTATTTAAGAATATTTTATTACTTTTTTAACATGGGATATAAGAGTCATTTTAATTCTCAAAATCACTTTTTTAAATTCTTTTCATAATCACATTTTTTTTATATTCTGTGTACCATTAATTACAATGAACTTTATTTAAATATGAAAATATATTAATTCCTCTTATAATTATACCTATCTTGGTAAAAGTACATTACTTATGTAATATGGCAAGAACTAAATATGTTTCTGACCTTATAAAAAGTTATGTTTTCTAAATTTACTAAACTTTAAAAAGTTCTTGTGTAATATAACAACAAATCGTCCCGCTTAGCAGTTAACTATCCCTAAATAAATCTCTGTCAAAAAGTTTTTGGAGATAATTGTTGCAGTTTGGCTTTTGTTTGTTTCCTCAAAATTTCAAGCATATCACTATGGTTTTGATGGTGAAATAATATATCCTTATTATTGTTTTATTTTGAAAAAATTGCCATATTTTATTTTATAAGTGTTTTTCAATAATCAATGCTTGCTGTGCCATCTATAAATTATACTCAAATGAGTTTATTGCACATGCAAAATTTAAGACGAATTTAAATAGATGATGAAAAATAGCCTTATAACGATTTGAAAATTTATAATTAAAAAAGAGAAGGTGGGAGGGGTGGTGGAAGGCCATGGCCCCTTCGGTCCCCCTCTCTCTGTCTTTGAATCTATTCTAATTGTACATAAACTTGAATTATGAATTTTATTTTATAAAAGAATTTGTCAAATTTTAAATCAACCGAGCTAATCTATAATGACCACTCATTAGTTAAGGGGTCCAATTATTTTTACGCATACGTCTTTATCATGTAAATGGAAAGATTTGATTCGATTTTGTCCAAAATAAATTTTCAAGCTGACATGACAAAAGCAATGCGCAATAAACCAAAAAAGAAAAAAGATGTAACGTCCGCAACTACGTTAATTATAATTTGATATATCATTCTATATGCAACCCAAAATAAAAAATTATCGGAAAACTTTATTGATAAAGTAGATGGTAAAATTCAGGCCCAGAAAAAAAGTTGAAGTTAATCATAATCTAGTATATCATATTTTATATTAATATCACCAACAAAACCCAACATAGTTGGCAAATACCTAGGTCCTTTAAGCATGCTGTCTAAAGTTTAATTCTTAACTGTGTATGGAAAGGGCTCTGTTGGGAGAGCCGTCTGGATCCTGTGCGCATCCATGCGCATCCATCTGGGCTGTCCAGATGTGATCTGGACGGTCCAGATTTTATATAATTTTTTTTTAATTTTAAAATTTTTTTAATATCATAAGATGAAAAATGCAAAATAAAATTATTTTTATAATTGAAAGGCATTTGAAAAATGATTTTTTTTGCATGAAAGACAAAAAATTCTTTTTATAAAATATGGACTGTACAAATTTAATCTGGACGATCCAGATTGGGATGTGTACACTGTGCGCATCCCAACTTATGCGCAAAGGATCCGGGTTCGTTGGGAGAGGCATGCCCACTGAGGTGATCACCGTAATTTCAAAAGAGATTAGTCTCTGGTTGTTGGTTTGGGGATATCCTTAGTGCAAACTAAAAAAAATATTTTTTATTAATATCTTGACCATTTTTAAAATATTGGGCAAAAAAATTTTTGTTCATTTAACAGCAACTAAAATTTTGTCAAGACAGTTTTTTTTTTCCGTTTTTAAATGTGTTAGCAACATATTAACAAAGAAATTTTCCCTCGCTAAAAAGAGAAAAAAAGTTGGCGTTCATGCGAGACGCAGAATTATGAATTCTATTTTATAAAAAAAAAAAAGTCAAATTTTAATAATTCTTTTTACATGACTGTAAATGTTATTTCCTCACATGAAAAAAAAATCTAAATCCTTAACATTTCTTTTAAAATATACTTAATAATAAGCTTATAAAAGAATGATGGAAAAATGACACCGTGATATAAAGACTTATTTAGTATATGTGATAGGAGAATGAATTTTTTTTAGCTGTTACGTTCATGATATCGTAATATTTTGTATCATAAGATTTCGTAGCTATTTTCTCTCCAAAATTTTAAAGATGATAGAACAAAATTATTTATTATAAAATGCACTTAAGGATAAGTTAGAAAATCAGCAATGACAAAAGATTAACGCGACAGAAAGACTTAAAAAATCATGATAGAAGCAGGAAGATGATTGTTTCTAAAATATGCTTCAAGATAAGTTGTGTTTGGAGTAAATATATTGAAAATGACTTTTCGGAATTCCTTTTTTTTAATAGTCTCTCTTAAACCTAATTTACACATTTTTATATATATTTTGTGTTTTCAGTAAATATGAAATGAAAATTACAACGGCTAAAGCAAATATGCTTTCCCCATTCTTATGTTAGACACATAATTGCACAAGGGGTTGATATTCTCCAAAATAATTAAAAAAATATCAGTATTAATTTTAGAGGGGAAAAAAGTTACAAACTCTTGTGAGGTCTAATACTTGATTGACAGGACCTGTGTCATTAAAAAAATGAGTCCCATTGTATCATTCTCCCTCTAACAATAACTCATAAAAAAAATTAGAAGACTCAAATATATGTACTATAATTAAATTTTAAAATTTCAAATTTTTATGCTTGACTATTCTATAAATAAGCTTCTAAATATTATAAAAATCATAATTAAATTTTCCTAAAAGCCACCTTATTTAATTTAATGAATGATATATGTATTTTTTTAATAACAAATTATTACCTATATTGAGAAATATAAAAATTATATATATTGAGTTAGTGATGTGGTAGTAAAAAAAAATTATAATATTCATATTCTCTCAAAACATTACATAGTTTGCTTGATCATTAGAAAAGAGACCTATGATAATCTTGATGACAAAACTAATAGAAAATAATAGGATAAGTTCTCTTCCCTTAAATGATAACTTAGGATCTGTTATGTAATTTCTATGTAAAGAAATTATCTTTACATAATTCATGTATAATATTTATTATACTTTTATAATTATTATTTGATAATATTTTATTACTCTTTCAAAATGGGATATAAAAGTCATTTTAATTCTCAAAATCACTTTTTATAATTCTTTTCATGATCACAATTTTTTTTTTTATATTCTGTGTACCATTAATTACAAAGAACTTTACTTAAACATGAAAAAATATATTAAGTCCTCATATAAATATACCTATCGTGATAAAAGTACATTACTTATGTAATATAGTAAGAACTAAATATGTTTTTAACCCTTATTATTGTTTTATTTTTAAAAAATTGTCATATTTTATTTTATAAGTGTTTTTCAATAATCAATGCACTACAAAAAAAAATACAAATTTAGCCACAGTTATTTAGTGGTCTTAACCACGGTTATAGCTGTGGTTAAACTCCTTTACCATGGTTACCTAATTCATGGTTAAAGTGTTCATAGAGACAGACTTAACCACTATTTTATGAAACCGTTGGTAAGATTGTGACTAAACCATACAATTGCCATGGTTAAATAAGACTTAGCCATGGTTTTTTGTAACTGCAGCTATGTCGTTGTGTTTAGCCACATTTCATACGCGTGATTGTGATAACCGTGGTTAAATTTGCAATCACAAACCACCAACCAACGACCCATAATTATGATAGTTAATTTTGTCACAAATATATAACACTAAATTTGAACTAATCTAGCAAGTATTTTCCAATAACAATGTTAAGAAATATATCCAGCAACAATTACGTGGCAATAACAATAGGCATAATATCATTAAAATAAAAAATACATAGATGGTCCATTAATTTGTAGACAAGTAATACAAATATAAAGTTTATCCATATAATATGGCAATTCTTAAGTTGAATGACTATCATTAGCTGCTTGATGTTCGCTATCCCGATCACTTGGTTCCTAAAAATTAAAACAAAATATTAGTTGTCATTCACTTTATAACTATTACTAGAATATAAATTTGAAAAATTACCCTTTGGGCCTGAAAAGCTGCAAGCTCTAGTGGTAATGTGCCCTAAAAATTTCTAAGCATGAAAACCATAGTTGCTTCTAGTTGTCATTGTCACTCAACAATTATAGCATTTTCAACCTTAGCTTGTCTTTGTAGCTCATCTCTTTTAGTCATTTGTGCTTTAAGTAGATCAACCTCATTTTGCAATTCTACGTAAGAAGGTCTAGATGAACTGTTACAAGCTTGACATCCAAACACTTGGGACGGACAAACACCAAATACCATTCCTCGAACTCGACTGCAATGCTTTTTGTTCTTAAGGCTCGGGCCAATGAATCATCACTCAAAAGGTCTTAGGAATAAGAGTCTTCAACCTAAAGCATTCTAATTCGTTCCTGCAAATTTGAATAAAGGGCAATAAGTCAATTGAAAAATAAAGACTTTCATCAAAATTAAATGTCAACACCTATGTCATTCAAAGACTTACACAGGTAGCTTTAGTTTTGTCATTTACATAAGATCCATCATCATGTATGTGAACTGCGGTCCACATGTCTCCCTATGACACTAGACCCCCACGTTTAGCTTCTTACAAATTTAAAAGCATTTGACATATTTTAAATTGAATTTAAAAATCAAATGACTTGTAATTGAAATAACTTGCTAAATGAAATAAAATTTACCACCTCAGCTTTCTTTCGTGCAAAACTTTTTGAACCACTTATATGTGGCATTGTTAACATCCTTCTATTTTGTTTATTTATTGTTGCAATTCTCTAGTGAATAAGGAAAATATTATGTGATTAGTATATCATAAAATATTAATCATCTACAAAATAGTACATCTTAAGAAATAATTCTGATTACCTGAGACCTCTTGCTAAAGCGTTGGTTTATAAAAGAAGCCCAATGGTCCCTATCTATGCCATCTGGCACATCATTAATTATTTGTTTTTTGGAGCGAGTCCTATCATTTTTATATAATTCATAATGTGTATGTCTCCACCTAGCTCTTAATGATTGTAAAATTTATCTTTATGTGTATCATCAATAACAAATTTAGTTTACAAGATAAAATATAATAGTTAGTGAAGATATGAACTCAATGTGATAAGAGAAATGAAGATGGAATATGCTATTACCTTAATAACATTAGTATATACATGATCTTTATACTCTTATGGAACATTCCTCTAATACGGATATAAAAGTGGAAACAATTTGAAATCAGTTCCAATTATGCATAAAAAAACACCTAATAATCCATCACCACCTTCAATTGGTTGGAGGGAGTTGTTTCACGATACTATAACCCTTTGCCCAGGAGGAAGGGCCCAAACATCATGTACAGTCATATGCCTGTGTGTTAAAGTTCCTCCTTCATCTATTGAATTAAAATTAGTATACAAATAAGAAATAGATAAATTAGCACATTGATACTTGTTAATTTACTTACTAGTAGCTTCAACTAACCAATTTCATCTCTGTGGTTGTCATGTTGGCTGTGAAGGTGCTCGTGCTGCTCTTGATCATCATCTACAAATAGATCTTCAACATCCAAATCTGGTTGGGAGGTAGGGATATCAAGAATGTCTGAAACAAGCGATATGGTTGAAGTAAGTGGATTAATAGAACCCAAGTAACTTAGACGGCCCCCATCACTGACTGGCAAACTCGGTGAAGGACCACTGGTACTGGGTACACTGGCTCTACTTGTGCTGGTTGATTTAGATGTCTTAAAGAACTTCTTGATCTTCTATATCCCTGTTAATGAAGACAAAATAATATATAAAATATACAAACATAAAAACATACAAACATATATATATATATATATATATATTTATTTATTTATAAGGAAAATCCATGAAATATAAAAATAAAATAACATTTGACCTAGACAAGCATAAATGCACTTCTAAGTTGGGAATAGTGTTTCCACTCGTTAAGGTTGGTTTGGCTCACTCTTATAAATATCTTCATCATCTTCATCCATGTCATACAAGTCAAGCGACTTTACAGGCACGGCTATACTCTAATCTTTATTTAATTCATCTTCCACATAATATACTTATTGAGCTTTATAGACTTGAATATATGGTTTGTCATCTTCATTGTCACTAGTGTGTATCAATTGTGAAAAATTGATAGATGTGAAACCCAAATCATCCTTTTTAATGCCTCTTGGATTAGTTGTGTTGGCTCACATACATTTGAATAAAGTAACTGCAAATCGACCATAATAATTTAATTCAGTGATGTCTAATAATTTTCCATAATACGGAACACCACTGAAATGCATGTTGTTATCATGTCCACTTGCGTAACTTCTTGTCCTAAAAGAACCAAATACTCCACTATTTTGAGTTTTCAATCTTCAGTCTTAAGCTAAAGTTCAAATTTTGAATTTATTAACATTGTAATCAGTATATCATTTTTCTTTATTAAGTGGACCCATGGCAAGAAAATTCATATCACTTGAATGCGGCTTGTAGACATCATTTCTTATCTAGAACAAAGCAAAAGGAGAGTGTTTTAGTACAATTTTGCTTATAAAGATCAGAACAATGAAGGATATACATATACTTACACGAACATAAAACCAGTCAACAAATTCTCTATGAACTCTTTTATTTATCTTAGATGAAGATCATGTGCGACTTTTTAATTGTCTCTTAATGTGATTTTTGAATTCCCTACATGACATATATAAAGTAATTTGGCTATCACAATTTTGTAGCTAATACCAAATTTAATATATAATCTACTCACTAAAGAAAAGGGTCCACTTCTCTGCAGTTGGTCAACACGTGAAGGTATGCTTGTAATTTTTCCTTAGGAAAGAGAGTAATGTATTTAAAACCATTTACTAATTTTTCAACAAGTGGGAACAAAGTGTTGACATAAGATGGACCAACACCAGGTTCATCGTTTACACGTCTAGGTCTTGAACATTGTCTCAATTCCATCCAAGTACCTCAAGCAAAAAGTTAAAACCTCTTGAGCCAGGTAACCCTCAGCTATGGAGCCTTCTGGCTGTACCTTGTTTTGTACATAAGACTTCAACTTTCCCAAATTCCTATTTAACATATTACATTAAACATCAAAAATAGAATTAAAATGATTTGAAACAACGTCCAAAGTATTCAATAAATATTAAATACCTTTCTATAAGATACATACATTGATAATGAATAAGGCCTCTAAGTTTGGCTTCCTCTGTTAAGTGTACAATTAAATAGATCATAACTGTAAAGAATGAAGGAGAGAATAACATCTCTAAATGATACAATGTGAGAACAATTGTATTTTGAAGTTGATCAAGTTCCTTCACACTTAATACTTTATTACATAACTATCTAAAAGTTATTGCATATGAATATGTGAGTTATGGCTTTTTAGTCCTCCAATCTTGTGTTGTCTTAAATCGATACATCTGGAGATGTTAATTGAAAACCATCTGGCATAATGACATTCTTTAAAATCCTAAGAAATATATCTTTATTGGCATTTGTTAAAGTAAACACAGTTAGGGAATATTTACCATTATTGTCAAGCCAAAGATCAGACCTAATACCCATTTATGTTAAGTCTTTCCATGCATTTAAATGATCTTTTGATCGCTAGAATCATTCATCAAAGTGAATATGACATTATCACAAACATTTTTCTCAATGTGCATTACGTCAAGATTGTGATATATCAAATGGTCAGCCCAATAAGAAAATTTAAAAAATATAATCTTCTTATGCAACTGTAAAACATCACTATCTACATTACTAACTTTTCTAGGTCTTTTTTCTTGATCTTCAACTTCCACCTTTTTTCCAAATACAACATTGATATTTTCAAGTTGTTTTAAGAGTTTTGAACCAGTAATTCTTATTGGAGGATTTCTTTTCTATGCTTTGCCATCAAAATGATATCAGGCCAATCTAAATTTATGTCCTGATTTCAAAAACCAACAATGGCCCATGAAATACCATTTTTGACTATGATATATTTATAAAGGAATTGAATTAAAGTTGCAAGATGGACAAGCTAACCCAGTATGTACATTTCGGCCAGATAATGTTCAAACCCCTGGAAAATCACTAATAGTTTACATTATAGCTACATGCATATTGAAAGCTTCATTAATATAAAAATCATAGGTTTCAACTCCCACATTCCATAAATCTATCAACTCTTCAATTGACAGTTGTAGATAAATATCAATGTCATTGCTCGTGCTCACTTTCATGGAATTATCATTGACAAAATAAATGAACTTTATTTCATACACATCTAAGGAGAAAAATTGTATGGCATAAGGACAACTAGCCATATACTGTAATTTGTACTTAAAGTACCAAACGGATTAAAGCCATCAGTGGTTAACCCAAGACAAACATTTCGAGGATCTAAAGCAAACTGAGCATGCATTAAGTCAAAGTGCTTCTACACCTCAGAATCCCTTAGATGCCTCATCATACTATCATTATTCTTGTCAATATCATGCCATCTCATGTGTTCAGCAGTTTTAGAGGACATAAAAAGTCTTTGCAATCATGGCTCTAATGAAAAATATCTAAGTACTTTTGTAGGTCGTTTGATTCATTTTTCACCTTTAACTTTTGGTTTCCATCTAGATTTATTACACTTTTTACACACATCCTTATTTTTATCATCTCCTTAATCCAACATATAATCATTTGGACATGCATAAATTTTTGTGTAATTGAGCCTTAACTTATTAATAATTTTCTTGGCCTCCTAGAAAGACATTGGAATATTCACTTGTTCAAAGGCATCAACTAATAACTCCAATATCATTGACATACTTTATCACTTATTCCACATAAACACTTGATATGATACAATTTAACTAAAAAGGACAATTTTGAATACTTTTTGAAACATTCAAATAAAGTTTGTTAGCCATCTCTCATTAATTCATAATACCCTTTTGCATCATTGTTCGGCTTTCAGTTTGATGGTGAAACTGGACCCTCAACTTCATTTACATGTTCATTATCATGAACCCCAAATGCATCAATAACCATGTCTTGCATAGAGTCATTCCTACAAATTCGTTCTTGTCTTACTTATGACTACTATAACTAAGGTTCTATAGTGGGTTTATTTCTAAGTCTCTCTCCATGTCTAACCTAAAAATCATATCTTTGTAGAAAAGGTTTAACACTTAAATGGTCTTGCACAACTTCTCTGATATGCCATTTCTTAAATCGACATTTAAGACATGGACATATAATTTTACCCTCCACACTTTCCATTAGCAAATGCAAAGTCTAGAAATCCATTCAACCCATTTAAATATTCATGAGTATTTCAAGGTTTACTGGTCCAAGACTTGTCCATTTCTATAACCTAAAAATAATTCTGTAATTATTTAATAATTAAAAACTAATTCATGAACATTCCTAAAAATCTAATATATGAAATTCAAATCATTTTCACGTGTTTTAATTAATTAATATTATTTTAGTTTTTCTAATGAAGTTAATACATAAAATTACTCAAATAAAATAACAAATGTATAATCTATTATATATTATTGCTCAACCAAAATTTTAAATTTCTAATTAAAAACTACAAATTATGATTTCTTTATATATATAAACCTAAAATATTTAACTGAAATGAATAAAAAAAACTATCTTATATCTATGGTTTTATTTTTTAGAATGCTCCTAAGAAAATATTATTTTCCAAATGATAAATCATTTTTTATTTTAAACAAATAATTTTTTTTTGACATAGTAACTATTACTAAAAGAAAGTATAAAACTTGCTTCTTTCTAACATTTTTCCTAATCTAGCAATCAACTACACGGAGAAGCCAGATACTGTTCCAAGAATCAGCAATGAAAAATAAACAATGATCATAAAATGACCAAAATAACTTATGAAAATGATTGCAAACCAACTACACAAAGAAGAAGATGACACAACTGCTCTTACACTCGAAACTGTTTACAGAAGAAAGGCACAAAGATGATGAGGAAGGAAGTTAGTGGAAGATAAAATCTACAGGCTTAACCATGGTTTTCCCTCAACCATGGTTAAGGCAGAAGCATAGCCATGGTTTTTAAGTAAACCGTGGCTATATGAACTAGTCTTAACCATGGTTTACCTTGAACCGTGGCTAAGACGCCCACGGTTTGATTTAAACCATGGTCAAATCCAAGGAGTAGGACCACAGTTTTTAACCTGTGGGTAACTCTGGTTCTTAGCCATGGTTTATGGATTAACTATAGCTAGATAACCACGGTTTAATTAAACTGTGGTTATGTCCATTGTTTTGACCACAGGTTAATAAATCGTGGTTAAGCCCTTATCCCTAAGCCTCCCTTTTCCTATAGTGATGCTTGCTATGTCCTTCATAAATTATACTGAAATGAGTTTATTGCACATGCAAAATTTAAGACATATTTAAATAGATGATGAAAATGACTATTTAAAAATTTATAATTGAAAAAGAGAAAGGGGAATGGGGTGGAGGAAGGCCATAGCCCCTTTCGTCCCCCTCCCTCTGCCTTTGGATCTATTCTAATTATATATAAACTTGAATTATGAATTTTATTTTATAATAGAATTTGTCAAATTTTAACTCAGTCTAGCTAATCTATATTGACTACTTATTTGTCATTGGGTCCAACCATTTTTACATGTACTTTTTTATCATGTAAATGAAAAGATTTGAGTTGATTTTGTCCAAAATAATTTTTCAAGTTGACATGACAAAAGCAGTGCACGATAAACCCAAAAAAAAAAAGAAGATATAACTTTCACAACTATGTTAATTATAATTTGATATATCATTCTATATGCAATCGAAAAAAAATTACTGGAAAACTCTATTGATAAAGTTGAAGTTAAAAGTCAGGCCAAAAAAAAATGAAGTTAATCATAATTTAGTATTTCACATTTTATATTAATGTCTTGACCATCTTTAAAATATTAGGTGAACACTACCAAAAAAGAAAAATCTTAGCCATGATTTTCAAAATCACAACAAATCTGATCGTTCTAGAGATTTAGCCATGATTTTTAGAAACCGTAATTTTAGAACTACAATTAAACCAAGAGTTAGGTTTAGTTGCAATTTTAAAACTACAACTAAACCAAGAGTTAGGTTTAATCGTAATTTTAAAACTACAATTAAAACATTCTAGTTAAACTTTTTAGTTTAGTTGCAGTTATATAGTAACTCCGTCTAAACCATGGTTTAGCCGCAATTATAATATAACTATAGCTAAACCATAATTTGTAGCCGTTATTAATTTTTTTTTAATTCAACAACTTACATTAACTGCATGGCTTATAATAATAATTTTACAATATTAAACAAACCATTCAATCAAATTTACCAATGATATTCAAGAATAATAATGGATTCAATCAAAATTTATCATTGAAATTTGAAGATATTTAATTAGCTTCAATATTCAAATATAATACAATCAAAGTTTATATGCATATCAAAATACTAAACTAGGTATGTCTATTAGATGAGTTTGTAGACTAAGCAGTAACTATTGGATTTCCATTCTCTTGACTAAGCGCTTAAATATAAAAATAAAATGAATAAATAAGTAACAAACTAAAGACTATATAAAATAAATATTTATTCATATAAATTAAGTAAAATGAAAAAGGTTATAACATTACTACAAGAATGCTAAGACTAACCAATTCAACTAGTAGTTGTCCTTGAAAATTTTGGAAGTGGAATGCCAAAGTTGTATTTATCTATTGCATTCCAAGTTTGTGGACCTCATGTTACAACTCTGAGTAAGAAGGCCTAAAAGGTGGAACCTTTCCATTGAAGCAAACAAACATTTGGGATGGGCAAGTATATAATCCAAACTTCAAGCTTCACGAGTTTGCTCTTGGCTTTCTAAAGTAATGGCCAGTGAGTTCTGACTTGAGATCTTCTGAGAAGAAGATTCCTAAATGTGAACCTTAGATATCTTATTGTGCAAGTTCATAAAAATAAAAAAAAATCCAACATTTTAGGAATTCATTAATTCAAAACAAAGAATCAACACTTTATTCATACATAAATTGTATACTTACAATGACTGATCTAGCATTCTTATTTGTTGGGGTTCCATCTCTCCTCATATGTGTGGCAATCCATATATCTCTTTAGGTGACTGGGCCTTTATGCTCTCTTACAAAATATAAGACAAATATTGTAATATATCTCATACTACAACAAAAATTCAACTATACCATCCATTAAATGTCTCTTATCATCCAAGCCATTTTTCTTGTAAAGCTCATTGATCTATCAGTGTGGTAAATCATCTACTTTTTCTTATTTGTTTTATTTTAATCCATTAAGGCCTGATGATTGACAAAAACACAATAAGTATATCTTTTAATAATACTAAAAATATGGAAAAATGTTATTACTAAAGTCCTTAAATCAAATATGGTACTAAATGTAAGACAACCATTCTTCCTTCAATATTCCATTGGGGATTAATTGTAGTAGTTCTTCTTTTGTCTTTATCCCATTTTGCCTACTGTCGAACAAATTTATCCTCTTTTGCCTCCAATTCTCACTTATAGACTAAAAACATCATTTCTTATGTGTATCATCAACTATAAAGTGTGTGTAGCATGAAATACAAGTTTTAATTAATATGGATGGATATGAACGAGCAATAAAATAGTTCAATAATCAATGTGCTACTTGTGTAGTAATCTTGAAAGTGTCATTCTTGTACTAAATTGGAACCTTTGTCTAGGCCAAGTTGCTAATGGGAAATGTTGCAGAGTTGATTACAAGATTCCCTAAGAACATACCTAATAGACCACCTTTTTCTCCAACAGGTTAGAGATGCTTGTTCTTGTAAAACCTTAATATATATATATATATATATATGACACAAGGACTATATTAAAGTATTTAAAACTTTTTAGGGGCTAAAATCCAATTCTATCTAAAATATATTAAAAAAATCCCAACCACCTACTTTCTACACTTTTTCTTTATTCTCTACTGCACATCCAGTTTTGGTGCTTTTTCTTTTTTTTTTTCCCTTCTTTTCCATCTCTTTTTCGATCTTTCCCTCTTCATTCATCTTTGTTTCTTCTCCCTTCCCTTCCCATTATTCTTCTTCCTTCTAGCTGCCTTATCCACCATGGAATCAGCGCCTCCACTAGTTGCAGTGTGTGCCCTGTTCACCATCGCGGCAACAACTTTAAAATGGTGTTTGGATAAGGTTTTGAGCTTCAAGAAATTGCTTTCATCCCGTTCGACTCTTTTCTTGATTTCTTGGTAAGAATCATCTCCTTTCGTAATTTTCGGTAGCTGAAGTTCAGATTTTGCTTCAAGGGAATTTAATTTTGAAACTTGCTTTATTTTGTGCCTAATTAAGGGAAAATATCCATCCAAGATTTGATATAAAGAAAAATTTAGAAATTTAAGGCCTTTCTATATTAGTATTAGCTCTATTTTCTTGTTCTTAACTCCTTTAAGTAGTAGGAAAGTGTTTTATTTTCTTCTTATGGCTATCTAGGGAAAGGTTTCAGTTGAAAATCTTTTTTTGTGATGGTAAATTGGAATGCTAAAAGAAATTAGAAATTTTTATAGCTCACATGTTGGCTTAAGATCTAAGTTAGGAGATGAGAAATTACTTGAATAAATTTATGGAAGTGGAGTTTTAATTATTTAAGTTTTTGAATGGTAGGAAAATTTGAGAACTATGGAAGGAAATTTATTTGATGTTGTAACTTAGAAGGTTAAATGGTGTAGTCAATGATTAGGAAATCTTATGCTAATTAGAAGTTAAATATTAGGCCTAAGTGGAAATATTCTATGGTGAATATGGAAGTTATATCCTTAAAAAGAAAAAGAGATAATAACAAATGAGAATAGCTTAACCCTATGCAAATTAATATGTTATTTAGTGATAAAGATTGTTTATGGGTAATTTAAGAGATTCTAGAGATAATCCCATATCAAGTGCTTCATCATATTAAGGCTTAAAAGAATTTGCGATGTCATCATATGTGGTGAGTAGATAATACTTGCTATGAGAATTTATACTACTTGTTTAGCGTAAGATAGTGGAATGGTAACATGATTATGTTATGTTGTGTCAAAAAAGAAATTATGAATTCATGTTATTGGAATATCTTAGTTGTTGATCAATCAATTAAATATACTTGGATAATTACTTTGTTAATTACCATCTTTGATTAGTGTACAATAATGTTAAAGTTAGAATGTTGTCTAATATAGAACCCTATAACTAATAGTAGTAGTTGTTAGCCTTAGTGTACCTTGATATGAACCCCAGCTAGCAAGGGTGTTGTTCGCTCTATCTGTCAGCCACCACACATGGATCTGTTTGAACCATTAAGTGTTTGCTACCTTTGTATTATTATTCTTTTGTGAGCAATGTGATTGGCATTTATTTGTTTTGGTTTTGTTTAGACACATCGAATGTATTACTACCTATGATTTTACAATGTTTGGTTTATGTGCTTTATTGAATTTACTTATTATAAATGAGAAAAATGAATTTTGTTTGATACTAAACTTTTGCTTACATTTTTTATATAAATTCAAGTTTGAAGGTAGACTATTCTTTATGATTTTCATTTCGGTTATAATTAGTATTACCTACTTACTAAGTTTCAAACTTATCTTTTTTAATCTTATATTTAGGGGAGGCTCTATTAAAATTTTTACAAAAAGTTAAATTAACTATTTTGTAATCAATCTTCTTATGATATCGTATAAATCTTTTAGTGAAGGAAAGCCTCCTTAAATTTCCAAAGATTTGTTTTACTTTGTTAGCATAGCTTTTATATTTACGATTCAGGTCGTTAAAAGGGTTATGGGTACAAGTTTCAACTTGTAAACCATGTCAGTTATGTCTCATTTTGGGGGTGTAATAGTTCTAGTCTATAGGAGCTCTATGGCCATTAGGTTATGCCTAAATTGCTCAAAAAATTATTGTTGTGCATCTAACTACTCATGTCTTATTTATAGAAATAAAGTTAATAGATTTACACATAGAATAACTTAATGCATCAGAGAATGTTGCCTTACTTACTTATAATGTCAATAAACTAACTTCTTCTCTTTTCTTCTCATGCAGGTTGAAAGCCCTGCTCTACCTTTACCTTTTCATCACTGGGGAAGTCATGAATATTTTCAAGGGAGGGCTTAGTGGCTGGAACCTTAAGATTGGTGGTTGGAATCTTAATTGACCACTAGCACTAACAATTGGACTCAATTGGGGATTTTTGGTGTTAGGGCCTAAAGCACCTAAAGTGTTAACATGGGATAGGCTTGAACTACTTTCCTTCTTAAAAAATCTCTTCATCATCAAGATTCCTACAAAAATAAAATCATTAACAAGTTTAGAACATTTGATAGAAATAAACATAGGCCAATAAGCATAAAAAAGAAATAGTTCATCAAGTATAAGCATAAGAGCAAGATGCAAGACATTGAACTTAAACAAGTTCCAATTTGCTTGTTTATTTGGAAATAGCATTCCTAAGTGTCGAGGTTGGAATGACTCACTTTCATAGCTAATATCCTCATCTTCTTTTCCTATATCACATAAGTCTTATAGCTTTAAATGCACAACCACACTTCAATTTTTTGCTAACTCATCTTCCACATAATATACTTGTTAAGTTTTCAAAGTTTGAATGTATGGCTTGTCATCTTTATTATCATTGACGTATATCAACTATGAAAAACTGATGGATATAAATCCTAAGTCATCAATTATAATCCTTCTAGGACTAATTGTATTGACCTACATACATTTAAACAACATCATTATAAATTGACTATGATAGTTTATTTCAATTATGTCAACTAATTTCTCATAATAAGGCACACCTCTAAAGTGCATATAGTTATCACTGCTATTTGTATAACTTCTTGTCTTGAAAGTCTTGAAGACTCTACAATTTTGGGTTTTCAATCCTTGATATTTTTTATAGTATGAAATTTGAATCTGTTAACATTCTATGCAGTATATTTTCTTACTTGATCAATTAGACCTAAGGCAAATAATTTCATATCATCCAAATACGAGCTGATGATATAATTTCTTATCTAAACAAAATGAAAATGATGTTACTATTATGTAAATACTTTAACAGTAAATAAGTCATTGACAATAAAATAAGGTACATATACACTTACATGACGAGTAAACCACTCAACAAATTTACTATAAACCTGTTTACCTTTGAAAATGATTATGTATGGCTTTTTAATTGTTGCTTCACCACATTCCTAAATTCCCTATATGAAATACATTAAGTTTGTATTTCTAGTGATTATGGAACATCTAACTTAGTAACTTTAGTTTACTCACTAAAAAAATGGTCCATTTCTTTATAGCTAGTTAGCACATATCAACGTGCTTGTAATTTCACTATAGGGGAAAGAGTGAAGTATTAAAAGACACCCACCAGTTTTCTATTACTAAAAACATAGTGCATTCAATAAATGAAGGAATAATAGATTGGTCATTAACACATCTAGGTGAATTGAATACAGTCTTTACTCTATCTAAATATTTTGAGCAAAAAGTTCAAACTTTTTCAGTCAAGTAACTTTTAGCTATTGAGTTCTCTTGCAAAGCCTTATTTCATACATAGAATTTTAATTTTCCTTAGTGGCTATTGAAAATATTCATTGTGAATCATTATGCCAAAACTAATATTTGAAAGAATTGAAAAGTTTGACATTACCTACATACTTACCTTTCTATGGGATATATCCATCAATATTAGAAAAGGCTTCCAAGTTTAGGTTCTTTAGCTAAGTATACAATCAAATAAGCCATGATTTTAAAGAATAAAGGTGGGAATGTCATTTCTAGATGACAAAGTATGAGAATAACTCTACTTAAGAGTTGATAGATTTCATTCACATTTAACACTTTATTACACAATTTCCAAAAGAATGAACACAAATCATTCAATACTATAATCACTTGCTTAAAAAATGTCTTTCTCATGGCTAAAGGCATAATTACTCTATAAGAACATATAAGTTATGACTTTTTAATCGTCTATTCTTATGTTATCTCAAATCAATGCATCTAGAAATATTACTTGAATATCCATCAAGTACAATGATATTCTTCAAAGTCTTGAGGAAGACATTCTTATTCACTTTTGTCAATATGAATAAAGCCAATGGATATCTACCACTGTTATCGAGCTAGAGCTTAGATCAATTATCCATTTCTTGTAAGTCTCTTCATGCTTATAAATGTTCTTTTGATCTTCTAGATTCATTCAGCAAAGTGAATATTATATTGTCACTGGCATTTTTCTTAATATGCAGCACTTTAAGATTGTATCATGGTAAATTTTCTACCTAATAGTCAATATACTTTTCTAACACCATTGTCGGTTGTCACCATCAACACTACTAGTTCTTCAATGTCTTCTTCCTTAACCTTCAACTTCAACTTCTTTTATAAATATAACATCAACATTCTTAAGCTGTCTTAAGATTTTTGGGCCAATTACAACGATTGGAGGATTTCTCTTTTCTTCTCTTCTAAACCAACTTAGAGTCAATATAAACTTATGTCTTGAGCTTAAAAAATGATTATATCTTATGAAACACCATTTCTAAATATGAAAAAGACAAAAAGGAGGTGAGTCAAAGTTATATGATGAATAAGCTAATCTAATATGTATATTCCACACAAACAATGTCCCAAGTCTCAGAAAATTACTAACAATCCACATCACAGCTATACACACATTAAAGACTTCATTAGTGTAAAAATCAAAAGTTTCAGCTCCCATATTCCATAAATCTATTAGTTTTTTTATTAGATGTTGTAGATAGACATCTATATCATTTTTTAGTGCTTTCCTACCCAAAATTATTATTGACAAAAGGAATAAACTCTATTTTATAAACATCCAGAGAGGGAGGTTGTAAGGAATAAGAACCATTAGCCAAATACTATAACTTGTACTCAAGTTGCTAAATGTATTAAACCATCTATAGTGAATCCTACGAGTGCATTTTCAAGATCTTCAGTGAACTAAGGATTCATTATATCAAATCTTCTCTATGCCTTTTATGTCTTAAAGGATATAAATAACCTATACAGCAAAATTAAAATTTTTAAAGTGTAATTTTTTCACACAATTACAAATTTTAACCTCTTAGTTACAATTTTTATCATCAAACTTACAATTTGGGATGTTAAAAAAGCCCTCTAAACCCCTAATTGCACCTTTCACTTTAGTGATTAGAGATTATCTATACTATATCCATTTAAAGGTTAGGTGATGTTTGAGTACTTGAACCTTTCCAATATTGTAGTGCCCTAACATATATGTCATTTTTTTTTAAAAAAAATTATGTGTAAATTTAATGATTACCTTATTATAAATGATTAACTATTTAACAATAGAAATGTATTGACATAATTAATGATGCACTTCAACAACACAAAATAGAATGGACTCTCTTTATCTTATTCTAGTTATTTTATTATAGCTTTTAAGGAAAATTAATTATTTGATCCATATAATTTACCTTAATTTTTAATTTGATCCTTATAATTTATTTTTTTAAAATCCAGTGCTATACGTTCTTAAATTTGAGAATTAGTCCCCAACAATTTTTTCCATTGTATCTTTGTTTGCTTTCATCTACAGTAGTTAATAGAAGTTGAGGTGGAGAGCTACGTGGATGCCACACAAACCTTAACTCTGCATCTAATGTGATTCCTTGTGCCTATCTATTATGGCTCCATTACCTTTTTTCCCCTGCATCTCACTTAAAAGGTAGTGATAGCAAAGCAAAGTGCAAACTAAGTCTAAGAGTTGCTAAATTATTGTCGGATGTCTGAAGCTAAAGATCAAATAAGATGTTCACATAACTCATAAAGACAAAATTAATGACAACAAATTGGATCGCAAAATATGTGTTTAAAAAAAATTCTTGTGTAGCTAAACGGTGTTGCACTTCAAAGTAACCAATAGCATATGGAGTAAAGCCTTATATAGCAAAGTTGAAGAACTAAACTTTTGAAACAAAGTACAAAAGATACTAAGTGAATTTGATGAATGAAAAATATGTTGAAGCTTATCAACTTCTTTCTCTCTGTGGAAGAATCACCATTGAAGCACTTAAAATATGGTAGTATCTAGAAGCTGAGGAAATAGACAAGAATCACTAAAAAGATCATAAGCTTCTAACAAGACTAGTATCTAAAAGTTGCTAGTTTAATATCTTATAGCAATGTCGGTAAATTTTCATGAAAAATTTAAAATTAAATATTAAAGGCAGTGGAAGGAAAACCATATATACTAGTCAACTTACTTGTCTATATAAAGGCTTGAGTCTCCAGGTAACAAATGTGAAACAGAAGTGAAGTCGCACGTGTAGCAGCAAAGTGGTGTTAAGTGTAGCATATGTGAAGTGAATAGCAAAGTAAGTGAAGCATTAAGTGAGCAAAGAGTAAAAGGTGTATAAAGTGTGAAGTGAGAAAGTATGGCAAATGGAGTTGTGAGAAGCAATCTATGAGTGAGGCAAAGTGTAGTATATGTTAGAGAGTGATGTGAGGTGTCAAGTTAGTATAGACTGTGGAGGATTTGTGAGGTGTCCAGTGAGTGAAGAAGTAAAGTATGAGATAGTATCTATTAAATTTTGAGTGTAAACAATAAAATTATTCTTTCAAAGAAGTCTTTCAAGTTTTACAAAAGAAGCTTTAGAAAAAGAGATAAGGAATTCAACCTTTTCAAGCCAAGTCGAAGTTTAACAGTATTCCATAAAGTGAAAGAGAGATAAGTTATAGATAGAAACAAATTACAAGGAAGTAACTATGCCAGCATTTACTGTTTTATATAATTAGTAATCCTTGTGCCCATGAATATAATAATGTTGAAAAGGCACAATTGATAACGGCTTAGCTTGCTACCTTATCTCACCTTAGCCATGTTGGATAGAAACTAACAAAGTTACAATGAAAACAAATAGCAAGGATTGATTCTTAAACATATGAAAGTATAAGGATGGATTAAAAAAAAAACTATAAGGACTAAATTAAATGTTGAGATAAATTATAGAGACTAAAAGATTAATTTTCTTTAGGTTTTATTATTTGAAAGCTAGACCATTTTTGTTCATTGTCAATTATGGCCTTATTCACGCATATATTTTACATTCCACAAAGTGTTAAAGATAATTCATTACAAATCAGAGAACAAATTGGTATTAAATAACAACAAGCAAACTTTCTTATTCAAATTCTTTTGTATTTCTTCTTTCAACAACTGAATCATATAAGCATAGGTTTCAACAAAAATGAACATAGATATTTAATTATGTGTATTCATAGAATTAAACAATCATATATTATGGATAATAATCACAAAAGAAGGATTACTTTTTGATTTCTACATATTGGTGAATAGATACACAATGACTACTAACAATTAGGTTTTTTAAAACCATAGCAATACCACACCCTAACTGCAATTAAGACTTATGTCTTAATTATAGTCTTGAATAAAACTGTATTAGAACTAGTCGATTTTAATTGTAATATTTAAAACAACAGTTAGGACATGATGACCCAACTGCAATTTTTTAGAATTGTAGTTAGGCCTATGTTTAACTACGATTTTTAGAAAACATGGTTAAGGCATTTTCACAATTCCTTAACTATTGACATTTCTTTCCAGCATCGTAATACTTCCTTTTTCAACATCCTTCCCTACACTCTTAACACCCCTCACTGCCATTCATCAACCCTCATCACCATTCATTGTCTATGGTAAGGGTGTTTATGGACAGAGCTAATTTGGGCATTTAGTTGGCTCGATGCTTGACTAGATTAAAGTATTGAGTTTGTTTTTATGCCTATGGGTTGACCCAGGTCAAACAAGTTTGATTTTATGTAGGCCAGGGTGAGTAGGGCAGGGCCAGTGGTTTCTTTTTTCTTTTTGATAAACCTAGAAAAAATATATTTAATTTTCAACAAATAACAAATTAGGTATTTAGGAATCAAAAGCTAATTTTAGACAAAAATAAAGGTACTTAAAACAAAACTTAATGCTCTGAAACATAAAGTTAACATTTTTTTTTTCAACAAAGGCACTTATCAACCATTCAATTCTAAACTAAAATCCAAAAGACTAAAGACTAAAAATATTATAAAGATTTAAAACAATAGCATATCTCAAAATAAAAATAATCCTCCATTATTTGCCTTGCTAAAGCTACCACTTATATCAAAGTGCACATTTTTAACATTTCTATTAAGTAGCAAATCAACAATTAGAGAATTAAAATTCAATTTCAGATTAAGATACATAAAGAAAAAAGACAAAATTTTCAAAAAGAATTAAAAGACAAACAAACACTGAAATACAATAAGTAATCTATCTAATCTTGAAAAAGTCACCATCCCTATCATACCCATACATGATACTTTTAGCAAGTAGAAAATTAACTATTGGAGAATCAAAGCCAATTTCAGACTAAAACTCCAAAAATAAAAGTCACTAAAGATATAGAAAAGAATGAAAATATTAACTAACCTTACAAGACTAATAATTATCCACTATTGCATTGTCAAACTCACCATCCCCATTTAAGTGCTTGTTAACAACATTTTCAACAAGTACCAAATCAATCAATTAAGAATTAAATAAAAGAAAATTTTTTTGAACACAGCCAAAATTAAAAAAAAAAAACTTCTATGCATCAATATATAAATTCTTGTGATCATAAGCAATCAGCATCAACTACTAATAAACAACAATCAAATGAGATCACATAAAATCCAAAATATATTATACTAAAAGTCATAAAATGAAAGATATAATACATAAATTGCAAATCAGAAAAGTTAAATAAAATCACATCAATCGATTCTCATAACATCTATGGTAACAATTGTTCCTCCTAAAACCTCAGTAAGAAAATAAAACAATGAAAAATTAGAAAGTTGAGTTCACAAGCAAAAAATGCATCATAACCAATTTATTTTAAAAGTATAGAGCTTACTTGATTTAATAATATTCTCAAACTTCTCATATTGATCAAAGTCATGATCATTAAAATTGAACACTTTAGGAGATAGCCAATTTTGGGTGCAAATGAGTGCTTCAGTCATTTTTGGTGATAACGAACTCCTAAATGCATCAAGTACACACCTACCAATGTTAAAAGCAAACTCAGAAACCATAGTATACACTAGCATGGCTAACACATCATGTGCAACCATAGAAAGTACTTTATACATTTTAGCATTTTCTTTCTACCATGCCAAGATATTAAAAGACCCACCTTCCTTAAGTAAGTCAACTGTAAGAAACTTATCTAACTCTATTTTTTTTTATCACAAGTAAATTTTAGTTTCTTGGATGCAATCCATTTGTTTTTTGGATCAATATATGTCGTTATCCTCTCTAATATATCCCTTCCATCGAATCCACTATGATCATCATTAGTTTTGATTGATTTATTAACAACCCCCACAGGATATTTTTCATATAAACGATAGAAGGCATCTTTGATCCCTTTTTTCATGGCCCCACACACATCATGATCAAGATATATATCATCAAAAGTAGTGTTCACATATGCAAATTTATACTTAGGGTATAATACACCCTTATTACTAAAAAAGAGTTCATGTTTTCTAGATTTCCCTAATACTTATTATACTTTCTCTACATGTTCTTTTTTTTCATACATAAAAGCATTTGTAGATGCAGCACATGTTTGCAACATGGTCTAAATATAAATAATTTCATGGAAGCATGTGTTTGATGTCACATGTAATGATCCACTGAATTTCAATGTAATATTATAAAAGACCTTTAAAAAGTCAATAAACACAGAAGTATTACTCCAATCATATTCCATAGAAGGACAAAATTGATTATAATCTTTATCTTTCATTATCTCAAATACTTTTTGGAACTTCACGGCATGTTCCAACATCATGTAAGTGGAATTCCATCTAGTTGTAACATTTAGACACAAAAGACTCTTAGACTATATTTTTTTTCCTTTTAATAAAACTCTTGAAGTTTTGAAGTCTTGTAGGAGAAGACTTAACATATGTAATAGTATTTCGAATGCCAAAGATAGAATCATGCAAATCCTTCAACCTATCATTCACCACCAAGTATAGAATATAAGAATAATACCTTACATGTAGATAATTCTCATCACACACTAACCCATTCTAATTTTTTAATCATTTTTTCAAGTATGCCATCATTGTATCATTAGAGCTCGTGTTATCTATGGTTAAGATAAATGCTTTTTTAGTCCCTTATTCCAATAAACACTTTTTGATTACCTTTCATATGGTGTTATCCTTATAGTTTTCAATTATATAAAAGTTTAGAATCTACTTTCATAATTTCCAATATTCACTAATGAAATGAGCTACAAGCACATGCAAGTTAAAATTTTGAATTGACAACCAAGTATCTATAATGAAGCACACACGAGCACATGATTTTTTATCCAAATCTTTCAACTTCTTGGATTTTTCATGGTAGAGTTTTAGACAATCCTTATCAACTGTCAGTCTTAAAGAAACTAGAAATATGAGTTCCAGATAATTCAATAACTCTCGAAACCTATTCTCTTCCACAACTTAAAATCTCATCACATATCACAAATTTAGCTAAAGCCCTTTTACATTCATCTAAATTATATGTATGAGGGACTAAACTTCTTGCAACCCCCTACATTGTCTCCTCTAAAAGGTTGAGTGTATGCTAAAATGGGTTAATTTTTTACCCTATGTGGATTCTTGGTATATGCTTTGAAATGCCTATTCAAGAAATTCATTCCATATTTGGTTGGGTGACAAGCATAGGAAGCCTTAAAGTATCTACATACATCTCTATCTTCCCTTCCAGTTTTATCAAATGGAAGTTTTTTGAAATGGTCTTAAATATTAAACTTGTTTACAAGGAGCTTTCTTTTTCCACCCATATTTGTAGAAGGTGTAATAGCAAAAGTTGCAATAATAGCAACATCTAAGTAGGAGAGTGTTAGTTAGGAATATTACTAGGTTGAAGTTAGGGTTATGATTAGGATTGGGATTGGCTTTGAGTTTGTTTTATACTATAATCAATCATTGTTGCCTTTATCCCTAAAAATATGATTCACATTGGCAAAAATGAAGTTCGAATAAAAATAGAAAATAATCAACCATTACTATTAAGTATAACTAATGGTGTAGAAATCTTAGTCTTAGTTTTAAATAGCAGTATGTAATCTTTTGAAGAAAAATAGAAAAATTCTAAGAGATATAATACTTAGCCTCATAAATAGAATATTGAAACTTGCCAAAACCATGCATGCTAAAAATGAAGTATTTTATGAACATCAGTAACATAAATGTTCAGCTACCAACACAACAAGATGGTTCGGTCAAAATAAATGATGAAATGGAAAATGAAAAATCATGAGAAGTAAAATTTAAGACTTTTAAATGTTATATAGATGGGAATTTGTCAATCGACCATAATTATGTGGTTAAATAACAAGTGAGTTCTTATATCATGTTATAATTTTATTTTACTTATATATTAAACAACTTGCAAACTACTTATAGGGTGGTAAAATAATAATGCCCTTGAAATGAATAAGAAATCACTTCATCATGGTGATTTGGACTAGTAATTGTAAATTGTGGGTGTAAAAATACCACAAATTCATGCATATAGTGTCAAAGAACAAAAGTATTCAAGATTATCAATCAAACATTTGAAATTTTAGTAGAATAGATAGATTATCTTTAAGGATTTCTATTCTCTATCAAAGACTATTTAATTGGCTCCTTGCATCAAATTTTTTTTAAAGCAAGATTGATCACCAAACTAAATTATATAGAAAGACCTAATTTAATTTTTGACTTAATTTAATTTTTTTAATCAACTAACTCAAATTGCATTGGCAACCCCATTTAGCTGGAAAGGGAGCTTTAAACCATGTTTACCTATAAGTGAGCCTCAAGGCCATGACTAGTGGCTGCAACAATTGTAACCTACGAGAATATATTAGAATGAATCCATAAGAATAAATTAGAATGAGAATCAATGAGTAAAGAATAGATCAAAACAAAACCATAAGAATAGAATGACTACTGTGTGTAGCCATAGCTACGTGTGGTGGGTTAGGGGCAGAATGTAAAAGTAGGACAATACGGTCTATGCTGTGCATGGCAGAAGCAGAATGTCTATGTTGTATGGTGGGCAAGGGTTGGTGGCAATAGATGGATGAAGATAAACAAGTAGAGGTAGAAGCAGGGAAGGGTTTGGGTATTATTTAGATTTAAAAAGGGGAAAGAAAAGCTATAAAGTAAGATATTAGACATAAAGAATAAAGAAGATGCTGATTTACCCAAAAAAAAAGTTAGTATACTGGGGCGGTTTAGGTAGAACCTATTGAAAGGTTTTGTGACACCTTGACCTCTAGCTCATACCCAACGTGCCCTCTGGCCCATATGGCAATGCGGAACTCATAAGGGAGACACTTTCTCTACCTTATGCTTACTCTCTCTATGGCACTATGTGTGGGTAGAGCTCCACTTAGAAGTAATATGGACCGATTGAGCTCTCTCTATGCTCCCTCATGCTCAATTACACTATTGAGACTTATTTCAATCCCAAATATATGCTTCAAACTCATGGAAAGCAAAAAGGGATTGGAGACATGCATTTTTGCTATAGGCAGATTTTGCTTCATTTCTGGGCTAACTTTAGAAATTCATAACTAAATGCAGAAAAATCGTATCTGCATGATCTGGGTCATTCTAGAGAGCTTGAGACGTCTACTTCATGCAAAAAATACTTAGAAGTCTCAATCTCTCACTCATTCTGCGTTTGACATCAAAATAGTTCACTGGTCAGAGGGGACTTCTTTGCTGTCACAGTTTACTGATATGGACTTTGAAATTGTCTAACTAATTCCAAAAAAATCCAATGCTCATAAACTCTATCTCTATGGAAATATGTGGATGTTATCTAGAGGAGAAAAATATCTCCAGATCAGTCCACCTAGCCAATTTTCCGAAAACTGATGAAACAGTACTTCGGGTCTGGTTGGGGGTCTGATTCTGGGCAGGAACTTCGAAATTGCATAACTCACTCTCTGGACCTCTAAATGAGGTTCTTCCAGTTCCTACAAGTCACTGTGACCATCTAGTTTCTGTGTATAAAATTTCGTAGCCATTGGACTACGTTTGCCCCTCGGATGACATGATTTCAAAACTGACCAAATGAACAGTGATTTTCAAAATCCGAATTTCTGATGTCAACTTTGAGAAATCATAGAAAATGCTATAGACCTCTATTTGACATGAACTCTAGCTTCCCAGAAAGCTCTAAACATAATCTAGCTACATGTCAAATCTCATAGCTAAAAGAGGTCATATGGCTAATCTATGACATCATGTGCAAGAAGGCCTTTTCTTGGCCAAAGTGGGGTTCATAGGGTCCAATCTTGGTTTTTCTACTTCTATGACTCCTTGAGCACATGAGAAAGCATCCATAGGAGCTATCAATCATGCCTCAAGTGTCTAATAACTTAGATTGGAGAAACTCACTACCCCATGCCCACTTATGCACCCATATAGTCTATACTACTTTTGATCATTTCACATCAAAACATACCTTTTCATTCATCATAAACCTCATTCTCATACATACATCATTCATACATACATTGTCTTACAAAACTATTAGGAATTACATCATATACATCATTGCTTTACATTTACAACTCTCATGTACAATGTATTACAAAAAGCCTTTACACTCTTCTTCATTTCTATCCCTAGCTTCATGCTTGGTGGTGGTTGCTCCCATCTCTTATCTCACTTGAGCCACTTGGCATGGTTGGATGATGGAGAGGGAGGGTGAGATTCGGAGAATCTCAGTAGTTCAACTCTCATTCAAACATACATATATTGCATGCAACAAGTCTCATTATGCATGTATGACATGTTAGCATATAAAACATGATGAAAAACATTTAAAACATGTGAAATGGCCATGGATGACATTCATGAGCTCGTTGGATACTTGGATCGGCCTCACCCCTTCCCTTATGGCTTTTGGATTTGCCTTCCCATACTTTAGAGGTACTTAGACTCACCCTTACTCTTTGGGAGTCAACCTCACTTTTGGGAGACATGGCTCAACCAACTTAGGGCTTCGGCTCATCCTCACCTTGGCTATAGGGTTATTGGCTTTTCCATTTCCTCAAGCAAACCAAACAATCATTTAAAACATCATCTCAATCATACATATAATCATGCTAACACACTTCTCATAGCTCATATCATTCATACACACAAGCAAGACAATGTAAACATACAATTATGCATGAGAGAAAGTGGAGAGAACTACCTTTGTTGGCTATTCTCAACTTGCTCTGTCAATTGTCTCCTCCCTTGTTGGTTTCACAACAACTTCTAGATGGGAGAGTTCCTTTTGAGCCTAACCACACAAAAGCATGGAATTAATATCTCAATACTTAATTCTTAAGCTAGGGATCACTTCTAATCAGCTCTACTGAGCTTCTCACTCTAGGTCTTTTCCTCTCACTAGGGTCCATGAGCTATCCCTCTCTTTTCTCAACTCTTAAGAAAGGGGAAAAGCAAGAAAGAGAAAACTATCTACTTCTAATCTCTCTCAAGAATGGTTTCCCACTCTCTCTCCTCTGAACCAGACTCAAGACTTAACCATTTCTATCATCTGAACCGTGGGAAAGAGGGGAAAAGGGGAGAAGGGCAACATACTAAGAGGAAGCCATGAGAATTCATACCTTTCTTGTGCTTTCCTCTTCTCTTCAGCTTCTCTCTCTCTCCTCCGCCCTTTTCTCTCTCCTAAGATGAGTTTGAGTCGGTTAGAAGAAGAAAGAAGAGATTTGGAAGCTTTTAAAAAGTCAAATTCTCTTTTTCTCGCTTTTCTGGACCGCTCTCGCTACAGCGAGTTAGTGCCCTCGCTACGGCGAGCTCGTGTCTGTTCCAGACTTCTGCCTTCGCTATAGCGTCGCTACGGCGAGATCGTGTCTATTCTCGACCTTCGCTATGGCGTCGCTATGGCGAGATCGTGTCTGTTCCAGACCTCTGCCTTCGCTATAGCGTCGCTACAGCGAGCAACTCCCTGGTCTCTATATGGAATACCACACTCACTATAGTTAAGAACAATTTCGCTACGGCGAGCAACTCACTGGTTTCTGTATGGAATGTCGCACTCGCTACAGCTAGGAACATACTCGCTACGGCGAAGAGGCATTCTCGCTATGGCGATTCCATATCTCGCTATGGCGAGAAGACTTAGAAAATTCTCAACTCTTCGAAAATTTTTCAGCTTTCTCTTTTCTTTTTCTTTTCTCATTTCTTTTCTATTTCCTTTTTCTGGGTTGTTACAGGTTTCACCCATGACTTAGCTTGGCCAAGTATATAGGCCTATTCTTTTAAAAAAAAGCTTTCCATATTTTACTTTTTGGCTTGGACCAACCCGACCTAATTAGGTCGAGATGGATTAGGTCCCTCGGGCCCAACAAGCCAATAAATGCCTTTAGTCTATGGAACATGTTTCTTTGCCAGTTAGATCTTTTCCCGTCATTTAAAGATGACAATGCATCAGCCCTGCCATTTCTCATCATCAGCTTACCCTTCCTATTGAAGGAGGTTGTTCCTTAGCTTTCCATCAAAGTTTAGTCATTGTGAAAAAGCTTTTTTGTCCACTCTGGTATTTTTTTAGATCCCTCCTTCCTTTTGATGTTGAGATTGAGTTGAAATTTATAGTGCTGATGAAATGTCATTTCGATTTTCCTTTTTTTTTCCTTTAATCTTTGAGACATTGAGATGTTATTGGTTGAAATTTAAGAAAATGTTGCTTATTAAAGTTGTTGCTTGTTCAATTTTTTTCTCTTTTCTCTTTTTGGGTTTGTCTGACCCTCTTAAGTAGAGGTGAATTTAACTTATAATTTTCATTGCTTTCATTGCTTCTAAATGTGATTTATAATTTTAAAAAGATGAAGAGAAGATAAATTGTTCAAAAATAAGAGATTCATAATTAAACATTTTTTTATTTTTAAGAGAAATGAACAATGCATTACCTAAAGTATAAGTGAAGTTAAACACTTAATCTATCATTATTTGATCTTCACATAAATAGTTGGAGTCATTAATTAAAGGGTGGGAAAACAAGATCAAATAAAGTGGGTTACTACTCATTAACAATAATTAGAATGTCTTCTTCTATGAGTAAACCACCTATTTTATGGTTGGTTGGTATAATTATAATGATAATAATAATAATGATTGATCCTTCTATCTCCATTTCTTGCGATTGATGATCATCTTATACACAACTTTTGTGTTTCATATCTTCATTTTGACTCCTATAACTAGTGTAGCTTTTGAAAGACAAACAAATCCTAAAGTCAATAATCGAAAAAAGAATAGGAGATTTTTTTAGAGTCAAGAATAAATTTCATAGGCTTTAGACTTATGCAAAAGAGTGCTTTTAAAATATATTTGTATTGAAGGAAATGAATAAAAAAATAAAGGAACAAACATTTTAATGTTTATTTCTCTTGAAATATATTTAGATAAGAAAAACAAAGAAAAAATTATTTGAATTTAAATAAGAAATATTTAAATAAAAAATCTATTTTTCCTTGTTTTTCTCTATTCTTGTGCCTAAGTTGTAATACTAAAAATCGCTTAGTTTATATATGTATAAGCTTTTTCATCATTTTTATGTTTCTTTATAGTTTTAGTTAAATGAAAGTTTAATATATTTATATACTTTTCTTATTAGTATCTATAAAATATTAATCATGACAAAAGATTATTCAACTTGTGATTGCCATAAGTTATATTATTTTTTTAATTTTTGCAAAAAAAAAAGCATAAGAAAATGAGTTAAAAAAAATAGAGTATGACTGTACATCTAAAGTCACCAGACTTGTTTGACATGAGAGAAGAAAATGAGGATATTATTTACAAAAATGAGCTATTCCAACCTCAATACTTGGAAATACTATTTTTAGACAATGAAGGAAATTTAAACTTATCTAGGTTCAACGTCTAACATCTTTTTCTTATGCTTGTATTTGATAAACTATATTTTTTTTATGCTTGATGGCTTGCATTTATATCTATCAAACGTCTTGAAATTGTCCATGTTTTTTTCTTTTTGCACGAATCTTAATAATGAGAAAGTTCTTCTAGAAAAGTATTTGAAGCTCATCTAGCATTTGTACTAAAGATCCCTTATTATGTCTGACTCCTAATGCTGGTGTCTAGTCAACGTACATAGGCTCTGAGGTTACAATTCTAGCCATTGAGCTTGAGGTTCTAGCCACTGAGCCCTCCTTGAAGATACTTAAGACATTTTCACTGATGAAGAGGTAAGGGAGGAATAGGATGATCAACTTGCACGAAAGGAAAAAAAAGAAGATATTAATCTATTAACATCATAGGTAAGTAAGACAAAATCCTTTAGTTTAGTTGAATTCAGTTACTCTAGGTTTGAATCTGTTAACTTTAATTCTATAAATGAGATAAGAGACATTAAACACATGGTATTCACTTCTTGGAAGTTTTGGACACTACCAATAGGCCACAGAGTCCTTGTGGACTAGAACAAGCATTTCCAGTCAATTAGAAAGGAAGGTGGCTTGTTTGGTGTGATCTTAAGGAATATTGTGACAAACATTATAACATTTTCCATTAGCTACTCAGCTTAGACAAGAATTTCAAAATATTTCAAAACATTACAACGATAATTGTCCTAAGACTTAGATACAGATAGCACATTGATTATCTTCATTTCATGGCTTATTCATGTCCATCCATATTAATTAGCAATTGTATTTTAGACATGCTTTTGTGTTTGATGATAGAGATAAGAAGTACTGTATTCGATTTATGGGTGAGAGATGGAGGTAGAAGAGGAAAAATTTGTTCATAAAAGCAATGATGAAACAAGAACAAGGGAAGAGCCATTATGAATGATCCTCAATGGGATGCTAAGAAAGGAATGAACGATGTACATTCAATACCAGTGCAACCCTAAGACTTTGGTAATAACAATTTTGTTTTCATATTTCTAATATTTTTAATAGATATACTAAATATGTTAATCACTAAGAGATAATGGAGAAAAATAAAGCAAATAGAAGAAAGAAAATGATTTACCATACTGGTGGATCAAAGAGCCTTGCTAAAAAAAAGGCTAAGATGGTAAGCGACATTTGGTAAATAATATAATTTAAAATTTGATTCAATATAAGATATGCTACAATGTTTGTCTTATACAATGTAAGAGGTTAAACGTGTGGGCCCAGTCATTAGAGGATATGTGTGGACTACCATATATAAGCATAAAGATGGAAGTCTTATGAATAAGCAAGTTAGAGCAATTATTGTAAATATATGAGCATGCATGAATGAAATGTTGACTTTTGGTTTTGTTAAATTGATGGATTGTTGAGATGTTGGAATGATTTTTTTTATTTTACATGAACTTATAGGATAGGATAGGATAGCATAGATTCAGAATAAAGGATCTTTTTATTAAGAGATATCAAGTCAAGATTCACTAGCCATTGTTTTAAGAAGTCAAGAACACCTTAATCGAGTCTAAGGTTTAGGATTAAGTGCCTGTCTATTCCAAGTGTTTGACCAGCTTGCTGCTCCTATGAAAGGGTTTCACCTTATGAGCTTGCTCATGTAAAGTTACAACAAGAGGTGCAAGGACTAAGAAGACGCAAGCAACAAACTTATATAGCTTTAGCATTCATCTTCTATAGTTTTTAGGGTTAGTTGCACCCTGAATTGGCTAGTCTTATTGTTCTTGGGGTAATGTTATACATTTTTTTCATTTTACTTGAATTACATAATTAAATATTTATTTTATATAGTTTTTAATTTGTTACTTATTCCTTTCACTTTTATATTCAGACACTAAATAATTAAGAGAATGAAAACTCAAGAACACTAGCTCAATCTCTAACTGTATTATATTTAAACTTTGAAACTAATTAAATTTGTTTGAATTTTAATTCTAAATTGTGATTGAATGTGTATAAAGTTGTCAATCATTGAATATGAATGGATTTTATTGTTGCATTGGTTGTAAAACTTGTAGCAATTAACTATGAGTGTTGTAGGGATTTTAAAGAAAATCCTTTGGTAAGCTAATTTCTTACAAAGAAATTTAATTTAACAACAATTTAAATTGTTGTTAAAACATAAAGATAATCTATGATTACAAAAATCTAGCTAAACCAAGGGTTTAACTCCTGGTTAAACCTAAACCCTTAGGTTTAATTATGATATTGTAATCGCAATTAAATCATTTGGTATAACTATGATTATAAAATTATGATTAAATCACAAGATAATTATAGTTGTTTAAAATTACAATTAAACCAGTCATTACAAATGACTTGTTCATAGTTAAAACCCATTAGTCATGGTTAAAATTGTAAATAATCTCCAAAAAAAAATTGCAGCCAGGATATTTTTTTTTTGGGTTGTGAGTGCTCATTTGGATGCAAAATAGTGAATTAGGGATAAATAAGTTAATATAAATTAATATATATAAAAATTAAGTCAGTTAGTAACTTTACTAATAAACTTCAGGCAACTGGGTTGTGAAGGGTAAAAGATTTGTAACTGTCATATTAAGTAAATAATGGACATTTGTATAAAGGTATAACTACTGTCATATTAAGGACGGATTTGGATTCTTTCCACCATTTCTTCTCTCCTCTGCCTCTCCACCAAAATTTGATGGCTAAAATTGTGTCTTCCAAAATTGTTATCTTTGATTGTTAGTGGTTGATAAATCTAAGAGCTTAAATTTTGTTGGAGAGGCAAAGAAAGAAAGAATTGGTGGAGAGAATCTAAGTCCATTAAGGAGTGTTTGGTTTGAGAGTTTTGAAGGGGAGGGAAAGGCCTCCCCTTATTTGGTATGAAAAAATTGAAGGAGAGGAGAGGCAAAATACCCCTTCCCCTCCCCTCCAAAAGTGGGAGTTTTTGGAGGGGAGAAAAATTGTTTAACTTCATTTAATTAAATTAGCCTTACTTTGTTTTCACTTAAAATATAATATAGATCTTATTTTTTTAATAAAGTTTAAGATAATTTTTTATGAAAATAAAAAATATTTTTGAATAGAAATAAAAAAATTATTTTTTATAATAGAAAATAGGAATTTTTTTATATATAAAAATATCTTTAAAATAAAAAAAATTAATTCAAATATCATAAGGGTATAATTATCTATTTATTTTTATCTCCCCTCCCCTTCCCCCCTTCCCCTCCATTGAACTAAACATTACTTTAAGGATATATCCGTCTATTTGTATAAAGGAATTTATTCATGTATTTATGAGTTAAAAGCGTCTTGGGGAGCCGCCAACTTATGGCGCCGTTTCTATTGTCTCTCTCTTTAGTTCCTTTCCTTGCGCGTGACCCACATGGTTGACAAGGGGTCTCAATCTTTTATTTTTTAAGGTTTCCGATTATAAAAAATTGGTAAAGTTTGAAAGAGAAAGGCATAATAGTAGAAGTCTTATATTTTTATTTTCTTTCTTTTTAATATTTCATATTCTTTGCAAATAATTTGCAATTTAAAACTTTAGAATATCCCCGGGGCGCCCCGGGGGGGGGGGGGGGGGGGCACCTTTGTTACCGCCCATGAAGCGCCTGTATAAAAAGCACAGAGATGTATAATGTTACCCACACTTGAACTAGGCCATCAAGAGAAACCTAGTTAACTATGGCCACCATTACCAAATCTTCAATCTTCACCCCATCCTTACTCCTCCTCCTCCTCCTTCTAACAATTCCAAGCCATGCCTTTGAGTACAAAGAAGCAACCATCGATGGCATCCAAAGCGCTTTCAAGGCTGGTGAACTCAACTCCACTCAGCTCGTTGAGCATTACATATCTGAAATCAACCAACGAAACAGTACTCTCTTTGCCCTCATCGAGCTGAACCCAAACGCAAGGTCCCAGGCACAGCAAGAAGACCAGAACCGGACGGCGGGGCAGGAAGGGAGAACCAAGCTGGCTGGAATACCTATTCTTCTGAAGGATAGTATCGGAACGAAGTATAATATCACAACGAACGACACGCTGAACACCACGGCTGGCTCCTACGCGCTCTTTGGCTCGGTGGTGGCTAATGATGCCTTTGTGGTGAGCAAGTTGAGGGCTGCTGGGGCCATCATTCTGGGTAAAGCTAGCTTAACCCAGTGGTCTGGTATTCGTTCTTTTGGCGTGCCAGATGGCTGGTCATCCAGAGGCGGCCAAGGAATAGTAAGTTATTTTTTATTTTCTATTTAATAGAAAGGAGCAGTGAGTTAATTATTTGAACCTTGTTAACTAACATTGATTATTGAAACTTGAACGCTATATATATGAAGCAGTGACCTATTTTTGGACGCAACGGAGTGTCAGACGATATGTAAGAATAAAAAAGATCTGGGTAAATTATTATTATTTTTTGTTCTGAAAGTTGCCTAAAATATATGATTTTTTTAATTTTAAAAAAGTTATATTTTCTTTTCTTAAAATAGAATAATAGGCTACACTCATTTCTTCAACAAAGACAACATACAACTATATTTATTTTGATTAAAATATTATTATATTGATTATTTATATAATATAATTAGTTTTAAATGTGTATTTAACTAATATAAAAATATTCAACTTCCTAAATTTTAAATAAATTAAATTTATAAATTTTAATATAAAATAAATAAAATTAACCATAAAAATGTGTAATATATAATTTCTAATAATTTGTATTTTAATAAAACATTAATATTATTTTTGTAAGTATTTTAATTATATTTTACCTTTTAACAAATTATTTTGTTACATCAATGGAAAGATAATCCATTTTCATTAATTATATGCAATATCTATTATATTTTTACAATTATTACTCAAGAACATTTATTTATTTATTATTTTTTTAAAGTAAGGGCACAAGGGTTATTTCTATTTTTAAAATTATTTTTTTGATTTTCTCTTTCAAAATATTTCTTTTCTATCATGTGTAAATGAATTGCTGGAAAATTTTGTGTAAATTTTCATAATAAAAAATTGTGTAATTTAAACATTTTTCAAAAGAGCAAAAACATTATTATTTTTAATTTCAATTAGTTGATCCCAAAACAAAAGAATACTTTAATTATATAATTCTTGTCTATTATTTTTGTTGTACTTGAACAATTTAAATATTATAATTTAACACTCTTATAGTAATGATTTGTCTAGTATCTTTACTTTTACAAAAATTATAATTTAATTCTTATAGTTTAAAACTTAATACTTGGATCTATAGTTTAAAATTTTTAACTTATTATTGATGTTTAATTTCTTTCAATAATCCATTATATTTTATTGATAAGGCTAACTATATATCATCTTAACACTTCAAATACATATGACTCAAGCCAATTCATTCATGTCACTTGGAATAAATGTTACATCAATTTTATTTTATTATATATCTTCACCTTTTTTTTAGCATAAATCATGCATATTCAAAATGATAAGATAGAACATAATTGACAAAATAAGCAATATCTATTTGCAAAGATTAAATTAAAATCTTTTAACACTTCAAGGATCTAATTACAAATTTTCAAATAATAAAGACAGATTAAAAATTGAGTGAAATTATAATAACTAAATTAAATAAAAATTTAACCTTTTATTTAGTAAATTATTTGAAATAATAGTAATTTAAGTTACTTCAAATATAAGATAATGCGATTTGTATTTTTTAAGTAAAGTAAATCATTAAATATAAGTTTAAGAATAAAGATATATATATATATTTGAAATATTGTATTGTGTTCTTTTATTTATTTATTTTTTTTAAATTGATGTTTCAACGTGGAACTAAATCCTCTGCTATTGTACTGTACTGTTGAGTGAATTTAACTTAAAATAAAAAGAAATAAAAGTCAAAATACATTCTGCCTCTCTCCTAATAGCACAACAGTATATAAGCTCCAACAGCAGATGATCAATTCTGGTTTCAATGTATTTGTGTCTGATTTACAGCTTTGACGTCTCAATTAAATTTCTTCTATGACCTTTCATTTTTTTAAGAAATACTCCCTCCGGTCCTATTTATTAGAAACAAAAAATTGTTTCACTGGTATTAAGAAAAACAGTTAATATTAGTTTAACTCATTAATTATGTTCAAATTTGATATTTTTTTTCTATTTTACCCATCTTTATTTTGCATGGGAAAACGTTATGTATTGTTAAGTGTATTAGATGTAACAATAAATGAAAGGTAAAAAAGAAATTTATTATTTAGTAAAATAAAAAAATATAACATGTTTCTTATATTTTAGAACCAAAAAAATCTCTTCAAATTTTCTTATAAACAGGACCGGAGGGAGTACTTCCTGGAAAATAAACTAACTTCCATTATATTGAAAATTTGTGTATATGCAGAATCCTTATAATAAAAGTCTAGGAGTTTGTGGGTCGAGCAGTGGACCAGCAATATCAACAGCAGCAAACTTAGTGACAGTGGCTTTAGGGGCTGAAACTGATGGATCCATCATTTGTCCCTCCGCTTATAACTCAGTGGTGGGATTCAAACCAACTGTTAATCTCACTAGCAGATCTGGCGTCATACCTATTTCTCTCAGACAAGACACAGTTGGGTAGGTGGATATATATATATTATGATTTTAAATTGTGGTTACGGTTATCACAATTTAAAACAATGATATATATAGACACACACATACACACACTAAATTATTTTTTCCGTGAGAATATTGGTATTGATTAACTTGATCTCTACAATGTTGGATTGGATGGATTAGGCCTATAGCGAGGACAGTAACAGATGCTGTTCGTGTTCTTGATATAATTGTGGGAAAGGATGACAATGATACAGGTACTGTAAATGCATCAACACATATCCCAACAAATGGCTATGCACAGTATCTTAATTCATCAGGTCTAAGTGGGAAGAGGCTGGGAGTATTAAGAAACCCTGATAATTTCAACATCACCGTTGGTTCCATTGAGAATGCAACATACGAGGCAGCTTTCCAAACTTTAAGGTAACCATGTCCCAACGAGGGGAAAGATACCGTTTTGGTTGAAGGAGAAAACTTTGTTTGCAGTTTTCGGGGTTTTACTATCATTTTCTTTTTAATAAAAAGATGACAAACAGAGATCTTTTTCAGTATCGAAATGATTGGTCATTTGAAAAATCCCTCCTCATGTTATGGTTTTATTAAGTAGCTTGATAGAAACAACTATAAAGTTTTATCTCAAGTGTTGTTCTTCGTTAAACTCTCTGTTTGAGACTTATAATAAGAAGTGGAGGATAATGAAAATTTTTCTAAAATCGATCCTCTATTTTTAAGTTGCTGGTGAAATTTTTCCCATTATAGGAGAAAGAGTAGTTATAAATCATAAAATATTATGTAATTTGTTATTTCTTTAAATTACATATCAATAAACTAAATTATTATAAATAATCATTTTAGTGGAAGATAAATTTACAAAATAACATCATAATTGATCATTTTCATCTTTTTAGTTTAGAGTAAATTATATGGATTTTTTTTTGAAATTATACAGACTGTTTTTTATTTTTAAAATATACACTTTATTCTAATTTTTAAATTTTTTTATTGAAATACTCATTCCCCAATTTTAAATTTAAGTTAATGGAGGTATTCCAGTAAAAAGATTAAAAATAAGATCACAATATAATAACATTTTTTATTTGAAAAGAGATCTTTATATATTTTGAAAAATAAAAAAAATTATGTGTAATTCTAATAATACTCAAAGAAAATTTGAATAATTTACCTATATTTATGCTGTCCAGTTCAAATCTCCAGACAAAAGGAAAGAATAATTATTGTTTAACCGTCGCTATTCCTCCCGTCTCTATCATTTCCTTTAATTTCTTTGGATTACTGAACATAACTTCAATTTTTAAAAGCTGTCTGTTAAATAAGATGTTTTCAGTAGCTTCATGTGCTTCTGCGTGTATTATTATTATTATTATGATGTTGCTTTTCACAAGCGACCAGTACTTGTGTTCTGTACTATAATTAGACATGCTAACATTTGTGCTCTGTTTGCAACCAATATATATATATATATATATATCCAGAAATCAAAGTGCAACTTTAGTAGAAAATTTGGTGATAAACAACATTTCAGAAATTTTCGACCTTGAAGTAACTGTATTGCTGGCGGAATTCAAGCGAGACCTGAATGCATACCTAGCACGGCTTCAGTACTCTCCCGTGAAAACCTTGGAAGAGATCATAGCATTCAACAACAATCACACACAACTTGTGAGTTTATAAAATAATATTATATACACATACGCTTGTTAAGTGGGAAGAGTAATTTTATATACAAATAATAATTCATTATGATTATATCACAAATTAATGACAAAATTGATACAAAAATTAATAAAAATGCTTATTATACATTTATGGCAATTTATGTTAATATTAACCATGAAATTGTGATATAATGACAATTAATTACTCCTCTCACTTGTGTAGATATAACAAGAAATGTAACATTAAAATTAATTATAACCATGTTTTGAATAACTTTGGCAGGAGAAAACAGAGGAATATGGACAAGATTTGCTTGAAGAGGCTCAATTGACAAACGGTATCAATCAAACAGTTCAAAATGCACTTTCGAAGCTGGAAAACCTTTCTAATAACGTGTTCGAGAAGTTGATGAATGATAACATGCTTGATGCTTTGATGTTCACATCAAGAAGTGTGCCTTTTGTTGCTGTTGGTGGATTCCCAGCAATTACAGTCCCTGCAGGATATGATAACAGCAACAAGCCTCTCGCCCTTAGCTTTGCAGGGCTCACGTTTCAAGAGCCCAAGCTTATTCAAATTGCCTTCGCCTTTGAACAAGCAACGAAGAAGCGAGTATCTCCTCCCGATAATCTGCAGATGGTTAAGGAGAGTGAGGGAAAGGAGCTCATAGCACAAAGCTAAATAGCTAAGGGAGTTTCTTAAGCTGATCTATAACTAAATAAAGTTAAGTACTGGTCTATACCCAGGAATTTTATGCCATGGCTTGCCTTATTTAGGCTGCCCCTGTTGTTTTAGAATCTCTGTGCGTAACATATAAGTAGTAGATAAATCCATGATGATAATGGTTATAATAACAATATATCATTATTATTATCACTATTATTGTTATTATTTGTTAAGAATAGTTTGAACAATTAGGAATTAACTAAGTCTGACAAAGACCAAATACCAGCCAATTAAAGTAACTTAGAATCAAGAGGTGAATTTTTTGGAAGACATCAGTCAATTGGTTAAAAGGACTAGTTGACTACTTCAATATAAAAACAAAAGGGTTTGCTGCTGGTAGATACCAGTCAATTGGTTTGACATCGAAGCAAAAGAATTTGCTTTTAGTAGACATTAGTTAATTGATGATTGTGACTAGTCAATTGGGCTAGTCTAGGCAGTCAACTAGTGACCAACCCAGTCGACTGGCATTAGTCCAAGAAACAATTTTGGAGAGGCAACAATCAACTAGTCGGCAAATGAACTTTAGATATTTATTTTTTTCATTTTGGTGCTTTTTGGATTGAATAGTCATATGTTTTTAATTTAAAAAACAAACAAATGACTTTTGGAATGTATAGAAAATCTTAAAGTACATTCAAGTAACATATTTGAAAAATTGAATTTCAAATTCAAATATGATTGGTAATGGTTTAAAATTAATTCTATAAATAATTGATTCTGAACATATAAAAAAAGATGATGAGAAAGTTTCTTCACTATCTCACATTCTTTGAAACCTTATATGCACTCTTGAAAGATAGAGTTTTATTATTTTTGAGTGGAACCTTTTAAGGTGCTTTGGATAACTCGTAAAGGTAAATTTGTAGCAATTAATAGAGGCAAATAGAATTTTAAAGATAGTGTGTTTACCACACTCTAGTTTTTGACTCCATTTCTGCACTATTTCCTTACAATCTTAAAACAATATTGTTAATATTGTATTTTATTTGGACATTTCCAAAATTATCAAAAAAATTACATTAAATTAAAAAAATCTGTTATTTTGGGTTTTGATTTAATTTTTGAGTCATTTTCACCATTTGAATCATTTGAATTTTCATGTCATTTTTGTTATTAAGATCAAGTTTAATATTTGGGTCAATTTTAATTTAATTTTGAATTAATAAAATAATCTAAAAACATTATTTAAAAAAAAAGAACCCAAAATAAAAACCCCAATGTATGGGTTTGTAGGGCCTAAACAACCTAGTGAATCCATCCCTACTTTGACTATTCGGACTAAGTCGGGTTTGAGACAACTAAAATGGGACAACATAGAAGGAAAAAGTGTGATGGGATATCGGGCTGGGATGAGATTTGCTATAAGCGTTCCCAGCACTTTAGCTTGGCTCGGCCTGATATATTTAATATAATATTAAAAAAAAATACCCCTTGACTATTTCAGATCAGACGATCTTCCCTAAACCTAATTTCCATTTTCCCTTGTTCTGATCCCTTTTTCCCTTTTATTTCTCAATCTCTGAGGCTTTGACCTTTTCATTTCTTAATTTCTTGATCTCTCTTTCTCCTTTTTCACTACCATTCCACCATTCACTCTTAATCTTGAGCTTGAAGCAAAACCCTCATCCTTCACAAGCTTTAATCATCTTTCACATGAACTCGTGACTTGCGAATCATCCACAAACCATGATAATGCCATTTCTTTGTTGCCTTCCTTTGCAAATGCAAGGTGTGTGGTCTCTTCAACTTTGTGTTTGGTATTTTACTTCTTTGTTGCCTTCCTTTATTTCTTCATTGACATGACGCTTCTTCTTTTTTTCTTTTTGGGCCAATGATGCCATTAACAACATCTTTTTAAGGCTAAGCATTTGTTTGAAATTATTGTAAAATTATTGAGCTATGAAAATTATTGAGCTATGATTTGGCATATAAATCTTTTGATGCCATTAACACCATTAACAACATCTAATATTGTAAAATTGTTAATTTGTGATTTGGAATATAATATTGAAATTTCCCATTTGTTTGAAATTAGTATTGAATCAAATTTGAGGCTAGTTTAATCCTATAATTTCTATTAAAGCCTTTAGAAGCTTTGTAATTTGTATGATCCAATAATTTGTATTGAAGCTTGTTTTCAATTTGGGGCATTTGCTTGATTTAGTCACAAATATAAGGCTGGTTAACAATCTAAGGTCGATTTAATGAACTATTATTATAATAATCAAATTGGAAGCATTGAAATCAATAGTTCAAATGGCTATTACTTGATTACTGATTTGTTATCAATTCATTGACTTGCCTTTTGCTCTTTATTGTCTAGCTACATGATAATGAATATTGAAAAGAAAGGAAAAGAAAAAATGTATTATTGTTTATAAACTCATGTGTGAATTTCCTTTGAATAAACTTTTTAAAGACAAAGGAACTAATGGTAGACTAAAGTACTTAAGAAACCCAAGGCCATCCTTATCCTAGTCTTAACCCTAAACTACCAACATTCCCACCTAACACTCCCTACCTCAACTATTGCTACTACCGCAGCCTCTATTGCGACTACAAATTCTACAACTATTGGAACAAAGAGAAAACCCCATACAAACAAATATACTATTTAGAAGCATTTTAAAAAAAACTTCTGTTGATTGAAATAGGTGGGGAACATAAAGTTGTATGTAAATACTATAAGGTTTCTTATTTGCGTTAGTCAATCAAACATAGAGCGAGTAGATTGAATAGGCATATGAAAATATGTAACAAGAACTTGCATGAGCTGATCAATCAAACTATGTTAGTATATAATGAGCATTTTAGGGAAGATGTTTTAGAGGGTTGCTTAAAGAAGAACCTTAGTCCCTTACAATGTAGATGATTGTCAAAAGACTCTAGCTGAATTTGTAATATGTGATAAGATGCCCTTTTGGATTATAGAAAGGCATGGGTTTTAAAGGCATAATTATTGTCTAGAGCCTAGGTTCCTAATTCTATCATGATATACAATTGCTAAGGATTGTTTGAAACTCTTTAATGATGAATCCAAGAAGTGTAAGGAGTTCTCTAAAAAAAATTATGTATGCTCGTTTGCCTCACTATGGACACATCGATGTTAATTCAAAATTTTAACTATATATGTCTCACAGCTCACTTTATTGATGAAAATTGGAGATTACAAAAATGGATTCTTAACTTTTGCATAATTGAAAATCATAAAGGTAACACCATAGGAAAGGCAATTGAGAAATATTTGTTGGGATGTGGGTTTGAAAGAGTGTTCACAATAACTGTAGATAATACAAGCTTTTATGACATGTCCATGGCCTATTTAAAGAAAATATTGAAAAACTAGAATGGGTTAATGTGTAATGAAGACTATTTTAATTTGAATTGTTATGCTCATATTCTAAACTTGGTAATAAATGATGGATTGAAGGATATGCCTGAATTTGTCTCTACTATTCACAATGTTGTAAGATATGTGATGTCTTTTCTTGCGAGATTTGAAAGGTTCATAACTTCTATTTGTTTTAATGAGTCTTATTTGTTTGAATGTTGTAACAAAGTGGAATTCCACTTATTAGATATTGGAATATGCCTTGAAGTTCCAAAGAGTGTTTGAGAGATTGAAAGATGAGAATAAAGGGTACTGTATGCATTTTAGGGAAGATGTCCTTCTCAACCTTTGCCTCTATGTTTGTTTAGTTTTTAAAGTCCTTTTATGATATTACATTGAGGCTATTTGGATCACTATATGTGGCATCAAATACATGCTTTCATGGCATTGAAACAATTCTAAATATATAAATATCGAGTTCTACTATGGATGATCCTCTAATTAGAGATATGGCTAAGAGTATAAAGTGTAAGTATCATAAGTATTAGGGGAGGCTAGAGAACCTAAACCTTTTGTTGGTCTTAGAATGGCACTTGATCTGAGATATAAACTTGCTTTTATGAGGACTACCTTCAGAGAGATACATCTTAATTTTGATATTTGATGAAGCTATGGAGAAAAGGGTAACAAATGCATTATATCATCTGTATAGTAAATATGATGAAGGGATTGTTAATGAATTATCTAAAAATAGTGGTGACTCAGGTAAAAGGAATATGGGAGTGCATTTATTTCGTTTTTCTCCTAGAAGGATAAAGAGAGCATGGAACATTAGCAAGAATAAAATGAAAGTTACTTTAGATCAAAGAATAAAGTTGAAAAAGTTCCTTGTAGATGATTTAGTTGAATATGATCCTTCTTTTGATATCTTGGCATAGTAGAAAGAAAATGTTAAAAAGTATAAAGTGCTTTCTTTACTTGCATGTGATGTGTTAGCCTTGCCAATGTCAAATGTGGCTTCAGAATCTACTTTTAGCATCGATAGTCATATGCTTGATACTTTAAGGAGTTCATTATCACTAAATATGATTGAAGCACTCATCTATACCCAAAATTGGCTATCCCTTATAGTTTCACATTTGAGAGTGTGATTTCCATCAATATGATGAGTTTGAGAGTCTTGTGGAATTCGATAAGCTTTATACTCTGACAATGATATAATGATATCCATTTCTACCTTTGATTTCTACTTTCTAATTTCCTGTCATACCTAGAGGATTCTTACTATATTATTACAAAATTACATGTTCATAATTTTGTTTTTCTCCTTACCAAAATGATATTCCCTTTGTTGTGGAGAAAAGTAGGCTAAACAAGACATCGTCAACCTTATTTTTAAGGCTTATTTTTATGAAATTTCTTTACCTTGCTAAATGTCATCCAAAAATTATAAAAACTGGTAGAATGATGCCTTGTAATGTTAGTCAAAATCTATTAAAATAGTTTTTAAAAATTCCTATGGATGACCTCTTAACCGATGCCATTTAGACCCCTACTTAGTTTGAACTCGTTACACACTATCCTCTCTATTTTAACTTACTTGGATAGTAAATGAACTCTAAAACTTCTAAAATTTTCTAGATCTGAGTTTATATGTCTTAGCTACCTTCTCATAAAATTTTGTGTGTTAATTCATTCATTTACCTATTTAACAAAATTCATTATGAATCCTACTCAAAGCTATCTAGCATAGATGTATAGTTGAATTGGTGCCCAGTTCTTGCGACCTAACTTGTTTTAAAATTTCTGTGAGTTTCCAAATCTTAAGTACAAAGGATAAAGAACTCATTGTAAAATTTTGGACTTAAAAATGCCCTTCCAACTATTTCTACAAGAGGTAGACATTAAGTACCTAGATTGCATACCAATTTGACACTCTAGCTAGATGTACTTTATCATTATTCAACCAAACTTAGGGAATTCATGCATAAAATTTCCAAATGGCCTTCCCAACATCAACCAAGCACATACTATTATTCGAGAGTTATTCCTAAGGTTATGATAATCAATTTCATGCAAAAATAGTAATTAAAGGTACTTTTGCATATAATTAACACTTCTGTCAGGTATTGCCATCAGGTTGAATAGAAAGTTACTCATGCACCATTATCATATAGACACAAAATAGAGGATTACAAGACAACCCTACATTCTCAAAACTAAAGTCATGCTTTACCATTTCACATTTCTCAAAGGGTTTGCGAAACCAAATATAATAACAACATGTTGTCCACTATTCTACTTTTTTATTTTTCCACAGTGTTGGTTCCACCTGCTGTATAACTATCACTTGGAAAAATAGTTAGCTTTGTAATGAGATAAAATCCTAATAAGTAAAAATTCATTCAAAGAGTATACATGTAACCGACACTGAATATCATTCAAGGTACGTTCGATGTACAATTCAATGTAGAAGCATGCAATCACCAGACAACAGCATGCATTCATTCATTCGGCTGATGTGCTTTGGTCATTGGCCAATAATAGAGGTCAAATGCTCATAAGACCACTTTAGTGAACATACATGCAACCATACACAACATAGGAAATTCAATAATTTATTCAAATGCAATTACATAAATAAACAAAATGAATACAAAGTTAACTACCCATTATGTCAAGTTAGTCCTTAGCTCATGTTGTCCCAATTATTTCCCTATAATCTTAGTCACGTAGTATCCTAACTAAGAAAATTCATGGCTAAGATTTGAATTAAAATTAAGCTACTAATTTCCCATACAGTAAACTTTAGTTCTCTTCTGTTAGTTAGAAATTTGAATTCCTAATTTGAATTTTATCATATTTTCGTTTCCTTTTCTCCTCATTAATTTAGTACCACTTGAATTAATTATGTTGAATTCAAAACCTTAAAGTCTAGCCTTAAATGCCCATTTGAATGGCAATTTAGTACACTAATTACTAGCTTTCCTAGTCTTGGTACATCCATTTCCAATTGTGGCAATTAGTTACATATGTACTTAGTGTAATATCTAATTACATGGTTCCATCTATTGCCAAAATATCCCTCATACATGCTGCCCTTTTGTTCTATCCCTTTAATCCAATTTAAGACATTCCTAAGGTGCTATTCTCACGACCAACTAGGTATACATAATTTCATTTGCTTTCCACCCCTATCCTCGGCCTAATTGGTTTTAAAGAAGAAGAGTTTAAACACTTACCTTCAAAGACTCGTGGCTTCCTCCCAAGCTCCTCTAGTGTTTGTTTCCCTAATGTTTTATGGCTTTGATGAAGTCCCTTACCACCTTCCCTTTGCACCTATGGCTTCCTCTTTCATTCTTCAATTTCCATAGCTGACCCGAGGCTCTTTTCTCTCCTTCTCACTATTACTCTTAACTCAAATGAAGCTAAAGTGTAGAAAGTCTTTGCAAGTGCCAACACATGCTTCTTAACTGAAATGAATGCAATGAAAGTGGATAGTAAAATATGATTATCATCCATTCATTGTTTGGTGGCATGCAAGGTGTCACTCTTTCCATTTTTCTTATACAAGTCATGTAGTTAATTAATGATCCATTATTTCCTACAGTTGAATATATAAATATAAGTGGCCAAATAAAATTCTACATGCACATATGTGGTGAAATCCTTTAAAATGGTGTTTATGATTTAATTATTTTATTTCTCCTCCACTTGGCCTCTTCCCACCATGCATGCTAGGTGTCTCCATCTTAGATTATATAAGCCATTAAGTAACATGCAATTCATGCCAATCCCCACGGCTGAAGATAATGTTAGCAATACCAAATGCAATATATATATATATATAGTGCGGTGAAAGCATGAATAATTAGGTGCATGTGATTTGTTTATTCAAATTTCCTAACTTCATTTGTTACTTGGTGGCTTTGTTAGGTGTCTCCTTCTTATGTTCCTAATCAGGCATTATATCAAATAATGATTCATGGCTATCCCATGGATTTTGTACATGTAATTCATAATGGAAGTATTAGAATTTGGTGTATGTATTTTATTTATCTTAATCTCTCTCTCTTTGCCCCACTCTACCATTCTTTCTATGTGTCACTATTCCATATTGCCTAGGCCATTAATCTAAGTGACTTTCATGACAAATTCCCACAGCTTAATGAGGACCTAATGCCATAACCAAATATATCTACATATGCCTTGGATTAGTGGAATGTCAAGGTGACATGGTTTTGTCCTTATTGTCTATTGTTTGTTTGTCACTTCCTACACCAATTATTTGGCCATACAAGATGCTAATGGTTCCAAGATTGATTCAAGTGTTTGTTTAAGTATTAGTTCTTGATACACATAGCTAAATGGATGGATTGTCACTTGATCGAATGCACATACATATATACATATCTATGTACGTGAAGGTAATGAAGTGTTATGATAAAAATGGTCACAAGCTTGTCCTTGAATCATTTCTATATGCTTCCATATTAAATAAAATGACATGCCAATATCTCATTACAGCTTCCTAACATATATCCTCCTCTTTAGTACTAATTAAATCAATTAGCTACTAATTAACCTCGGTTAGCTCCTTAACGCTTAGTTGAGATTGTTCTTTGATGTTTTTCTTTGGTTAATTTGATTACATTACCATTTAAGGAAAATTTAGAGTGTGATATTTCCAAAATGATGTTTAATTTTTATAGATGTTTTAGGAGCTTTAGCTATTTCTAACAATGTTCAAAATGTCACCTAATGTGTTTTTTTTTAAATTTTATTTAGCATATATTTATATTTTGAACTCTTAATATTTTTTATTTTCTGTTATTGTGAGCATGTATGTGTATTTTGAATTCTTAATATTTCTTAAATATTATTTGCAGTTTTGCATGGTTTTATGATTCAAATTTATTTTCTTACTTTATTGTTTCTTTTCTTTGGCATAAATATTATTTGCTTCCAATCAAGCTAATGGTAGTCTAAAATGAAAACCATTGCAGAACTTACATGATGGATGTGAATTAATGTTTATTTGGTTCTTTCATTATAAAGGCTATTAAGAGTGTAACGACCAAGAAAAAAAAAGAAAGAAAAGAAAAGAAGCTGAAAATTTTCAAATGGCTGAAAATTTTTTAAGTCTGCTAGTTACAGCCTAGCTATAGCGAATGTACCTGTTCGCTATAGCGAGAAATGGTCTAGCTATAGCGATAGTGCCTTCTCACTATAACGAAAATGCTTCTAGCTATAGCGAGTGCGGGCACCCTATACAAAAACCAGGGCGTTGCTCGCTGTAGCGCACGCTGTAACGAAGGCAGGGATCTGGGACTGACACGAGCTCGCCATAGCGAGGGTTATGGCTCGCTATAGCTAGGGTTAGTCCGGAAAAGCGTGAAAAAGAGGATTTGACTTAATAAAATGCCCCAATTCGTTTCTTCTCCTTCCAACTGACTTAAGCTCCCTCTAAGACAGAGAAAAGGGCGGAGGAGAGAGAGAGAAACCTAGAGGAGGAAGGAAGAATAAGAAAATGTAAGGTTTTGCATGGCTTTTCTCTTAGAATATTGATCTTCTTTCCTTGCCCTCTCTTCCTATGGTTTGGTTAGTGGAAGTAGTTGGGTTTTGAGCTTGGTCCAGAAGAGGGAGAGTGGAAAAACCTCTCTTGAAGAAGACTAAAACTCACATATCCTTACTTCTTCCTCTTTGCCTTCCTTTTGGAGAGCTTGAGAGAGGAAGGAGAGTTAGTATAATTCTAGAGAGAGAAACCCTAGTTTCTCTTCATGAATAAAGTGTTAAGAGGATAATTCTATACTTCTTGTGTAGTTAGGCTCAAGAGAAGCACTCCCATCTAGAGGTGATTGTGAAACCAACAAGGGAGGAGACAAATTGAAAGGGAAAGTTTGTGAATAGCCAATAAGGTAGCTCTCTCCGCCTTCTCTCATGCATAAATGTGTGCTTACTTTGTTTTGCTTGTGTGTATGTATGTTTTGAACCATGAGAAGTATGCTAGCATGATGATGCCTTATGAATTTCAATGATGTTTTATATGATTTCTTTGGTTTGCTTGAGTATGGAAAAGCCAACAACCCTTTAGCCATGGTGAGGATGAGCTAAGAACCCTAAAGTTGGTTGAAACAAAGTAAAGAGTCTCCCAAAAGTGAGGTTGACTCCCAAGAGTAAGGGTTGAGTCTAAGGACCTCTTAAAGAATGGGTGAGGCAAGTCTAAAATCTACAAGTGAATGGATGAGGCTAATCCATTAGCTTGGCAAACCTTTGTATGTTATGTATGGCCTACTCAAATGTTGAAAATACTTTTCTTATGATTTCACATGCTAATATGCCCATGCATACATTGTGAGACTTGTTTGTATGCTTTATGTATGTTTGAATGAGAGATGAGCTATTGAGATTCTTTGAATCTCGCTCCTCCTCTCCACCATCCTAACATGCTAGGTGGACTAAGTGAGATAAGAGATGGGAGCTATCAAGCTTGAAGCTAGAGAAAACGGCAAGAAATTGTAAAGAGTCATATGGTCACCATTTTATAGTTATGTTAAGGGATGTAATTTAATGATGTACATGATGTAGCACTTGTAAATGGATGTACTTAATATATATATATATATATATATATATGAGAATTGAACTCATAGTGCATGATGTAGCAAGTTTTGAAATGAATGGCAAGATCTTAGTATTGCCCACATGGGTGTATGTGTTGGTGTGGGAGAGTGAGTTTGCAAATCTGGGTTGTTAGACATTTGAGCCATGTTTAATTGCCTATGTTGATGCTTTCCCATGTGCTCATAGAGCCTTAGAGGTAGGAGAAGCAAAGTTGGACCCCATTAGCCCTCTTTGAACACAAGAAATAGGTCACTTTGCCCATGATGTCCAAGTCTGATCAAATGACCTCTCCTTGCCTTGAAATTTGGCATGTGACTAGATCTTGTCTAGAGATTTTTGGGAAGCTAAAGATCAAGTCATTTGGAGGTCTGTAGAATTTTCTATGATTTTTCAAAGTTGGTATCAGAAATTCGGATTTTCATAAACACTATTCATTTGGTCAGTTGTGGAATTATGTCATCCGAGGGGCAAACGTGATCCAATGGCTACAAAATTTTATAAGCAGAATGTAGACAGTCACAGAGACTTGTAGCAATTGGAAGCACCTCATTTGGAGGTCTATAGAGGAAGATATGTATTTTCGAAGGTTCTGCCCAGTATCAGTCATCTTACCTGACCCGAGGCACTGTTCCATCAATTTTTGGGAGTTTGGCTTGATGAACTGATCTGGGGATATTTTTTCTCTTTATTTAACATCCACATATTTCCATATTGGTATCATTTACAAGCATTGGATTTTTGTGGAATTAGTTAGACATTTTTTAAGTCCATATCAGTAAACTGTGACAGTATCAGGAACTCCTCCGGTCTTCAGATGATTTCGCATGTCAAACACTTTTTGTGTGGGATTTTAATACTTCTACATATTTTTAGTATGAATTAGACATCCTAAGCTTTCCATAATGACCAAGAAAGTATGTTTTCAATTTTTCTGTATTTAGTTATGAATTTCCAAACTTTGCCCAGAAATGAGGCCAAGCCTGGCCGAAATAAACATGCATGTTTCAAATCCCTTTTTGGTTTCCATGGGTTTAAAGCATTTTTTTGGGATTGAAATGAGTTGTAATGGTGCAATTAAACATGAGGATGTATAGAATGAGCTCACTCGGTCCATGTGACACTGAAATGCAATTTTGACCATGCCACAACGTTAAGTAAATGTATGAATCCAATGAGGAAGATCTCTCCTTATTCTTCCTATACCTCATATGAGCATGTAAGGCATGATGGATATGAGCTAGAAATGATGGTGTTACAAAGAGGACATAGACTTGTTCATTAAAGTTATTTCAAATTTCAAAAGCTTGAACAATGTTATATTTTATGCATGAAAAAAAATACCCTTACCCCATCATGGTCCATTCTGGCCCAATTAGGGTCAATTTGAAATCAAGCCTTATCTAGCCAAGACAAGACTCAAGTGATGAAATCAACCCAAAACCTAAATTGGGACAAGCCTCAAACTTATTCTTTTCTTTGCTCGACGTAGCCCACCCCGACCTATTTCATGCACACCCCTACCCTAAGGTCTCACCTTGTTTTTAAGCCCAATTCATCTTAAAAGGAAAAAAGAAAAGTGGCTCAAGATCCATTACTTGAAAGCAAAAACATTCCTCTTATCCTTTCTTGGGAAACAAAGCACATTGAAAATAGGAAATTTTTGAAAAAGAAAATATTAGATTAGCCTTAATTTTAGAAGAGTAGAATTGAATCATATGATTTGAAATTTTCTTGTGAAAGAAGACCTAATATTTGGCTATAAAAAGTGAGAAGCAAAATTGAGAGAGAGACGTTTTTTTTTTCTTTGGGAAAGGGGTGTGCCAGAGGACAAAGGAGGCAGCCAATTAACTCACTTGTTAAGACTAAAGAGGTACAAAATTTCCTTCTCACTTGTTAAATTGGTGATGCTTTTATTGCTTCATTATGTGTGACAACATTGTTTCCTTTGTTTTATTCTTTATTTGATCCAAAAGTCCTATTTTACATGAATACATGAGAGGAATTTGTCATTAGCTTCCACATTATCATGGTCTTAGAACTTTATCCCAATCCTCAACCTTGTCGGCCTTAGCATGATTAATCCTCTTGATCTTTGTTAAGTTACCTGAACCCTCAAAGTAGGTAAGATGAGAGATAAGGAAAGCTAAGAAAGAGATATTGAAAATGCACTTATATTACTTCAACTTCTCAGATGCTTACAAATGAGGAGGCTGGAGATATTTATAAACCTCCCCCAAACTTTACACTATTCTCACTTCTTTAATAGACGGTTGAAATTAATTCTATTTGACAGTCTATGTTACTTTCTAGAATATTCTTACAAGATATTTTCATAGGATATAAGAGATATTTACATGGAAGTTTTTAGAATTCTCTAGGACTTCCTATAAATTCAAAAGATATCTAGTCTCTTCCAAAACATTTTAGAAGATTCTTAACATTCTAAACCTCCTTTGCATTGCCCTCTTGAGATGCATCATTACAGCGTGCTTTGATTTGTTGAACGGCTACTGTAGGAAATATCATATGGGTGTCTTTATCATGATACTAATCATGACAAATTCAGGTCCGACCTATTTTCTTGTTTTGAATGTTTTGATGGTAATCATGTTTTGGGATAAATTTTATTTTGGTACAGAGTTGCTCGGCTTAAAAAAAAATCAATCTAATTTTGACAGAGATTCTTCAATCCGAATCTTCGTCAACATGAACATAGGGTCATGTTTGTTGACGGTTGCAAAATTGTTAATTTTCTTGGGTCTCTTTATAACTTTCGTTGTTGAGTTGTTGCCAAAAGGTTGGTGATTATTCTCTTTGATCCCTTTTCATAGCTTTGGTTGATGATGAGATTGATGACAGATTCTTTACTTTAATATTCGGCTTTGTTGCTCGATTCATTAGCGTCAATTGTTTACTGTGTTCCTTTATTCATTAACATTGTGAGTGGGAATGTCATGATTCTATTCTTGGTTGCATGAGTATTGTTTGTTACTTGTTGATTCTACGTTGATATGATTGATTGGTTCATTTTATAGACTATGGGAAGAAAAGTATGGATATTTCGGAAAAGACTAATTGCCCTGTTTTCTTTCCTGATATGGATACATGGATATCTGTCGGAATGTTTTGGGAGAGCACTTGGCGAGAGGAGCAAATGGAGGAAATCTGCATGGTTGATTTGACCATTCTCATCCTTACTTCTCTTTCTTCATCCTCTAACCATTCCTAGCCATGCCTTTGAGTACAAAGAACCAACCATCGATAGCATCCCAAGCGCTTTCAAGGCTGATAAACTCACCTCCGCATAGCTCGTTGAGCATTACATAGCTGGAATCAACAAACGAAAACAGTGCTCTCTTTGTCTTCATCGAGCTGAACCCAGACGCAAAGTCCCTAGCCCAGCAAGCCGACCAGGTCCGACTGGCGGTGCAGGAAGGGAGAACCAAGCTGGCCGGAATACCTATTCTTCTGAAGGAAAACATGGGAACAAATGACAAGCTAAACACCACGGCTGGTTCCTACGTGCTGCTTGGCTCGGTGGTGGCTAAGGACGTCTTTGCGGTGAACAAGTTGATAGCTGCTGGGGCTATCATTCTCGTCAAAGCTAGCTTATCCCAGTGGTCTGGTTTTCGTTCTCCTAATATGCCTAATGGTTTGTCATCCAGAGGCGGCCAGGGAATAGCAAGTTATTTGAACCTACAAATCTATTTAACTATATATTGTTCATTAAGCAACTTTGAAACCTATTTTCAGGCGCCTCAGAAGTACATAGGATCAAAATATCGTCGTGATATATTGTTGAAATAAATTTTGTAATTAATAAATTTTTTTCAATCAGACATATAGCAAACACGGTTTGTAATGTACACAACTCAAAAAAAAATCAGAATAATAAAATTCTTTCCTAATGTTTTTGATGTAAATGAATCATTCAAATGATGCAGATTGACATCTTTCTATATAATGATTTTTTTTTAATAAATGATAGTGTATGATACTTAAAATATAAAATAATAATATTGGCTGTGTTTTAAACATAGATCATTGAATGAAAAGTTTTAAGAATTAGGATTTGATAGACACACATACCACATATTCGTGTTTTATTTATTTATTGTTTTTCAAAAGGTCTGGATAATCGATGTAAGCGCTATTTGAGAAAGAATTTATCGACTTTGCTTTTGTAAATTAAAGGTTATTTTAATTTTTTAAAAAGTTAAGATAACTCATAAAAGGAATTTAAATATATTGCACTTGTTTGTAGTTTTCAATGAAAAAAAAGCCTTTTGTATCTCTTATTTAATTTTTTTAATTATTTAATTTCATCTAAAATTATTTTTAATATCATTTTGGTTATTTTTTAATTTCACTTTATTTATTTTTTATTTTCTCTAACGACATAAGACAACGAACATTTTGGCGTTTGATTAAGGATTTCAAAACAAGGAAAATGCAAAAAAAAAAGAAAAATTCAATACTACAACATTTCATTTTAGAGCTATTTTGGTATGTTTTGAAATACACCCAACCAAAAAAAAAGTTTGGATACATGCGCACTTGTACCATGCACATTCAATACAAGTACAATGGTCTTTTCAGCATATCCATGCTTCTTTGCCATTGATATGTTGATAGCTTATATGCCACTGATACGTTGATAGCTTATAAGACTTTGAAATTTTTTTTATTTGTTATTTACTCACTTATTCTCTATCTCTTTCCTTCCCTTGTCAACAAAATTACAGGTTGTTAAAAATATTGCATCTCAGTCCTTGGAAGTAAAGAAGTTGGTTTACTTGTACTCATGCATTATGTTGAAAAGTATGTAACTGCAATAAGATCTTAACTCTAATTATTTACAACGATTTGACTTTGTATTTTGTGCTCTTTAGTTTCTTTTTTAGCTTGTCTTTCTACATCCTTTGGAGACTTTGATTTTATTGTTGTAGGCCCTATAAGATCATCAATATGTACTACAAATAACATGTTTTTAGCAATGAGATTTTGTTGTGAGTAAAAAAGGTTGTCACTAAATGTAAACGTTTAGTGGCCTTAAAAGGTTACCTTAAAAGTATTTCTCATTTTGTTAAAATTTTCAATCATGACACCAAAAATATTGATACTAAAAGCCTTGTGTGATGTCAAATATGTTATCACAAAAAATCTTTTAGTGGCAACTTATCTTTAATTGATGTAAAAACTTTTAAATCTTTTTTGAGTTGATGAATTAAAAAAATATTTACCCTAAAACTTTTAATAGTGATCCTTGAAGATTGCCATAGAAGAACTTTTCTGGCAACCAATACTTACCACAAAAAGAGCATTTATGATGATAATGATGGGTTGCCACAAAAAATCATTTGGTGGCCACAATGGGTTGCCACCAAAATAACATTTGTGGCAACCTAACTTAAGCCACAACAAAAGTTCTTAGATTTTTTTTTTTTAAGGCTAGGAGCCAAAAATTTTAGTGTTGAACCTTTAAAGGTCACCACTAAAAGTGTTACTATCATAAAAGTCATTAATGTTTTGTTTTGGGGAAACCAAATATTTTTTTTAAAGCATACTAAATTATTATCACATATATAGTATTCTATTGTACTTATTCCATTATTATATATTCATAATATTAATTATTATTTTTGTTGTTTATTTATAATTTTGTAGAAGTGAATTATTTTTTTTTTGTTTATTTTCATATTTATTCTATTATAATGCAATGAAAACACATGAAAAAAGAACAGACACGTTTCCTTTTGACAAAATACATATAAAACCAAAGTTTACTAAATAATTTGTCTACTAATTAAATCTCTGCAAATCAATACATATTGTATTTATTCGAAGACTAAAAAACTCTAGTTAACTCTAATGAATAAAGAAATAACTTCTAAACAACTTTGAAATAAAAAGAAAAGAAAATACTATCATTAAATATGAAATAAATGTCTTAAAATAGGAAAATGACTAAAAGTAAATTCGAAATATGTAAAATTAAGGGATTTTGAGATTTGAAATGACCAAAACCAAATAGGCTTGGGTTACCATGTCCACAGGCTCGAAATGAGATTTTTAAAATGATATAATATGAGCTAAAACTCTAATCAAATAAAAAGTTATGATTTTTTTGAAGAATCTATCAATCATTAGGCCTTTCCTTATTAAAAATTATTTTAATATATATTATATAATAAATATAAATATTAAATTATATATATTTAATATAGAAATAATAATATTTTAAAAATATTTTATTATTTAAAAAAAGCTAGCCGGCCGATTGAATTTCAGTTGAGCATGTTGGCTTTGAATTTTAAAATCTGAAACCTACATTCTCGTGCCTTATCTCTCGCTGGCTAGCCCTTCCCTCTTTCTAGCCATGGTCCCTTTGCTTGTCAAGAACAAATCTTCTCATGGCTTTGCTTCCCTAAAACAAATCCGCTCACGCCCAAGCATTGAGGTCACGTGCGTACTTTTCTCTCTCTCTAATCTTTCCGGGATTGCTTGTAGAACTTAGTGTTAACTTCACTTCAGTTGCTGGAGTTTTTCAAAGCTAGGCACATAATTAATTGTTGCTTATTGGAAATATGGGTTTTGAAGGATCATTTTTGTCCCTCTTTCTTTGTCCATGTTTGTTTCAACAAAGTTCTTGCTTACTGGAATTTGATTTTTGGAATCATGAGTGCATTTTAAGAGATTTCAATATGCTAAAAACATAAATTACTTATTATAAATTATTTTAGCACATGAATAAAATGGAAGCATGGTTATGGTTATTTTGTAGTAAATCATTTTCATTGACTTGTTATAAATTATTTTAAATTATGTAAAGGGTATGTAAGCAAATGGTCTAGCCTTACTTTACCACTGCTTTGGTTGTTTCACTTGAATGAATTTGAATTATATTTTAATCATGCTCTATGGTAAAAGATATCATCTCCTCAATTGATCTTATTAGACTCCTAAACAGGTGTGTGCTGGTCTAGGAGCCAAGTGCTATGGAAATATTATTTATTTTTATAATTGTATGTTGCTCTTTGACATGTGTTTAACATTGATTTAGCCATGTTTTTAGCTTATTTTCAAATATGAATTATGTTTAATTCTATAGTTCGTTTTTATTTGAGTATATGTGAGAACTTAAAGTTAGTTGTTTGGAAATTAAGCTTGTGATGTTCTACTGTTTTGATAGATTTCAGAGCTATTAATTGGTATATGTACTCTATCCTTTTAATTAGGCAATTAAGAGAAAAGAACTTCAAATACAACACACTTTATTAGGTACATTTTATATTCCCTATTAAAGATTAAAGCAATTAAAACACACTTTGTAGTTCACTTATATTGTAGAACCATTTGACTTCTTGTTGGCTGCATTTATATCTTCTACAAATGGAAGTTCAAATTGAAAATTGCCTACACATTGAATTTGAATACAACAAAAGCAGGTAAGTTGAATGCATTCATCACTAATATGAAAACCATGTATACTTGATATGCATATTCACCATATTAAATTGTACCTAGTTGTTCATCTCATTCTTTGAATTTTATATATATTCACGGGTTAAATTAAGTTCTTTTTTCCAAAAAAAAAAATCTTTATAGTTTAGATGTGATAATGATTTTTGGTAAAGTGTTAAAATTTAATATTATCTATGTCATAGGTGGTAGTAAATACATTGATGTGCACTTATTAGTTAAGAAGGATAGACAATTGAAGGAATAAAAATGCGGAGTCAATTAGTAACAACTTTACATATGACTATTACATACATAAAAGCTTAAGTAATTCACTTCCTCAACACAAGTTGTATACTAATAATCACTTAATATACTATGAACTCATGTCATTGGCTGTGAAATATTAGATATGAACAAATAATATATACACACTCACTTGTAACATAAAGTTTCATTTTCATTAGTAACATGAAGTTAGACATTGCTTTACCTATAACTATTACATACATAAATAAATATTATATACAGTTGCTAATAGTCCAAGCAATTTAGACCTTAATCCACTTGTAATCAAATAACTTTAGTACATCTTTAGTTGGTGTAAAAGACCAACCTAAATATGTCACTACAATAATAAGTTGTAACCTTCTTATGACTAATTCATGTATAAAAAAATAGGTTAGGTTTGCTTATGTACAAACAAGAGCCTAGCTTCTACACCTTTCAAAGACCATTGATAATTTCCTTTACAAAAGTCATAGACAAAACCACTAGGTAGCTACTTTTGTAGCCTTAGGATAAAGATGGATTGGTATTTTCGCACCTAGCCAATCATGATTGACCTCTTGGCAATGAGAACATTGGTATTGAACCTTGTCTTGAAATTGAGATTCATGTCATTTCTTTTGTGGTCTCCTAGCTAGACAGCCTGTGATGAGTAGTAACATGAAAGTGTTGTTAACATAATTATTAATAGAAAAATTATTCAGATTTGGCATATCATGGGTGTCTACAGGGATCATTGTATTCATATAGATCTTTTCTAAGAGTTCAGTAAGTAGCATTCTTCGATGTAGGAGTACACACTCCTATGCATCTTCTTTAATCCTGCACATGTATAAGGGCATAGGATACTAAAAATTTGTCAGGCTTGATAAGTACGCTCTCTTAATACTATGCTCACCCTTAAATCATTTCTTCCCATTTGAACTAGTATCTGATTAATCTTATAATGTTATGCTATCATGTTTTCTACCATAGCAACATTCTCCATTAGCATTGCCTCAATTCTTAGACCTACGCCATTTGTCTATTTAGCCAGTGGTTCCTTGCTAACACATTTTTTGGCAAGCTTCTCTCGATATTCATTAATTAAAACAAACACTTCCCTTCCTCCTTTTCACAATTCATGCATGAAAAGATTCCACAACGTTTGTTGTGATAATATCCCATCGTCGATATGGGAATTTGGATAATATCCACCTATTAATGTCATCTCGTGTCTCCACCTATTTAGCCAATTCTAGAAAGAATGACCTTGAATTTTTCAATGTTTTCATACAATGCACCTCCAATTGAGCATATGCAGTGCCATCTAGCAATTTTAGTGCATCATCCTTACACCTTTGTCTTTGACCCTTGCAAACTTTAGAGAAGTCACAACTGAAGTTCTCTTCATATGTCGATAGTAGAATGCATGTCTTTTCACACCAAACACTTCTCTTATTATATTGATTATAGCATTGTGGAAATTTAAAACTACAGTAATTTTCACACAACCAATCAAGTCTTTTACATTTTAAAGGAATCACATCTAATCATCATATGTTTTTGCACCTATAATTGCATAAGCAAGTGAAAACAAGTCATTAACTGTCTCATATGTAGATGCAGCTAACAGAGTCCTTACGTTTAACCTACTAAGATGGTAGCCATCAATGTATAATATTGGTCGTGAACCAAGCATAAAACTAGTTATATTGTATACATATGTAATGAATAACTTCTTAAAATGGTTGTTCCTACATGAAATATACCTTGTAATAGTTTCTAGATTTGTTTCCATTAAATGGTCATATAACTAAGAAATTAACATGTACAATTGGTCTACTGGCCTATTGATATTCACTAAAGCTGTCTCTTTGACCTTCCATATTTGATGATAACCTAATGCCAATCCATATTCTTTGAATAGCTTACGGTGAATATCATTTGGTATTTTCTCCCTAGTTGACCTTATACTATTAACTACTATAGATGTTATTAAATCAACCCTTGACTTATAAGATACTATCAAGGTGTCTTGTACTAAGTGCACATATTGATTGCAAAAGGTTTGCACACTTAAAAAGAGTGTGCTTTGAGCCACTACATAGTCTATTAGCTTTTACTTGCATCGATTCACATTACACTTAATAATCATCTTGTGGGGGCTTTTCTTCATAAAAGTGTATCCAAATTTATGGGCAATGCTATGCTTGTATGGTAACTGCATGAATTCCATAGTATTTGGAAATATTTGTCTAAATCTAATGATTAAATCTGTCTATTTGGCAAAATTTAGCTTAGCCATTGATGCACCAAGACCCTGTATTGCACATGAATAAAGTAGAATTTCCCAATTGAAAGGAGACTCGGCACTTGAATGAGTTGAATTTGAATTCATTCTGCATTTTCATCCAATTAAAATTTTGTCAAATTAGAGGTGACACCAAGGTATGAATATTATAACATACAATAGATATTCACTAGAAAAGTTATAAAAGGCTAATTCCTTACATTATTATTGATTGGGATGGTGATGCTCTGATTTGTTTCCCATTTGTTATATATACATGTGTACATTGATTATTATACTTGATCAGTTGTAGCACACTAGTATCATCGATTAATAGCTCAGAGGCATCAAATTTCAATGTATATTTCAATTATATTTCATTAACATCACAATCTATGCATCATTGTTCACATCAGTTCTTGCAACAATACCTTTTCCTTAATCTGCCTTCCATTTATTCGACCCCCTCATAGTGGAACTTCTCACTTGAATCCTTTAAAATTTATCTATCAATATGAAAATAACAAAACACTTTACCTAACATATGATTTTCCATCCTCTAATTATCATAACTATTCACACAAAAAATTCCAAGCATGTTAATCATTTTTGGCACCAAAGCAACATTATCATACGAATGGAGGTAATAAAGCTAAAAGCAAGTAGTAATATTTTTTAAAGTAAATAATAATATTTTTTAACAATTACTACATTGTTTCATATGGTAAAATACTGAAATAATGATAGTAAAACTATTAAAAGTCTTTGGCACTTCAGCCCAAATATTGTATACAATGTAGACAATCTTTAACAAATACAACAAGAAGAAGATATTGCCATTAATTATGGAGATTCGAGAGAAATACAAGATCATAAATTGCTACTTGCTAAATCTCGCAAAATGGCCTTTAATGTTAGGAGATCAACAAATCTCTATAGCCCCTACCATTGCATGTTTTGATCATGCCATCTCTTCTTTTCCATGTGGAAGCTCAGAACATAAGACTATGAGCAGTTGCAAATGATAAGACTAAAGGCACAACTAGCAAGATGAAAAGAGGAACAGATGAAGGGTCAAAGGAATAGAGGGAGGAAGGATAAAGAAATGCAGGGAGCATGAATGACGAATTAAAAGGAAGAAAGATAAAGAAATATAAGGAGGAAACTAGAAATGGTGAGGAACAGCAATGATGAAGGAAAAAAGCACCCATTTGGAAAAATGATGGAAGTAAATAGCGTGAAAGAATGTGGAACTGTGGCTTGTATAATAGAGCAAGTGATGAAGATATTTTTGTCCATAAATAGTCATTAGATCCTAGAAAATAATTTTAACTTTTAATATTTCTCATTATACTTTTTACAAAATTTAGATCCTTCTAAGTAATTTTTCCTTTCCTTTTCTTTAGATTTAGAGGAATAGGATTGTCCTTTTGGTCTCCCTTTGGTGCTCAGCCCAAGATATTTTCAAGGGAATTTTTCTCATACATATATGCAAAGGGATTGGAGAGCTTTATTGTGCTTTTTTTTTTTCTTTTTCTCCTACTTTGTTTCGTTTTGTGCTTTTTTCTTTATATAGATTAAGTGTATACCAATATTTTATAGCCAATAAATTAATTATGAAATTCAATGTTACTTGGGATTAATATAATGCTGGTTTAAGTTTTATTTATCCACGAAATTTAAGCAAATTTCATCATTTTTTTTAAATATTAGTTTCTTCAAAAGAATTATATGACATGTGAATTTAAAAAAAAATGATGATGTAGCACAAAATTATAAAAAATATTCAGCGATTATGTTTTTATTACAAAAAAAAAATGCATCTCGTTTTTCCTTTTTTTTGAAATATATTTTCTCATCTTTAAAGTGGAACGAATAAGGAAAATCATAAGTTTCCATATAATTCCCATTTACCCATTCGTGAATCTTATCTAAATCTAGATGATGTCATTCTTACGCTGGAAATAACGAATAAATATCCAAAGATAGAACCGGAATTCTTGACCTTTCCCGTCTTTTCCACGGTAGAAAATTTGAAGTTGGAACGATGAGTAGGCCAGTCTGGTCGGGGGCTGTCCTTTTCAATCTTGTATCACATTTGTGATTCCATTACCAATGGAATAACTCCCTTTAAAAAAAAAAAAGGCTAGACTTTATAAATTAAATGCGAGCACACGGACAGTGAAAATAGTAATTGCCAATGTTTTTAAATATATGCTGGTTATTAAATTGATAAAATAATTCATTTATAATTTATTAATTTAATTAAATTGTAGTATAATTAAAATAATTAAATATATTTTTTAAATTTGATATATTAAAATTTTAATATAACAAATAAATTTTAATAAATTTTAAATATTTAAAATAGTTTCAAGATTATTATCAAATTTATTATTATTAATTAATTAATTTAAAAATATATTTAATACAATTTAAATAAGTCTTTTTAGATATGGGCTTCAATATTTTATTTTTATTAAGTATTAATATTTATATTTACTTAAAATATTAAAATTAAAATGGCCTACCCACACTAACCCTAATAGCACGATGCCTCTCTCTTTTAAGCCAAATGCACACCTCCTTCTAAAAAGATAGAAATGTTATGGTGTTTGTTCTGGTGTTCATCTCAATCTCCTCCACTACAAAAGCTTCTTTCTACTTAATCATTCACAATCTGAAACACTATGAAGCCTGGCGCATCCTATCCTCTTTTCTTTGCAGTGCTACTGAAAGCTTCCTTTTTCTGTACAGTTGTTGGCTGTTGCCACATGCCACCATCGTTGATGCTGTGTGCCACTGCCATTGTTGCTGTACTCCTTTTGCTTTTGAGAAGTACGGCTTCTCCTTTTGATTTCTATTTTTGTAGCTGACCAAAAACCTCCATAATCTGCAAAATTTCAAAGTTTCTCAAATCTTCATCTGCTTTTTTATTAGAGCTTCATCCACTACTACTCTCTCCTTTGATGAAGAAATGCCAAAAAAACAAAAAGCAATTTCTCAAACTATCCAAATTATTGGCCCGATTGGTTTTTACTTATTCTTGATCAATTTCGTGTTTGTCTAATTTTGTGAGTTAACTAGACCATATTAGACTAGGGATTGCTTCCTTAGTTTTCTTGTTAAACCGACTAGTCTGATTGGGTTTTAATTACCGTGGCTCTCATAAATAAAGACACATCAACTTAGTGAATGAATCTCTTTAAGTTCACAGGCCAAAAATGGATTGACCCATGCTCTCAATACTCATATTAAGATAACCTTACTAACCTTAAGAAGTCTACCAATAATTGGTACACGGTATAAAAGAAAAATAAGTCCCAATGAACCATAAGCAAGAACATTGATACTAGGACATGATCCATTTTTGGTAAAGACACCACTGTACACTAGCAGCGATAGTATGTGCATATTGTTTTTGTAGGAATTATTGTGGGTTACGATCAATTAATTTTGTTTTAAATAAAAATGGGCTAATTTATGATCCATGTGAGATGCATTTGAGCCCATTTATTATGATTAGTGATCCTATTATTTTGGGATGAATATTTAATTAATTAGTGTGGACAAAAGTATAGGCCATAACCTATATGTTTATAATAGGTGTGTACTAGGGTTTATTTATAACTTGGTTAGGCCCCTATGTATTTATTTCAAATTCTAATTCTACAACTTATCCTATTATAAGTTGTGATAGGGAGTGTGAATCATGGAAAATAAATGAATAACAATCGATGGAGGAGGGAGGTCATCATCAAAATTGGAGGGAGGAGTAGAGGTAAGAGTTTTTTGCTTTTTGTAAGAAGGAGGTAGAGGGGCAGGATGAGTAGCAGGGGGTGAGAGAGGACATGTTTAGTGAGGTGAGGGAGGTGGAGGATGTATTTGGCTAGGTGAAGGTGGAGGATTTGTTTGGCAATGAGGGTTTGGTAGAGGATAGTCGTCACTTGGTGGAGGAAGAGGTTCATTTAGTGAAGCACTTGGACTACGCACAAAAGATGATTGAGTTGAAGGATCAACAGTGGTAGGGATAAGAATGTCATCATTTGGCAAAGAGGCATCAACAATACCCTAAATGGAAGACTTCTTTCCTTTGATGGTATAACCTTCTTTTTGCTTTTAGAAAGGGAAGGCTTAACAGACTCTGACAAGGTTTGTTTACACATAAAAGGAGAAACTCGCTGAATACTGAGAATTCGATTGTAGTTAAGCCAAAAGGCTTTTAGATTAGCTTGGAACTCTTCAAGATTATAGTTGCTTATCCATTTAGTCCCCACAAATGTATACTTCATGTAGCATAACGACATGTCATCGTATGTTTTGGAAATTACCTGAGATTCATATCCCTCAAAATTTACACCTTGCCAATTGAAAATCCATGTAAAGAGTATTTTGTAATAAACTTGGCACTTAACCAAAGCTCTTTGTAGCTTCTTCCATGTACTTGAGCATCCAATAATATATGTCAATTCCTTATTGCATCATTAGATTAAGTACCCAAAAAATATCTCTCTGCGATATAACATCCAAAGACCATATTCGTGTAAACATTGTAGATCTAATAATGTGTAGCAACTTGGTACTAGAATGTAAAGGCCTAAGCATTTGTTTTTCTCCTAAATATCAAATTTTTTCTTTTGACGACCAAATCATAAGTGTCAGCATATGGTGTCTACATCTCAGTGGCCCAAGAGTAACCAATAAAATAATATCAAGGCTCATTTTTTTATAAGACCTTAAAAATTTTCTTTAGTGTGTTGACTCCCACTGTAATCAATTTACCATTTACTGAAGAAGTCAAAGCCTTTCCAGATTTGATAATAACCAAATTGCAGTAAAATTTTTGAATTAAATCTTCATATACTGGTTCATCTATTGTTACTAGTGGGAACCAGGCCGTGTTCTTAAATTCTAGTTTCATGAAATAGTTTAATTAAGTCAACTTTGAGAAATTAATGCACCTTTCAATTGTAATAGGTCGATATTGGAAGTTAGCCAGGTACCAGTCTAGATGTTGTTTTATATGGAATTTAGATAGAAATGGGAGTAGTCTTTTGGACTCTCTTTTGCTTCACTCATCCTTTTCTTGCTTTTCCTTTTGCTTCAATAATCTTCTTGGTTAGGGTTTCTTTGATGACTATCTCCTTTGGCTTTTTCAAAAATTTCTCAATCATCTCAATTTCTTCCCATTCTAGGTCTTTATCTGAAATCCTTTTTCTTTTTGATTGTTTACTTTGGTTGTTTTGTCTTCTTCATTTCCTTAATTCTTTCTTGTCCAATTTTCTTTTCGCAAAGTTTTTGTGATGCCAATTCCCTCTTAGCGTCTTCCTCTTCTATTACACCTTTTACAAAAATGAACATTTTCTATCGTTGAGAGCTTTAGAGATAAAATGTAAAATAATTTATGGGTTGATCCATTTAGGGTTAGGGCAATTGCTCAAGAAAAGATGCTTCGTATCTACCATCGAGTGGTTTTTGAAAAATGTTTTCTATATTCGTCACTTTTTCACCCGTAATCATTATCAATCATGCTTTTTTTTTCAAGAACATATTAATGTAGTGATAGATGCCTTAGAACATGTAGCAAATAATGCTAAAACAATTTAATTCCTCATAGAACTAACACTTAAACACATGTTATGATAGGGATAAATGCAAAAAGGATATTATTAAAAGCAAAAGCATGCATTTTTAAATAATAAATAATAACATGAAAATGACATGTGACAAATTACTTTATGGGAATGAGATAGAGGAGACAAATATCACAACAAATGGTGGAGAAGCTTTTTTGCTCCACTTCAATTAACTCAACACCAAACTTATTCTTAAATGCACTAATATATTCTCAAGTAAAGGTTTTGTAAATATATTAACAATTTAATTCTCAATTTGAACATACATTACCTCTACATTTTCTTGTTGAATATGATATTGGATAAAGTGATGTTTTACCTTAACATGCTTAGTCACAAAATATAGGTATATAGTTAAAACTAAGTGAATAATCCTTAAGCTGATGCTTCATCTATAATAATTGAGTGCAGCAACTTCCAATGACTATATACTCAACTTCAGTAGTAAAGAAAGCAATAGAACTTTGCTTCTTACTATACCAAGATACTAACGAGTTACCAAGAAACTAGTAACATTCATTAGTAATCTTTCTATCCAGCTTGTCTCCATCAAAGTCTATATCTGAGTATCTAACTAAATTGAAATCATTAGTTCTGGGGTGCCATAAACAATAGTTTTGTGTCTTCACTAGATATCTAAATATTCTCTTCATAGCAGTAAAGTGTGACTCTTTATGATTAGATTGAAATTATGCACACTTGCATTCATTAAACATGATGTTAGGTTTGCTAGCTATTAAGTATAATAATGAGCCAATCATACTTTAATACTTCTTTTGGTAAAAATCCTTATTAATTTCATCTTTGTCTAGAGTAGAGGAGGGACACTTAAGAGCACCTATAGGTTTCGAATTCTGGAAGCCATACTTATTGATCAATTCTTTCATGTACTTTACTTGATTAATGAATATTCTTTCATTTGTTTGTCTGACTTGCAGTTCAAGAAAGAAGTTTATCTCCCCCTTAATGTTCATTTTGAGTTCTTCTTTCATTAATTTAGCAAATTCTTTACATAGAGATTTATTAGTACTACTAAAAATTATATCATCTATATAAATGTGTACAAGTAATGATCCATTATTATTTTTCCTTATGAAAAGAGTAGTATCAAGCTTTCTTCTTGAAAACCCATTTTCTAGAAGAAGTGCTTAATCTTTTGTACCAAGGTCTAAAAGCTTGTTTTATATCATAAAGAGCTTTTGACAGCTTGTACACATTGTTAGGCAATTTTTCATCTTCGAAAACCAGAGGGGGTTGCTTAACATATATCTCTTTTGCTATATAACCATTCAAAAATGTACTTTTAACATCCATTTGATATAACTTAAAATTCATATAAGACGTACATATAAGCAGTATTCTAATAGATTCTAATATAGCAATAGAGGCATATGCTTCATCAAAGTCTATACCCTCTTCTTAGGTGAACTTGGGCCACTAATGTGGTCTTGTTTTTAACTATTTTACCTTGCTTATTGAGCTTCTTGCGAAAGACCCATTTGGTTCCAATGACAAAAGCTCTTTCCAGTTGCTCCACTAGGCTCCATACTTGATTTCTCTCAAATTGATGTAGTTTTTCTTCCATCGTAATTATGTAGTTTTCATCTCCTAATGCTTCATCTGCTATTCTACACTCAATTTGGGATAGTAATGCAAGATTGTTTCTATTGGTTCTGAATGAGGATTTGGTTTGCATCCTTTCATTTAAATTTTCAATAATGAACTGGGATGGATAAGTAGAGAAATGTCTTCACTCTTTTAGAAGTCTAATATCTCTTAATGCAAGTTATGGTAAATTTAGTCATTGATCATTTATTGTTGCACCATTATTTCTATTTTGAAGATTCGAATTAGTTCTATTATTTTCTTCAGTTTGTTAATGAGACATATTCCTAGAATTTAGTTCTTTGTTTCACTTTTGAATCTATTGATTGTTTGGAGGATGAACCCCACTCTAACTTCTATCAGAAATTTTAAGAGGGCATGTGTAAGTTTCTATACATCCATCATTTTGCTTTACTTGTTAATATATAATTTAATTGGAGGAATGACTGAATTCTTCTTGCAATATTTTCATCTTCATCTATATATACTATTCTTTTTATAGAAGGATTAGTATCATTGAAAACATCATGCATAGACTTATCAACTACCATGGTAGTTTTATTGTGAACCCTATATGCTTTACTAAATATTGAGTAATCTAAGAAGATTCCTTTATCACTTTTGGCATCAAATTTTCTTAGATTATCTTTTCTATTATTGTAAATAAAACATTTATATCTAAATGCATGAAAATAATTAACATTGGTTTTTCTGCCTTTCCACAATTCATACAGAGTTGTTTTAAGAATTGGTTTAATAAGGCAATGATTTAGGATATAACAAATAGTATTTACGATTTCAATCTTAAAGTTTTTTAAAAGATCATTTTCAATGAGCATGGTTCTAACTATTTCTTAAATAGTACAATTTTTTCCTTCAACTACTCCATTTTGTTGTGGAGTTCTTGGTGTATAAAAGTTATAGCTAAATCCTTATTCATCACAAAAATGCTCAAATAATTTGTTTTCAAATTCTCTACCATAATTACTTCGAATACTAGAGATTAAACACCCTTATTTTCTCTAAACTTTTGCAAAAGATAACAAAGTTCTTAAATGCTTCATCCCTATAAGAAAGGAAGAGAATTCATGTGAACCTAGAGTAGTTATTAATGATTACAAAGGCATAACTTTTACTACCACAGCTTTAAATTTACGTGGGGCCAAAAAAATCTATATGTAATAATTGGAGTAGCATGGAAGAAGAGACAAACTCCTTCTATTTAAAGGAAGATTTAGTTTATTTTCCCATTTGACATATATGACAAAGATGATCCTTTTCAAAGTCTAGTTTTGGTAGACCTTTTACAAGATCTAGTGTAGACAATTTAGACATAGTATGCATACTCGCATGGCCAAGCTTTTGATGCCATATCAAAGGATCATTACATATTAAGAAAAAACTAGTTATATTCATTGAACTAAGATGATTAGAACTCAAAATATATATGTTCTTAAATCTTTAGCCATCAAATAAGGCTTTGTTCTCATTGTAGACTATGCAATACATGGGATCAAAAACTACTCTATATCCTTTATCACATAGTTGATTAATACTAAGTAAATTGTGTTTCAATCCAATAAGAAGATAAACATTATCTAGGCAACAATTTTCAATAAGTTTTACCTTACCTATACCTATGATCTTACCCTTTCCTTCATCTCCAAATGTAATTGATCTTTCATCTTTTCTAGTAAAGGATAAAAATTGGGACGGGTCTCCAGTCATGTTTCTGGAACACTCACTATCCAAAAACCATTATTGCTTTGAGATTTTTCCTTTTAAGCATACTTAAAAAAGTTTCATCATTTCTTAAGTACCTAAATCTCTTAACAATGGTTCCTTTTGAAACTCACGCAAGTTTTCCCTTTTTATGTTTACATTTGTAACATGTATGACCAGTTTTATTGCAATGTAGACACATAGTAGAAGATATTGCTTTAACAAAGAATTTTTTGTACATTTCAACATTTGTTCTTCCATCATAACCTATTCCAAATTTATCAACATGCATTTTTGCCAACCTACAAGCATATTCAAATTTTCTTCACCTTTTTGCAAAATTAGCCAAGTCTTTTGTTAACCTAGTAACATGTTTCTTCAAAGATTTATTTTCTCCCAAGACTAATTTTAAATTCAATTTGAAATTTTGAGTATTTTCCTCCAATTTAGAATTTATTTTAAGTTGTTTTTTATATTTTGCAAACAAATTTTTAAAGTCAACCAATAATTCATTAAACGTTTTATCCAATTCCTCATAAGGTAAAGGGTTTTCGCGTATTACCTCTTTTTTTTCAAAAGCCTTAAAATACATGTTTGCCATTTCTTGTTCTAGCTCCTCATCTTTTTCATCATTATCACCTTGAGCAACCATGGCTTTCTTCTTGCTATGTATTTTGATAGATTTTCTTCTCAAATAAGGACATTTTGATCTAATGTGTCCATTTTTCCCACATTAGAAACAAGTGATGGTGTTCTTCACTAGTTCTTCCTTTTTCTAGTTTCCTTTGATCTTCAAGAGATCCTTCTTCTTTTTCATGTATTTGTCCAACTGCTTGGAGAAGAAGGATTGATCATCTTGCTCTCATTCTTTTACTTCAATAATACGTTCCTCTAATGCTGTAGCCTTCAGTACCAACATTTTTCTCCTTTGTTCCAACTCATACCTTTTGAGATGATTTTTTTTATAAGCGATAAGTATTCCTTTGAGAAAGGGCTTATAGATTTTCACTTTTAATGGAGTTTACTTTGAATTGACATTTTTATGGCAAGCTTATAAGAATTTTTCTATTAAGCTTATAATATGTGTATTTGCAATCAAGAGCTTTCAAATCTCTAACTAATTTAGCAAACTAGTTGGACATTTCCTTACCATCTTCACCTTCCTTCATATGAAATAGTATGTATTCATATACAAGCACATTAAGGTTGCTCTCTTTGACCTTTGATATTCTTTGTGCATGACTATGAGTTTTTCCTACATTTCTTTGGCCATTTCACAGCTTAAAATTTCATCATACTTTGGTCCATTGATGGCACACACAATAATGTCTCTAACATAATGATTACACTACACCAGTTTGATGTCATCTTCTGTCCACTTGTTTTTGGGTTTGTCAACAATGGTTCCTATTGTTAGATCCACCTTTTAGGGCATTTTTGGCCCATCCTTGATAACTTCCCACACCGAATAATCAGTAGAGCATATATATATGCATTCTTCCTTTCTATTGAGAGAAGTGCTTTCTTGTGAACTATAATGGTCTAACCATTGAAAAACTTTCCTAGAAAGAAGCTCCTTCAAGCATGTTAGCAACCATTTTTTGCACTTAAAAAAGATAATAGAACTTTTCTCAAGGTTGTTAGGCGTATAATCAAGAGACTTGCTTTGATACTAATTGATAGACACACCTAAAAAGGGTGAATAGAGGTGTAGTGCAAAAAATAAAATTTTCACAATCATAAAAAGTGGAGCACCAAATGTCCTTTAAAATCAATAGTTCAAGTGCAGATGTAAGCGAGCAATGATAAAGGCAAGACTGATAGTTAGAGGAGATAAACACGTTAATAATCAAGATTAGAAGCAGTAAACAATAAAGTAGAGCAACAGATATAAGCATAATGTAAACAAAATCAGTACTTACAAAACTATATTGCAAAACTCATGGTCCTATAAAAGTAGAAGAGGCAAGGTTAGTAATATTAAGAATATCAAGAATAAGAGATAGCACATCAAAATTTATTGTAGTTCAATTTCTTGACTTGTGTCCAATTCTCTTAACAAATTGTAAGGGATTTTCTTTACTAAAGAACAACACACTTACAAAGATGATGATTTTTCCTTTGTGCGCACCATCAACACTATCTTCCATACTTTGCTATAAACTTTCATTAGGGCTTTATACAACTAACCCTTAATTTTATCACTTAGTATTTTGACAAATTTACTAAGACAACTTTATATCTTTTGAGAATATTTTTGTGCTTAGGAAACTTTGCTTCTACAAGCTAATAAACTAGAGATTAAGCGAATGTATATTACAATAATTTTGAAAGAGCTATACTTCATTTCTTACACAATATTCTTTACTCTTGCATTTAAATTTGTTTCGTATTTATTGTCAATCTACACCTTCTAATTGTTAGAGACACATTTGAAGTTCAACATTCCTTTTTGCTAAAGCACACTCATTATGATTATAACATTCAAATGCTTTCAACGTTGCAGTTTTCTATCATTCATGATGCTTTTCCCATGCAACTCACTGGTCAACTCATCATTAATGCTATTACAAAATTCAAAACATCAGTTAGAAAAACAAAACATTTTTATGTAATAATTAGAAGTAGCCGCAACAAAAGCCTTTTAGTTTAATCCTGTATTTATGCAAAGTCCATAACTCATTTATCTTTTATGCATTAATTGGTTTGTCATTTAGCTTATTATTTTATTTAGATTTAGCTACTGAGAGCTAGATATATATGGTGGGCTGGAACACTCTAATTAATGCAATGGGTCGAAGACATCAAATGAGCTTTTACATAAATATTAATTGGGTTTTATTATCATCGAAGTCTTAGACATGCAACCTTGGAATAACAATTTGTTTCCTTAAAATTTCAAGCATATCACTATTGTTTTGATGGTGAAATAATATATCCTTATTATTTTTTATATTAAAAAATTTTCATATATTATTTTATAAGTTTTTTTTAATAATCAAGGCTTGCTGTGTCATCTATAAATTATACTCAAACAAATTTATTACACATGCAAAATTTAACATGTATTTAAATAGATGATAAAAAATAGCCTTATAACTATTTACAAATTCATAATTTAAGATGTAGCTATTTTCTCTCCAAAATTTTGAAGATGATAGAAAAAAATAATTTATTATAAAATGCACTTAAGGATAAGTTTAAAAAAAAAAAAGAAACAAGGAAGGATGAAAGAGTACCACATGACAAAAAGACCTTCAAAAAATGATGATAGAAGCAGGAAGATGATTGTTTCTTATAAAATATACTTCAAGATAAGTTGGGTTTTGAGTAAATATATTGAAAATGACCTTTTGGAATTTATCTTTTTTAATAGTCTCTCTTAAACCTAATTTACACATTTTTTATATATTTTGTATTTTCAGTAAATATGAAAATAGAATTACAACGGCTAAAGCAAATATGGTTTCCCCATTCTTATGAAATTAATTAAAAACATATCAGTATTAATTTTAAAGAGAAAAAAGTTACAAACTCTTGTGAGGTCTAACACTTGATTGACAGAACTCGTGTCATTAAAAAAATGTCTTCCATTGTATCATTCTCTGTCTAACAATAACTCCTAAAAAAAATTAGAAGATTCAAATATATGTACTATAATTAAATTTTCAATTTTCAATTTTTTATGCTTGACTATTATATAATAAGCTTCTAAATATTATAAACATCGTAATTAAATTTTCCTAAAAGCCACTTTATTTATATTAATGAATGATATATGTAATTTTTAATGACAAATTATTACCTGTATTAAGAAATATAAAAATAATATATATTGAGTTAGTGATGTGATAGTAACCAAAAAATTATAATATTCATATTCTATCAAAATATTACATAGTTTTCTTGATCATTAGAAAAGATACCTACGATAATCTTGATGACAAAACTAATAGAAAATAATAGAAGGTCTCTTCCCTTAAAAGATGACTTGCGACCCGTTAGGTAATTTTTATGTAAAAAAAATTATCTTTACATAATTCATGTATAATATTTAGTATACTTTTATAATTACTATTTAATAATATTTTATTACTTTTTTAACCTAGGATATGAAAGTCATTTTAATTCTCATAATTTACTTTTTTCAATTCTCTCCATAATCACTTTTTTTTTTATATTCTGTGTACCATTAATTACAAAGAACTTTATTTAAATATGAATATATATATTGATTCCTCTTATAATTATACCTATCTTGATAAAAGTACTTATGTAATATAGTAAGAACTAAATATGTTTTTGACCCTTCTAAAAAGCTAACTTTTCTAAATTTACTAAATTTTAAAATCATTTGATAAAAGATCATTATAATTATAAAAAAGCAAATACAGATTTACAAAATATTTTTTAAGAAATTCGATAGTTAAAAGATAATAATTAATCATATTTGATTTCAACACTAACATGTATGATATTAAAAAAATAGAAGCACTATTATAATTATAATAATATTTTATAATAAATTAATTTATAGTTTTAAATACAAAATAAGAAATATTAAAAAAAATTCAAGAAATAAATTTCCAATAAAGTATACTATATATAACAAATCCCAATATCATCTTTAAGGGAATTTTTGTCATTTTATTAATTTTTAGAAAATATTTTATATAATTTCATAATAAAAGAAGAGCCATATAATTAAATCATATCTAAATGATAATAATAATTTACCTATAATATATGTATACATATAGAGTATATGTTTATCGTAAATTTATTTCATTTCTTTCTTTTTCTAAACTTCAAACAAGTTCTTGCAAGGCAATTTTTATTTTTTTGAATCCAATTTAGGTATGGTTTCTTATATCTTTCTTATCAAATTTTTTAATTAAAATTTGACAAAGATATAGTTCTTCCATATGATCATGATAAGTGTATAATTTAATTGAAGAACAATACAATTATTTGCAAAAACTATACATTTGTAATGGCATTATTATAGAGCAATACATTTATTATGTTTTAATTAAGGAATCTGGTAATAAAAATAAAAGAATTGCTCAAATTTTTTTTAATATATATCAAATATTAAGAGATAAAATAATATTTAAAATAAAAATATAATTAAATCTAAGTCCATTAAAAAAATTAATGTAGTTTACTCTGAATGATAAAGACAATAAAACTTAAAAGGAAAAGAAGAAGACATCCATCTATGGGAAAACTGATGCTTGTGGTCCTCTGGTCCCGTGGTCCCAAGCTTCCAAGGAAACTCCAAAATCGAAAAGTAAATAATGAACCAATAGATGAAAAATCGCAGATGAATAACGTGGGATTAATTGGATGATAGATTGAAAGTAAACCCACAAGTAGTATTTCATTGAAAAAAAAATTTACATGTACTTTGTTATATTTTTATTATTAATTTTTTTAATTAAAACATAATAAATATAAAATTTATTATAATCATGTGATAAGTGACTAATTTTTTTAGATACATATATTATTGGTTTAATTTAATTATATATTTATCATATTTTATTAAAAAAATATACATATTATATTTTAATTAAAAAATTCAAACACTTGTTATATTAGTCTTGTATGCATCTTATTCACCTTGCTATAGTACCACTATCCCATGCCTTTCATATTCATAATTGAACTGGTTTGGACTAAAATAGTTTGAATCGAATCTCTCCTTCAACAAATCGTCCTGCCTAGCGGTTAACTATCCCCAAATAAATCTCTGTCAAAATAGTTTGGAGATAATTGTTGTAGTTTGGCTTTTGTTTGTTTCTTTAAAATTTCAAGCATATCACTATGTTTTGATTGTGAAATAATATATCCTTATTATTGTTTTATATGAAAAAAATTATCATATATTATTTCATAAGTGTTTTTCAATAATCGATGCTTGCTATTGTCATATATAAATTATACTCAAATGAGTTTATTACACATACAAAATTTAAGATGTATTTAAATAGATGATAGAAAATAGCCTTATGACTATTTAAGAATTCATAATTGCAAAAGAAGGGGGAGTGGAGGGAGGCCATCCCCCTCCTGTCCCCCTCCTTCTGCCCTTGGATCCATTCGAATTATACATAAACTTGGATTATGAATTTTATTTTATAAAAGAATTTGTCAAATTTTAAATCAGCCTTGCTAATATATAATGACTACTTTATTGATAACGTTGAAGTTAAAATTCGCGCCAGGAAAAAATAGTTGAAGTTAATCGTAATTTAGTATATCATATTTTATATTAATTTCTTGACAACTTTAAAATATTGGGTGAACACTACCACCAAAAAAACTCTTAGCCATTTTATTAATAATATATTAAAAAATAATTATTATACGGGCGAGTTTGAACTTGGGTCGGGCTTTAAAAAAGTTTAAGCTCAACCCATTTTTATATTCAAACTTTTTTAAAATGGACTCATTTTTTATTAGATTTTTTTTTCAGGCTTATATCCATGTTTTTTAGGCCAAATCTATCGGGTTGGGTAAACTTTCTGACCTATGATTAGGTCTATTGAATAGTAACTTCTAGATTTCCATTCTTTTGACCACTTGGTGCTTGAATATAAAAGTAACATGAATAAATAAGTAACAAAATAAAGACTATGTAAAATAAATGTTCTTTCATATAAATTAAGTAAAATGAAAAAAGTTATAATATTATTGCAAGAATGCTAAGAGTAGCCAATTCAAGTGGTGGTTGTCTTTGAAAAATTTGGAAGAGGAATGCCAAACTTGCATTTATCTATTGCATTCCAAGTTTGTCGACCTCATGTTACAACTTTGAGTAAGAAGGCTTAAAAGGTGGAACTCCTCTATAGAAATGAACAAACTAGCCAAACATTTGGGATGGGCAAGCACCTAATCCAAACCTCAAACTTGACCAAGATGCTCTTGGCTTTCTAAAGCAATAGCCAATGAGTTTTAACTCAAGATCTCTTGAGAACAATATTCCTAAGTCTGAAGCTTAGATATCTTATAATGCAAGTTCAAAAAATAAAAATAAAAAAATCCAACATTTTAGGAATTCATTAATTTAAAACAAAGAGTCAACACTTTATTCATGCATAGAATGTATACTTATAATGACTGCTTTAGTGTTGTCATTTATGGGGGTTCCATCTCTCCTCTTATGTGTGGTAGTCCCTATACATCCTCAGGGGACTAGGCTTCTATGATCTCCTACAAAATATAAGACAAATACTATAATATATTCATATTAAATGAAAAATTCAATTATACTATCCATCAAATGTCTCTTTTCGTATTAGTCTTTTTTCTTATAAGGCTCTTTGATCTATCGATGTGATAAATCATCTACTTTCTCTTATTTGCTCTATTTTGCTCTATGAAGGCTTGATGATTGGCAAACACGCAATAAGTATATCTTTTAATAATACTAGAAATATGGAAAAAATGTTATTACCAAAGTCCTTAAGTCAAAATCAGTATTGAATGTAAGATAGTCATTCTTCCTTTGACATTCCATCGGGGACTAATTATAGTAGTTCTTCTTTGATCTTTATCCCATCTTGCCTACTCTCGAACATATTTATCCTGTTCTACCTCCACTTCTCACTTATTGATAAAAAAAACATGACTTCTTATGCTTATCATCAACTATTAAATGTGTATGTGAGCATAAAATACAAGTTTTAATTAATATACATGGACATGAATATAGTTCAATAATCAATGTGCTACTTGTATTGTAATCCTGAAAGTGTCATTCTTGTAGTGAATTGGAACCTTTGTTTAGGCCAAGTAGCTAATGAGAAATGTTGTGGAGTTTATTGGAAGATTCCTCAAGAAGATGTCTAACAAGCTGTCTCTTTCTCCAATGGGTTAAAGACACTCATTCCAATCCATAAGAACTTTATGGCCTTTAGATAATATCTAAATGGCTCGAGAAATTATCATTATGCATGTAACTACTCATGTCTCATTTATTATAAAAGTAAAGTTAACAGATTCACTTTTAGAATAATTGAATTCAATGCACCAAAGGATAATGTCTTACTTACCTGTGATGTTAACAAAACAATTTCTTCTCTTTTCTTCTCATACAAGTTGACTGCCTTATTCTTGCCTTGCCTTTTTATCAGCAAGGAATGAATATATTTAAGGGAGGCTTGGTGGCTGGAATGTCAAGATTGGTAGTTGGAATCTCAATTGGACTTAACAGGGGATCTTCAATGCTGGGGCCTAAAGTACCTGAAGTGCTAACATGAGATGGACTTGAACTACTTTCCTTCTTGAAAAACCTCTTCATCATCAAGATTCCTACCCTAAAAAAAAAATCACTACCAAGTTCAAAACATTTGATAGAAATAAGCATATGCTAGTATGCATAAAAAAGAAATAGTTTATCAAATATAAGCATAAGAACAAGATGTAAGACATTAAACCTAGACACATTCTAATTTACTTGTTCATTTGGAAATCACATTCTCAAGTGTTAAATTTGGAACGAATCACTTTCATAGCTAACATCTTCATCTTCTTCTCTCATGTCATATATGTAACAACCAACAAAAAAAAGTTGAAAAATTTTCGAAGGGCTGAAAATTTTCTTAGTCTGCTAGCTATAGCGAGAAATAGTCTAGCTATTTCTCGCTATAGCGAGAGTGCCTCCTAGCTATAGTGAAAATACTTCTAGCTATAGCGAGTACGGGGGTCTCATACAAAAACCAAGGAGTTGCTCACCGTAGCACGCGCCATAGCGAAAACAAGGGTCTGGGACTAATATGTGCTCGTCATAGAGAGGGTCATTCTTTGCTATAGCGAGGGTTAGTCCAGAAAAACATGAAAAAAGAGAATTTGACTTCTTAAAGAGTTTAGATTCATTCCTCTTCTTTTAACTAACCTAACCTTCTACTAAAAGAGAGAAAAGAGCTGTAGATAGAGAGATAAACCTAGAGAAGGAAGGAAAAACAAAAAAAAAGGTAAGATTTGCATGGTTTTTCTTCTTAGCATGTTGTTCTTCTCTCTTTGCCCTCTCTTTCTATGGTTTTGGTTGTTCAAGTAGTTAGGTTTTGAGCTTAGTTCAGAAGAGGGAGAGTAGAAAACCCCTCTTGAAGAAGACCAAAACTCACATATCTTTACTTTTTCTTTGCTTTCCTTTCTTGAAAGCTTGAGAGAGGAAGGAGAGTTAGTGGAATTCTAGAGAGAGAAACCCTAGTTTCTCTTCATAAATAAAGTGTTAAGAGAGTAATTCCATGCTCTTTATGTGTCTAGGCTCAAGAGAAGCACTCCTATCTAGTGTGATTGTGAAATCAACAAGGGAAGAGATAAATAGAAAAGGAAAGCTTATGTTAACCAATAAGGTAGCTCTCTCCACCTTCTCTCATGCATAGATGTGTGCTTACATTGTCTTGCATGTGTATATGTATATTTTAAACCATGAAAAGTATGCTAGGATGATGATGCCTTATGTATTTCAATGATGTTTTATGTTATTGCTTTGGTTTATTTGAGTATGGAAAAGCCAACAACCCCTTAGCCATAGTAAGGATGAGCTAAGAACCCTAAAGTTGGTTGAGACAAAGTAAAGAGTCTCCCGAAAGTAAGTAAGGTTGAGTCTAAGAACCTCTTAAAGAATGGGTGAGGCAAGTCTAAGATCCACAAGTGAATGGGTGAGGCTAATCCACTTGCTTAGTAAGCCTTTGTATGTTATGTATGGCCTACTCAAATGTTGAAAAATGCTTTTCTTATAATTTCACATGCTAATATGCCCATGCATACATGTGTGATACTAGTAATGCATGATTTATGTATGATTGAATGAGAGATAAGCTATTGAGATTCTTTGAATCTCACTCCCCTTCTCTACTATCCTACCATGCTAGGTGGACCAAGTAGGACAAGACATGGGAGCCACCAAGCTTGAAGCTAAAGAAATTGGCAAAGGCTTGGGACATAGTCATTGTGTCACCATTTTGTAGTTAAGTTAAGAGATGTAATCTAAGGATGTACATGATGTAACACTTATGCATACTTGTAAATGGATGTATTTATCATATATGTATGAGAATTAGATCTATCTTGAATGATGTAGCAAGTTTTGGTATGAATAGCAAGATCTTGGCATTATGTACATGGTGTATGTTTTGAGGTGGGAGAGTGAGTTTTGCAAATCTGGGTTGTTAGACATTTGAACCATGTTTAATAGCCTATGTTAATGCTTTTCCACGTGCCCATAGAGCCTTAGGGGTAGGAGAAGCAAAGTTGAACTCTTATAGCCCTCTTTGAACACAAAAACTGGTCACTTTGCCCCATGATGTCCAAGACTGAACCAGTGACCTCTTCTTGCCTTGAAATTTGGCATGTGATTAGATCTTGTCTAGAGTTTTTTGGGAATTCAAAACTCAGGTCATTTGGAGGTCTATGAAATTTTCTATGATTTTTCAAAATTGGTATCAGAATTTCGGATTTTGCACTGGTACTATTCATTTGGTCCATTGTGTAATTGTGTCATCCGAGGGGCAAACGTAGTCCAATGGCTACGAAATTTTATAAAGAGAAACTATATATTCACAGTGACTTGTAGCAACTAGAATCACCCTATTTAGAGGTTTAGAGAGAGAGATATGAATTTTTGAAGCTTCTGCCCAGAATCAATCATCTTGCCTGACCAGAAGTACTGTTCCATTGATTTTTGGGAGTTGGGCTTGATAAACTGATCTGGAGATATTTTTACTCTCTAGTTAACATCCACAAATTTCCAAATTGGTATCATTTGCATGGATTTGATTTTTTTTGAAATTAACTAGACATTTTTGAAGTTCATATCAGTAAACTATGATAGCATCAGGACCCACTCCGACCTCCAGATGATTTCACGTATCAAACACATTGTGTGTAGGTTTTATGACTTGTATATATTTTTCCTATGAAGTAGACAGTCTAAGATTTCCAGAATGACCAAGATTGTATTTTTTTGATTTTTCTAGATTTAGTTATGAATTTTCAAAATTTGCCCAGAAATAGGGCCAAGTATGGTTGAAAATGAATATGCATGTCTTATGGTTCTTTTCGGTTTCCATGAGTTGTAGGTAAGTCCTTATGACACAAATGAGTTGAATTAATGAAATTAAATATGAGGAGACATGAGATGAGCTAGAAATGACGGTATTACAATATAAGTCTTATGGCTTTAGAGCTATGTTTCAATTTTTTTTCTAACTCATCTTTCACATAATAGACTTGTTAAGTTTCTAAAGCCTAAATGTATGTCTTGTCGTCTTCATTATCACCAAGGTGTATCAACTATGAAAAATTAATGGACATAAATCCGAAGTCATCAGTTATAATCCTTTTAAGATTGGTTGCATTAGCCTATATACATTTAAACAATATCATTATAAATCAATTATGATAGTTTATTTTAACTATGTCAACTAATTTCTCATAATAAGGTACACCTTCAAAGTGCATATGGCCATCACTGCTATTTGTGTAACTTCTTGTCTTAAAAGTCCTGAAAACTCCACAATTTTGGGTTTTTAGCTCTTGATCTTGTTCTATAAGATGAAATTTGAATCTCTTAGCATTTTATGCAATATATCTTCTTATTTGATCAATTAGACCAAAGGCAAATAACTTCATATCATCCAAATAGAAGTCATTGATATGATTTCTTATCTAAGCAAAAAGAAAGTGATATTACTATTATGTAAATGCTTTAGTAGTAAAAAAGCCATTGAAATAAAATAAGGTGCATTCACACTTACATGATGAGCAAACCACTTAATAAATTCATTATAAACCCTCTTGTTTACTTTTGAAAATGATTGTATATGACTTTTTGATTGTTACTTCACCATATTCCTAAATTCCTTATATGAAATACATTAAGTTTGTATGTTTTATGATTATAGAACCTCTAACTTAATGACTTTAGTTTACTCACTAAAGAAAGGGATTCACTTCTTTATAGCTATTTAGCATATGTCAATATGCTTGTTGTTTCTTCGTAAAGGAAAGAATGAAGTATTCAAAACCACATACCAGTTTTCTAGTTGCTAGAAACATAGTGCATTTAGTAAATGAACTAATAATAGATTGGTCATTAACACATCTGAGTCAATTGAATATAGTCTTTACTCTATCCAAATATCTCGAGTAAAAAGTTAAAACTTTTTCAGCCAAGTAACCTTTAGCTATTGAGCCCTCTGGCCAAGACTTATTTCATGTATAGAACTTTAATTTTCCTTAGTACCTATTAAAAAGAGTCATTGCAAGTCATTTATGCCAAAATAAATATTTGAAAGAATTGAGAAGTTTGACATTGTTTATATACTTAACATTTTATATGATTTATCCATTGATATTGGAAGGGCTTCCAAGTTTAGCTCTTTTAGCTAAATATACAATCAAATAAGCCATGATTGTAAAGAATGAAGGTGGGAATGTCATTTTCAAATGACAAAGTGTGAGAATAACTTTGCTCAAGAGTCAGTCAAGTTCATTTACATTTAACACTTTATTACATAATTTCTTAAAGAATGAACACAAATCAATTAGTATTCTCAATATTTGCTTAGTGTCTTTCTCATAGCTAAAGTTAGTAATTACTCTATAGCAACATATGAGTTATGACTTTTCAATCCTTTATTCTTGCATTGTCTCAAATTAATGCATATGGAAATGTTACTTGGATATCCATTGTAACATCTAGTTTTTGTAAAAACGATAGAAATGAACAGGTTATAACAGAAAGTCCCCTAAATAGAAAGATTTAAGGTAAAATAAAATTAAGATAAAATTCTAAATAATGAAAAATAAAGATTTGAGGCTTAAGATGCTCGAAAATCTAAGATAGAAGAGCTAAGAAAATTTAAGAAAATAAGTTATGGCATTTTTGTAATTTTTAAAAATTTTGGAAAACTTACACAAGGGATTTTAAAATAAAAAATTTTGAGTCTTTTGGGGTTCTCAGAGGCTCTGAAAACTATGAAAATTCTTAGAACAATTAAAACCCCTTTGGTGAATAATTTTGACAAAGGGTTGGCCGAATAGTTTAAAATGGTTTTAAACCTAATTTTGGTAAAGCCAAAGGTAATTTATAAGTTAGAGAATCTAAACTTTATGATAGAAAAGACAGTTCTCAAAAAGAAGTTGAAATGAGGCTAAACAGACAAACCATAATTTAGGGACTAAATGAAAAGTTAAAAAAGTGTATTAACTTTACTTTTTTGGCTTTTTAAATGTCCAGCCACTTGCTCCAACCTTTAACCATGATTTCTTTTTTGTTTGAAATAGAGCTAAGAGAGCTTTAAAGAAATGCACAAGGAGAGGAAGAGAAGAAGGAGAGAAACTGAGCAAAAAATGATAAGGAATTCATGATTTTTCATGCTTTCCCTTTTACCCAACCTCTTTTCCTCTTCCTCCTCTCTTCTCCAATGATTTTGATGATTAATTTGAGGCTAATTGGTGGCTGGCTTAGTGGGAAGAGTAGAGGAATTGAAGGAAGGCTTGGGAGCTTTGGAAAGCTTGCTTGAAGAAGCTTGAAACCAAGGTAAGAACCATAGCTTCTCTTGCTTCTTCTTGGTTGTTTTCTTCATTAGATTTTTTATTAGAATTGAGCCCATCTAGGAGAGAATTAATTCTAGTCTTAGCTAGGTGGGAAAGAGGATTTTATAGCAAGAGAAGTAGGAATATGCAATAAAAAGTAAAAGAAAAGCCAAAAAACTCGAGTTGTTCAACTTAGGGATTTTGGTAGACACATGCAAATCTGAAACTTCCTAAGGGTTCTATGGTTTATGTAAGAGTATAAATGAGGTCCTAAGACATTTAGAAAGTCTCACAAGTGGCTAATTGCACAAAAAACAAACAAAGCTTCTTAGGCTACAAAATACTCCATGTTTCAGCCTAAGGGTGGCACTAGTACCTAGGGAAAGTTTTTCTTGATTCCAATGATTAAAGTGGTCTAGAAATGAATTATAGATACTAAGGAAACCATTGGTTTCAATTTAGAAACCATATTTTGAAAGTTGAAAAATTTAGGTTCCTTTAAGCCTAAAGAAACAATTTGAGGTTAGGCTCCCTAAATTGAGTTGGAGATGGCTTCAATGAGTTTAAATAGAGTCATATAGTTTAGAGTGAATGAGAAATTAGAGCCAAGATCATAGATTATGAGAGTTGTTTCATTATACCTTATATGGAGCCATAATTGAGCCATAAGTGACAATAGCCTTGAATAGAGTAAGAAGCTAAAATTGGTTTCAATGATGTTTTTGTGTCTTGTTGAATGTATTTAGGCCAAATAAATCAAGCTCTCCATGGTTATGGATGTTGGTCAAGAGAGGGGAATGGACTTTAAGGAGAAAAGTGTGGTCTTTTAAACTTGAGGTAGCTTTCTATCTTTTCTTGTATGCATTTGTTAGGTGATTTAGTGTCTTTGGATGCTTATGTATATGTTTGAATTATGAGATATGCTTATAGCTATTGATTACATGTTATGATACTATTATATGTATTAAATGTGTTTTGAATGCAAGATAGCTTATATTGGGTGAGGTGGTACTAAAAGTTCCTTAGATTTGGTGAAGAGAAGCTAAAGGTCCCTAAGAGTAAGTGAGACAAAGCCAAAAGTTTCAAGAGGAATTAGGCTAAATCAAAAGTCTCTAAAAATGGGTGATGCAAATCCAAAAGTCTCTAGAAATTTGTTGAGGATAGACCAAAAGTCCCTATAGGCTATTCTTGAATGAAATGAGTTTAGATGACAAGAAATTTTGTTTATTTGTACTATGAGCATCTAGAGCATGCTTGCATTTATTGACATGAAAATATATATGTGCTTGAAACATAAATAGTTATTGAGATTCTTTAAATCTCACCCCTCCATATTTTATTACTAACTATGTCTAAGTAAACTTCAAAGAGCAAAGAATGGGAGCTAAAGAGCAAGATATGTGGTACTTTGACATTAGAGTAAGTTTATGTGTATTTTGATGTCAAAGTGTGTAATTATATGATGAATATGAGATGTCAATGATGAATCATGTGTAAATGTATGTACCAGATTTGAGTTCAAATGAATGAGAATGCTTGATTTTGACATCCATGAAGTCTAGTGTAAAAGTGTATAAGTTTATGTGGAAGAGTGAATTTGAGTGTCATGATAATTTGGGCTAATTGGAATGCTTATAAATGTTGCATTGGTACTTTGGGACATGCTCAAATGGCCATGGGTTGTGAAGAAGGTCATTTGGTACCCATTAGAGCCATTTAGAAGCAAAATTTGACGATAAACTAATCTTAAACCAAAATCTGACCAAATATACTAAACTTAACATGAAATTTGGCACACTTATAGAGCTTGTCTAGAGTTTTTCACAGAGATAAAGAACAAAAAATTTAGAACTCTGAAAATTTTATTATGATTTTTTTAAAGTTTGCCAAATTATGTGAAAATAGTAAAGTTACTATGCTAATTGTCAGTTTATATTCCAAGGTCTCTTAGGGGCCAAATGAAATCCAATACTCATGAAATTTTACAAATATAAACTAGACATCATAAACCTTCGATAGCCATTAAGAGCATCTCATTTGGATCTATATTGAGGGAGATAAGAATTTTTGAAGTTTGATGTTAGTTATAGTAATGCACCCATTGTTTTGGTAATTTTCATGAATTACATGCTATTTTCTTGATCTGGAATTATTTTTAGTCATTAGTTGATATCTATAGTTTTTTAGAGTGGTACGGTTTACTTAATTTTGAATTTTCTAGAATTTAATTATGAATTTCCAAAATTCATATCAGAAATTTATGACAATAAACCCAAGAACAACTCCTTATTTTTTTGATATATGGCTCTAAATTCGAGTTAGATGGGATGAAATGTGATGTTTCTAAATTTTATGGATATGATATGGATGGAAAAGGATATTGATGAGCTCATATAGTCCATTAAGTATAAAATGAATTAATTAGACCCTCTATTACGCAAGTTTCCTTTATTAAATATGCCTTTTTTCCATATAATTATATTAAACTAAGCCTTAGAAATGGAATGAGAAGGCTAAAAAGTTAGGGTATTACATCCATCAAGTACATTGATATTCTTTAGAGTCCTAAAAAAGACATTATTATTCACTTTTGTCAATATGAATAAAGCCAACAGATATCTACCATAATTATCGAGCCATAACTCAGAACAAATACCTATTTCTTGTAAGTCTTTTCATGCTTGTAAATGGCCTTTTGATCATCCAAATTCATTTAGCAAAGTTAATATCATATTGTCACAAGTATTCTTTTCAATATGCATCATGTCAAGACCGTATCATAGTAAATTTTTTGCCTAATAGTCAATATACTTTTCTTACACTATTGTTGGTTATCACCATCAACACTACTAGTTCTTCAACGTCTTCTTCCTCAACCTTCAACTTCAACCTTTTTTCTAAATATGACATTAATATTCTTAAGTTGTCTTAAGATTTCTGAACCAATTATAGTCACTGAAGGATTTCTCTCTTTTTCCCTTTTAAACCAACTTCGAGCCAATATAAATTTTTTCCCTAAACTTAGAAAATGATAATGTCCTATGAAACAACACTTCTAACTAAGAAAAGGTAGAAAGGAGTTGAGTCAAAGTTACATGATGGATAGGCTAACCCAATATGTAAGTTCCACACAAATAATGTTCTAAGCCTTAGAAAATCACTAACAATTTACATCACAATTGTATGCATATTAAAGACTTTATAGGTGTAAGAATCAAAAGTTTCAATCCCCTATATTCTACAAATTTATCAGCTTTTCTATTACATGTTGCATATAGACATTTATATTATTTCCCAATTCTCTCCTTCTCAAAATTATCATTGAAAGAAGGAATGAAGTTTTTTTCATACACATCCAAGGAGTGAAGTTATAAGGAGTAAAAGCCATTAGCCAAATATTATAACTTGTATTTAAGTTGCCAAATGGATTGAAACCATAACCATATGTAGCAAATCCTAAGAGTACTTTATAAGGATCTTCAATGGATTACTATATCAAATCTCCTTTATGCCTCTGAGTCTTAAAGGACATGAATAACCTTTGCAGCACAATTAAAATTTTCAGAGTGTAAATTTATCTCACAATTACAATTTTTAACCTCTTAGTTTCAATTTGTATCTTCAACCTTACAATTTGGGATGTAAAAACAAAAAATCTCTAAACCCCTGATTGCATCCTCTTTAGTCACTTTAGTGATTGGAGAGGATCTATACTATATCCATTTAAAGGTTGGGCATGTCATTAGATTCCACTTTAGAAGGTTGAAAGGTTGAACGTTTGAGTGCTCGACCTTTCTAATATTGTAGTGCCCTGACATATATGTCATTTTTTTCCAAAAAGTTATTAGTAATTTTATTATAAATGATTAACTATTTAATAATAAAAATGTATTGAAATAATTAATCATGCACTTCAACACCATATAATAGAATGGACTCTCTTTATCTTATTCTAATTGTTTTATTATAGCTTTTAAGGAAAATTAATCATTTGATCCATATAATTTACCTTAATTTTTAATTTGATCCTTATAATTTACTTTTTTTAAAATATCCATTCGTATACTCTCCTAAATTTAAGAATTTGTCCCTAACAATTTATTTTATTGCATCTCTGTTTGCTTTCATCTGAGATAGTTAACGAAAGTTGATATGGAGAGCCACGTGGGTGCCACACAAACCATAACTCTACATCTAATTGATTCCTTTTGCCTGTCCATTGTGGCTCCATTGCCTTTTTTCCCCTACATCTCACTTGAAATGTAGTACAAAGCAAAGTGCAAACTAGGTTTGATACTTGCTAAATTATTGTTGAATATATGAAGTCAAAGATCAAATAATATGTTCACACAACTTATAAACACAAAATTAATAACAACAAATTAGATCACAAAATATGTGTTTAAAAAAATTATTGTGCAGATAAAAGGTGTTGCTCTTTAAAGTAAACAATAGCATATGGAGTAAAGCCTTATATAGCAATGTTGAAGAACTAAAATTTTGAAACAAAGTACAAAAGATATTGAGTGAATTTGATGAATGAAAAATATGTTAAAGCTTATCAACTTTTGTGTGTGTGTGTGTGGAAGCATCACCATTAAAGCACTTAAAACATGGTAGTATTTAGAAGATGAAGAAATATGCAAGCATCACTGAAAAGATCAAAAGCTTCTGGCAAGACTAGTATGTAAAATTTGCTAGTTAAAAATCATATAGCAATATGGGTAAATTTTCTATAAAAATTTAAAATTAAATATTAGAGATGATGGAAGGAAAACCACATGTGCTAGTTGACCTACTTGTCTATATAAAGGCTTGAGTCTTTATGGTAACAAGTGTGAAGCACAAGAAAAGTTGCGTGTGTAGCAACAAAGCAATGTTGAATATAGCATATGTGAAGTGAGTAGCAAAGTAAGTGAAGCATTAGGTGAGCAAAGACTGAAAGGTTTATGAAGTGTGAAGTGAGAAAGTCTGGCAAATTGAGTTGTGAGAAGCAATCTATGAGTGAGGCAAAGTGTAGTATGCTTTAGAGAGTGATGTGAGGTACCAAGTTAGTGTAGACTGTGGAGGATTAAGTGAGGTGCCCTGTGAGTGAAAAAGTAAAGTGTGAGACAATGCATATTAAATTTTAAGTGTAAATAATAAAATTATTCTTTCAAAGAAGTCTTCCAAGTTTTATAGAAGAAGCTTTAGAAAGAAAGATGGTGCATTTAGCCTCTTCAAGCCAAGTTGAGGTTTAACAATATTCTATGAAGCGAAAGAGAGATAAGTTATAAATAGAAACAAAGTACAAGGAGTAGCTATGCCAACATTTATTGTTTCTACATAATTAGCAATTATTATACCCATGTATATAATAATGTCGAAAAGGCACAATTGACACCCACTTGGCTCCTCCTCATCTCACATTAGCCGTGTTGGACAGAAACCAATGGAGTTACAATAGAAACAAACAATAAGGATTAATTCTTAAACATATGAAAGTATAAGGATGGATTTAAGAAAAAAAAACTATGGGTACAAAATTAAAAATTAAGATAAATTATAGGGACTAAGAGATTAATTTTCTTTAGTTTTTATTATTTGAAAGCTAGACCCCTTTTTTTTCATTGTTAATTATGGCCTTATTCATACATCTATTTTATATTTTCACAGTGTTAGAGATAATTCATTGTAAATTTGAGAATACATTGGTATTAAATAACAACAAATGAACTTTCTTATTAAAATTCTTTCATACCACTTCTTTTAACGACTGAATTATATGAGGATAGATTTAAACACAAACAAACATAGATATTTAGTTATGTGTATTCATTGAATTAAAAGGTCATATATTTTGGATAAGAATCACAAAAGAAGGATTAATTTTTGATTTCTATATATTGGAATAAAAATACAAGATTTATCCATGGCCTAAAATATAGATTGGCAAATAAATACACAATGATGACTAAAAATTAGTTTTTTCTTTTTGCCATGGTATCTTAGCTACAATTAAGAAAACCACAATAATACCATGCCTTAACCACAATTAAGACTTCTATCTTAACTGTTGTCTTGAATAAAACTGCATTAAAATTAGTCGATCCTAATTGCAATTATTTAAAACTACGATTAAGACACAAGAACTAACCATGATTTTATTTAACCGTGGTTAGGACATGAGTTGACTTAACTGTGATTTTTTAGAACCACAGTTGGGATTATGTTTAACTACAATTTTGTTGAAAACCATGGTTAGAGCATTTTTTAAATTCCTTAATTATTGCTATTTCTCTTTAGCGTCGCAATACTTCCTTTTTCAACCTCCTCCATTGCACTTTCACTGCCATTCATCAGCCTTTATCACCATTCATTGTCTATGATAAGAGTGTTCATGAGCAAGGCTGAGTTAGGCATTTATTTGACTCGATACTCAACTTGATTAAGATATCAAGCTTGTTTTTATACTTATAGCTTGATCTAGCCTAAACAAGTCCAATTTTATATTATGCTAGGGTAGGCAAAGGTAGCGCCAGTGGTTTCTTTTTATTTTTGGTAAACTAAGAATATATATATATATATTCAACTATTCAAGAATCAAAAGCTAATTCTAAACAAAAATAAAAGTATTCAAAACAAAAGTTAATACTCATTAACATATATATATATATATATATATTAGCAAAGACACTCATCAACCATTCAATTCTAAACTAAAATCCAAAAGACAAAGGACTAAAAATATTATAAAGATTTAAAATAATAACATACCTCAAAATAAAAGTAATCCTCCACTATTTACCTTACGATAGTCACAATTCTTATCAAAGTGTACATTTCTAATATTTCAAATAAGCAACAAATTAACCATTGGAGAATTAAAATTCAATTTTAGACTAAGATATGAAAATAAAAAAGACAAAATTTTCAAAACAAATTAAAACACAAAAAACCTCAAAATATACTAAGTAATTCATCTAATCCTTGAAAAAGTCACCATCCCTATCAAGGTACTCATATATGACACTTTTAGTAAGTAACAAATCAACCAATGGAGAGTCAAAGTCAATTCCAGACTAAAACTACTCAAAAAAAATTAAAGATATAAAAAGGAATGAAAACATTAACTAACCTTACAATACTAATAATTATCCATTATTGCATTGCCAAAGTCACTAATCCCATTTAAGAACTCGTTATCAACATTTTCCACAAGTACCAAATCAATCAGTTGAGAATTAAATAAAATAATTTTTTTTTGAACACAACCAAAATAAAAACCAAAAAACCTTTTGCATATCAGTGTGTAAATTCTTATGATTACAAGTAATCACCATCAACTACTAACAAACAACAATCAAATGAGACCAAATAAAATTTAAAATGTATTATACTAGGAACCATAAAATGGAAAATGCAATACATAAATTGCAAATTAGAAAAGGTAAATAAAAGCACATCAATTGATACTCGTAAAATCTTTGGTGACACTTGTTCTTCCTGAAACCTCTGTAAAAAAAAATAAAACAATAAAAAATTAAAAAGTTGAACTCACAAGCAAACAAAAATACATCATAACTAATTTATTCCAAAAGTATAGACCTTACTTGATTCAATAACATTCTTAAACTCTTCATATTGATCAAAGTTATAATCATTAAAATTGAATACTTTAAGGGATACTAATTTTGGATGCAAATAAGTGTTTTAGTCATCTTTAGTGATAACAAACTCCTAAATATATCAGGTACATGCCTACTAGTGCTAAAAGTAGACTCGGAAGCTCTAGTAAACACTGGCATAGTTAACACATCATGTGAAACTATAGAAAGAACTTTATACTTTCTAACATTTTCTTTCCACCATGCCATGATATCAAAAGACCTATCTTCCTCGACTAGGTTAGTTGCAAGATACTTATCCAACTCCGTTTTTTGATTGCAAGTAAATTTTAGTTGACACAATCCACTTGTTTTTTGGATCAACATATGCTATTATCCTCTCCACTATATACTTTCTATGGGATCCATTATGATTGTCATTAGTTTCAACTAATTTATTAACAACCCTTACAGAATATCACTCATATGGACTATACAAGGCATATTTGATGCTTTTTTTTCATGGCACCACACACATCATGATCAAGATATATATCATCAAAAGTAATGTTTACATATCCAAGTTTATACTTGGGTTCCAATATTACCCCTATTATTAACAAAAGGTTCATGTTTTCTAGCTTTTCCTAATACTTATCACACTTTCTCTGCATATTCTTAGTCATATCCCCAACAAGAGCATCTGTAGATGTAGCACTTGTTTGCAACATAGTCTAAATATGAGTAATTTCATGGAAGCATGCATTTGATGTTACATGCAATGATTCATTAAATTTCAATGTAATATTATAAAAGATATTTAAAAAGTCAATAAACACAGAAATATGACTTTGATCATATGTCATAAGAGAACTAATTTGATTATCATCTTCCCTAAAGTATGCATTATGGGTTTCATCTTCATTTTCCATTCTCTCAAATACCTTTTAGAATTTCATAGCATGTTCCAACATCATGTAGGTGGAATTCCACCTAGTTGTAACATTTCGATACAAAATACTCTTGACTCTATTTTTTCCCTTTTAATAAAATTCTTGAATTTTTGAAGTCTTGTAAAAGAAGACCTAACTTATCTAACAACATTTCGAGTAATAGAGATAGAATCATGCATATCTTTCAACCTATTATGTACCACCAAGTTTAGAATATGTGCACAACACCTCACACGAAGATAATCTCTATTACACACTAACCTATTCTGATTTTCAATCATTTTTTTTAGTATGCCATGGTCGTGTCATTAGAGCTCGTGTTATTTACGATTAAGGTGAACACTTTTTCAATCTCTTATTCTAACAAACACTTTTCAATTGCCTTTTGTAACAACCAAAAAAAAAAGAAGCTAAAAATTTTTGAAGTCCTAAAATTTTCTTAGTCTGCTAGCTATAACGAGAAATGGCCTAGCTATAGCGAAAGTATCTATTCACTATAGCGAGAAATGATCTAGTTATAATGAATGTGTCTGTTCGCTATAGTGAGAATGCTTCTAACTATAGCGAGTTTGGGTATCCCATACAAAAATTAGAGAGTTCCTTGTCATAGTGCACACCATAGCGAGAATAGGGGTTTGGGACTGATATGTGTTATTTTTCGCTATGGCAAGGGTTAGTCCGAAAAAGCGTGAAAAAAGAAAATTTGACTTCTTAAAACGTCAAGGTCCCTTTTTTTTCTTTTCACCGACTTAAGCTTCAATCAAAACAGAGAAAATGGTTGTGAAGAGAGAGAGAGACCTAGAAAAGGAAGGAAGAACAAGAAAAGGTAAGTGTAACTTGAGATCTCCATAGCTTTTCTTCTTAGAGTTTTGTTCTTCTCTCTTTGCCCTCTCTTTCTATGGTTTTAGTTGTTGAGTTGGCTTTGTTTTAGGCCTAAGTCAGAGGGGAAGTGTAAGGATTGAGGAGAAGATTTATGCAAAGGAAAAGCCTTTTGGAAAGAACTTTATTTAAGATAACTTCTTTCCATTTTATTGTATCTTCTCCCCTTGCTTTCCTTGAGTATGTTAGTTCTACCAACTTGAAAGCTTGAGAGAGGAAGGAAGTTTGACCTAGAGCAAGCAAGAGATCCTTGAATTAAAGTGTGAGAAGTTGAGAAAATACAAAAGAACTAGGAGAAGGGCTAGTAAAATTTAAGGAGGGAAAAAACTAAGGCTTTAATCTTCTAGCCTTGTGAGTGTTTATTTGAGTTTTAAGAAAGTAATTTTATGCTCTTTGTTATGTCTAGGCCCAAAAGAAGTAGCTCCATCTAGTTGTGATTGTGAAACCAAGAAGGGAGAAGAAAAATTGAAAGCAAAGGCTTGTGTTGGCTTATAAGGTAGCTCTCCACTCTTTCTTGTTACATTCTTGGATGTGTAATAGTCATTGTATGCTTGTATATATGCTTGTATTGTAAGATATGCCATTCAATGTTGCCTTGATGCATTGGTACCAATATGTTTATGTTTTAGGTTGCAAAAATTGCTTGGGTGAGATAGTGCTAAAAGTCCCTTGAGATGGGTGAAATGGAGCCAAAAGTCTCTAAACCAAGGGTAAGGCCAATCCAAAAGTCTCAAAAATTAGGTGAGACGAGACCAATATGATATTCTTGGCATGAAAATCATCTGTTGTGTAATCGTGAACGGTTTGCATGTTTTGACTTATATATATATATATATGGATTGCTTCCTTGAATGAATATATGAGCTATTGAGATTTCATAAATCTCAACCCCTTTCCTCTCTCATCTTAACATGTTAGGTGGAGCTCAAAGAAATCAAAGTACATACCAAGGAGCCTAGTTGAGCATGCTTAGGGAGTTGTATACTTTATTTTGGTTCTTTTGATGTAAAGAGGTGCCAAAATGAATATGCACTTATTATTTTTAAAATGTAAATATTTGAGCAAGTGTAAATGCATATATAAATGGTGTGTGAACCATATATATAGCCAAGTAATGAAAAGATGAGATTTAGCTCATTTGTGGCTTATATACAGTAATGTACTTTTGCCCGTAGCATAGTAAATTTGAGATGTATGATGATATGGACCACTTGGTATTTCATAAATGCTATGTTTATGTTTTAAAACTTGCCTAAGAGGTGCTAAAGCATGTAAGAGACCATTTACCCCTATTTTGAATCATTTATGGTGTCAAAATCACCAAATTTGTGAGTTCCATCAAAGTATGACCAAATGAGCTCTTCTTGATATGAAATTTGGCATGCCTCTAGAGATTTTTGAGAGCTTCTTGTGAAGTTAAAGTGGGTAATATTGAGAGTTCTAAGGAATATTTGGAGAATTGTTAAATTTGGAGAATTTTTTAGTTTTGGTTATTGTACTGTGCAAATAGGTCTAAAAATGACTATGTGTCATTTATAGACCAAATGATATCCAATTGTTATGAAATTTTATGGGGATAAACTAAATATCCTCTGTGACCTATATCAATTGGAATCACTTTAATCGGAGTTTGTAGAAGGAGAAATCACTTTCTAAATTTCTATGTCAGCATTAGGGAAGCCATCTGACCTTCATTACTGTTCCATTAGTTTTCAAGGTCCAAGGGCTGCTGAACTGATTTGGACTTATTTTTTTCCTCTAGCTAACATTTGTATCTTTCCAAATTGGTATAGCTTTCCTAGATTTGATTTTTTTGAAATTAGTTATGAATTTTTGAATTTCATGACAGAAAGCTGCATCAATATGAGGGACAGCCGGACCTTTGTCTCTTTTTCAATATCAAACATGGTTCAAATGTTGAAATTGTAGTTTGGAATTATTTTTAGTGTAAATTTAACATATATATATTTCCAAAAACCTATGGTTTGCTTAATTCTCACTTTTCTAGAATTAGTTATGATTTTCCAAAATTAGAGCAAAAAATCTGACTTTTGGGCCCATTTGAGAAATCGTATTTTCTTGATTTTTTCCTTCATATCCGTGGTTCATAGGTTTTTTTATACTATGTATGAGTTGTATAAATAGAATTTGAGTAAAGAATGTGAATGATGGGTTCACGGGACCCACAGGGCAAAATATGATTGATTAAACCCTAACTTAAAGTAGTAAAATACAATGGTTTTGGTCATTTTCATTGGAAATCATATGGAATCAAACCTAAAGGGAGATTAGTTGGAGTTAAGACATTATGGGGTTACACCTTTCTTATGGTGTCACTCCTATAATTTTCAACTATACAAAATTTTAGAATATGTTTTTGCATTTTCCAATGTTCCTCAATGGAATGAGCTGTCATGCACGTGTAAGCTAAAATTTTGAATTGAAAACTAAGTATCTATAGTGAAGCACGCATTAGCACATGATTTTTTTAACAAATCTTTCAAATTTTTGGATTTTTCATGGTATAGTTTTAGACAATCCTCAGTAACTATCACTCTTGATGAAACTAGAAATCTAGGTTCCAGACAATTTAATAACTCTCAAAACCCATTTTCTTCTATAACCCAAAAATCTCATCACATGTTACAAATTTAGCTAGAACCCTTCAACATTCATCTAGACTATATGTGTGAGGGACCTAAGTTTTTGCAACCCTACATTGTCTCCCCTAAAAGGTTGAATGTATGCTAAAATGGGTTGATTTTTACCTTATGCGAGTTCTTGATACATGCTTTCAACTTCCTATTCGAAGAATTCATTCTATATTTAGTTGGGTGACAAGTATAGGAAGCCTGAAAATATCCACATATAGCTTTATGTTCCCTTCCCGTTTCATCTAATGGAAGTTTTTTGAAATGCTCCCAAATATAGACTTGTTTACAAGGGATTTGCCCTTTCCACCTACATTTGTAAAAGGTGTAACAATAGAGGTTGTAGTATTAGCAAAATTTGAAGCAAAAGAGTGTTGGCTAGAAATATTGCTAGGTTAGGGTTAGGGTTGGGATTGGCCATGAGTTTGTTTGGTACTATGATCTGTCATTAATACCTTGGTCCCTAAAAATATGATTCATGTTTGTAAAAATGAAGTTTAGATAATAACAGAACATAATCAACCATGACTAGCAAGTATAACTAATAGTGTAGATTTCTTAATCTTGGTTTTAAACAACAATATGTAATCTTCTAGGGAAAAATAGAAAAATTCTAAGAGATATAATAATTAGCCTCATAAATAGAATATTGAAGCTTGCCAAAACCATGCATGCTAAAAATGAAGTATTCAGTGAACATAAGTAACATAGATGTTCATATAGCAACACAATGAGACAGTTCGATCAAAATAAATGGTAAAATGGAAAAAAAAATTATGAGAAGTAAAGTTTAAGACTTTTAAAAGCTAGACAAATAGGAATTTGTTAATTTGCTATAATTATATGATCAAATAACAAGTAAGTACTAACAAGTGAGTACCTATATCATGTTATAATTTTATTTTTCTTATATATTAAACAACTTGCAAATTACTTATTGGGTAACAAAATAATAGTGCCTTTGAAATGAATAAGAAATCACTTCATCATGGTATTTTGGATTGGTAGTTGTAAGTCGTAGGTGTAAAAATACCACAAATTCATGCGTCTAATGTCAAAGAACAAAAGTATTCAACTTGCATATTCTTTTTGTCAAAGAATAGAAGTATTCAAGATTATCAATCAAACATTTGAAATTTTAGTAGAATAGATAGTTTATCTTTAAGGATTTCCATTCTTATCAAAGGCTATTCAATTGGCTCCTTGCATCAGAATTTTTTTAAGCAAGATTGATCACCAAACAAAATTATATACAAATACTTTATTTATTTATTTTTAATCAACTAACTCAAATTGCATTAGCAATCTTATTCAGTTGGAAAGGGAGTTTTAAACCATGTTTACATGATAGTGAGCAAGGTGTGACAACTAGCTATATCGATTAGAGTGTACGAGAATAGATTATAATGAGAATCAATAGGTAAAAAATATATCAGAATAGAACCACAAGAACAGATTGACAATCATGCTTAGCTATGATTGCATGTAGTGGATTAATGGTAAAACATAAAAGCAAGATGACGTGGTCAATGCTGTGCATGGCAGAAGCAAAATGTCTATGCTATGTGGTGGGTGAGGGTTGTTGGCAATATATAGATGAAGATGAACAACTAAGGGTAAAAGTGAGGGATGGTTTAGGTATCGTTTAGATTTGTTTGTGTGAAGCCGAGAAAGGGGGGACAAATCCAAGGAGAAAAGTGTGTGATTTCACCAAAGTTAGCTCTCTCTCTTTTCTCCCATGTATGAATAAATGTCTACATTGTTTTTGAATGTATGTATGTGTATTTTAAGCTATGAATTGTATTTTAATATGATGCCTATGTTCCATGGAACCATAGTATTGCATTATGTATTCAAATGATGCCTAGAATGTTTACATTGGTTTGTTTGAATGTGGAAAGGCCAACAACCTTCTATCTTCAGTGAGGATGAGCCAAGAGTCCTTAGAAGTGGTTGAGACCAAGAGAAATTCTCCCAAGAGTAAGGCTTAGTTCAAGGCTTTTGAGAAAAAAAGGTGAGGCAAGTCTAAGAACCTTAAAGAAAGTGGGTGAGGTTAATCCATTCATTTGGCAAATCTAAGTATGCTATGTGTGCTTTGTATAAATGCCAAGAATTCATCTTTAATTATTTTAAATGTTAGTATGTCATGCATACATCTTAAGGCTTGTATTACATTCTTTATGCATGATTGAATGAGAGATGAGCTATTAGGATTCTTTGAATCTCACTCCTTCCTCTCCAATATCTTAATATGCTAGGTGGAGCCAATGAACAAGGAAATGAAAGTCACTAAGGTAGAAGATAAAGCTTTGGCCTTAAATTGCTTGATTTTACTTATGTTGTAACCAAAGGAATGACACATGATATAATCTTTTGATAGAATTGATATAAAAAGAATAGAACATATGTAAATATCTTAATAGATGATGTATGTATAAAATTTGATGATAAATGGAATGTATTGCAATTTTTAGGTATTGAATGGCCATTTTAAGTACATGTTTCTTAACATATAGCTTGGGGATGAAAAATAAAATTCTATGTTCTGAAAATTTACACCTTTGAGACAAGTTTAGAGTGTCTTTTTAGGCTATTTCCCTGTGCCTAAGAGGTCATAAGAACCTTAGAAGCCATTTTGCCCATCTTTGAACCATTAAAAGATATTAAAATGACCTAAATGGCACCCTATAGCACATTCTAACCAAATGAAGGAATTTCTCCATGAAATTTGGTAGATATGTAGAGCTCATTGAGATTTTTTTGGGAAGCTAAAGCGTAAAAAAAATAGAGCTCTACACAATTAGTAATGAATTTTTAAAGTTGAGATTTTCAATTGGTTCTAGTATGTGCACTGTTCATGTAATTAGATTTGTTTTTTGTGTTATCCGATAGGCAAAAAGTGTCTAATACTTGTGAAATTTTATAAACATAAACTAGAAGTCATAAGGTTTCTATGGCTACCAAGATCACCTCATTTGGAGGTCTGAGCAAAAATTTATGCATTTTTTAAGTTTGTTGTCAATAGCAGTAGCGCCCCCTGAGTCTAGTTATTGTTTTATAGATTTCTAATGGCTAAAAGTATATGTTTTATTCTAGAATTATTTTTGGAATAAATTTAATATCTTTGAATTTCCAAAATGACCAAATTTGTATGATTTAAATTTTTATAGAATTAGTTATGAATTTTGAAAATTCACACCAGTAATATGAGATATTAGCCCAGACAGCAGCGACCTCAGTGGATTTCTAAACATCAAACGTCTTCCCCTTAATGATTCATGAGCTAAAATTATTTTTACCATGGGGTAGACATTTAGAGCTTTCTGGAATGGTAAATTTTGTTAGATTTTAATTTTTTTGGATTTAGTTATGAATTTCTGAAATTGTGACAGAAAAATTAAAAATTTGACCATGGCTAATTCATGGAAATTGGTGTGCTTCACCCACTTGTATGAGTTCCAATCCACTTTCTTGGATGGTTTTGAATTGTATTAGTATAATTAAATATGAGAATGAGTTTAATGGGTTCCCTTGGTTCATGAAATGCCAGATAAAAATTTTATTCACTACACAACGCATGAAAATGTAATATTTTAATGTCTTTTTCTTGGAAACTCATATGCCTCATGGAATAGGACCTAGAAATAGTATGAAATGAGTTATAGTATGATAGTGTTACACTTTTAACACCTTACAATGCCCCATGGATATTGTCCTTGGTCTGGCTATATCTGAAACTAGGTTCCATAGCTAGGGTTTTGCTTCTCCTAATCCATCTTCCCATCGCTTAGGAAAACGCATCCACATGGGGAGATTACTACTCCCACTTATAAGCCCCTAGCCCAGGTCCCTCCCTTCTGATGTGGAACATTACAATCCAACCCCTTTTAGGGCCAACCTGTCTTTAGGCTGTACACGCGACTAGGTCAGCTCTGATACCAAACACCTTATAGAGCCCTGTGGATATTGTCCCTGGTCCGGCCATGTCTAAAACTAGGTTCTATAGCCAGGGTTTTACTTCTCCTGAACCATCTTTCCATTGCTCAGGAAAACACATCCATGTGGAGAGAGTACTACTCCCACTTATAAGGCCCTAGCCCAGATCCCTTCTTTCAAATGTAGGACTTTACATTATACACTTAATCTATCATGATTTGATGTTCACATAAATAGTTGGAGTAGTTAATTAAAGGAGACGGAAAACAAGATCAAATAAAAAAGGTTACTACTCATTAACAATAATTAGAGTGTCTTCTTCTATGTTCAAACCACCTATTTTATGGTTGGTTGGTATAATTATAATAATAATGATAACAATGATTAATCATTCTCTCTCCATTTCCTACCATTAATGATCATCTTATACACAACTTATGTGTTTTATATCTTTATTTTGACTCCTATAACTAGTGTAGCTTTTGAAAGATGAACAAATCCCAAAGCCAAGAAATAGAAAAAGAATAGGAGAGTTTTTAGAGTCAAGAATAAATTTCATAGGCTTTAGGCTTATACAAGAGATTGCCTTAAAATATATTTATATCAAAAGAAATGAATTAAAAAAATAGAAGAACAAACATTTTAATATTTATTTCTCTTGAAATATATTTAGATAGAAAAAAGCAAATAAAAATATTTATTTGAATTTAAATAAGAAATATTTAAATAAAAGATATAATTTTCCTTGTTTTTTCTCCATTCTTGTACATAAGTTATAATACTAAAAATCGCTTAGTTTATGTATGTATAAGCTTTCTCATCATTTTTATGTTTCTTTATAGTTTTAGTTAAATGAAAGTTCAATATGTTTATATACTTTTCTTATTAGTATCTATAAAATACTAATGATGACAAAAGATTATTCAACTTGTGATTGCTATAAGCCTTTTTTATTTTTGAAAAAAATGCATAAGAAGATGAGTTAGAAAAAAAAGTTGAGTATTTAAAGCCATAAGACTTGTTTGACATGAGAGAAGAAAATGAGGATATTATTTACAAAAGTGAGCCATTCCAACCTCGACACTTGGAAATACTATTTTCAGACAGAGAAGGAAATTTGAACTTATCTAGGTTCAATGTTTGGCATCTTTTTCTTACACTTGTATTTGATAAACTCTTTTTTTTTATTCTTGATGGCTTGCATTTATGTCTATTAAATGCCTTGAAATTGTCCATGTTTTTTTTTCCTTCTTACATGAATCTTGATAATAAGGAAGTTCTTCAAGAAGAGTAGTTCAAGCCCATCTCGCATTAGCACTAAAGAACCCTTATTGTGTTTGACTCCTAATGCTAGTGTCCCATCAACATACATAGGTTCCAAGGCTATAATTCCAGCCATTGAGGCTATAGTTCTAGCCACTAAGCCTTCTTTAAAGATATTTAGGATTTTTTTCATTGATGAAGAGGCAAGGGAGGAACAAGACAGTCAACTTGCACGAGAGGAAAAGAGAGGATATTAATCTATTGATATCACAAGTAAGTAAGAAAAAATCCTTTAGTTTAGTTGAATTTAGTTACTTTAAGTTTGAATCCATTAATTTTAATTCTACAAATAAGACAAGAGACATTTGACGCACGACATTGACTTCCTAGAAGCTCTAGACACTACCTAAATGCCATAGAATCCTTGTGGATTGGAATGAGCATCTCTAGCTAATTGGAGAGGAAGGTGGCTTGTTAGATGTGATTTTAAGGTATGTTGCAACAATTTTACAACATTTCCCATTAGCTACTCAACTTGGACAAGAATTTCAAAACATTACAAGGATGACTATTCTAAGACTTAGATATAGATAACACATTGATTATCTTCATTTCATGGCTTGTTCATGTTCGTCCATATTAATTAATAATTGTATTTTACACTATAAACACACTTTGTGTTTGATGACATAAAAAGTATTGTATTCGATCTATGGGGTGAGAAGTGGAGGTAAAATAGGAAAAAATTGTTGATAAAACAAGAACATGGAAAGAGCTACTACGAATGGTCCTTAATGGGATGCTCAGAGAGGAATGAACAGTGTACACTCAACACCAACTTAACCCTAAGACTTTGGTAATAATAATTTTGTTTCCATATTTCTAATATTCTTAATAGATAAACTAAATGTACTAATCACTAGGGGATGATAGAGAGAAATAAAGCAAATAGAAGAAAGTAAACGATTTATCATACTGGTGGATCAAAGAGCTTTAGAAAGAAGGCTAAGATGGTAAACAACATTTGTTAAATAGTATAATTGACTTTTTGATTCAATATGAGATATGTTACAATATTTGTTTTATACTATATAGGAGGTTGAGCGTGGAGTCCCAATTACTAGAGGATATGTATGGACTACCATATATAAGCATAAGGATGGAAGTCCTGTGAATGAGCAAGTTAAAGCAATCATTGTAAATATAAGAGCATGTATAAATGAAGTGCTGACTTTTTATTTTGTTAAATTGATGAGTTGTTGAGATGTTGGAATGATTTTTTACTTTACGTGAACTTATATGATAGGATATCATAGATTCAAAATGAAAGATCCTCTTAAGAGATCTTGGGTCAAGATTCACTTGCCATTGTTTTAAAAAGCTAAGAGCACCTAGTTGAGTCTAGGGTTTGGGATTGGGTGCTTACCCATCCCAAGTGTTTTGCAAGCCTATTCACTCTTATAAAGTGGTTTTACGTTATAGGCCTATATATGTAAAGTTATAGTAGTAGGTGCAGGAACTAAAAAGATACCAGTAACCGACTTATGTAACTTTGGCATTCATCCTCTAGAGTTTTCAGGGTTAGCTACCCTTTGGACTAGCTAGTCTCATAGTTCTTAGGATAATTTTATAACTTTTTTCATTTTACTTGAATTATATAATTGAATATTTATTGTATATAATTTTTAGTTTGTTAATTATTCATTTCACTTTTATATTCAAGCACTAAATAATCAAAATAATGGAAACTTAAGAACACTAGCTCAATCTTTAAACCAAGCTAACAGGGATAATTAGTTTTTTTTTTATTTATGTGTGAACTTTAATTATAGTGTATTTGAACTTTAAAACTAATTAAACTTGTTTGAATTTTAATTATAAGTTATGACTGAATATGTATGAAATTGTTAATCATTGAATATGAATGGATTATGTGGTGATCAAATATGAGTACTGTAGGGGTTTAAAAAAAACAAATCCTTTGGCCAATTATAAAACTTATGGAGTGTTTTAAAAGAAATTTAATTTAACAACAATTTAAACCATCACTAGAACATAATGACCTAGCTATGATTACAAAAAATTTAACTAAACCAAGGGTTTAACTGCAAGTAAACCTAAACCCTTCGGTTTGACTATGGTATTGTGATCGCAATTAGACTATTTGGTATAACTATGATTGTAAAATTGTGGTTAAATTATAAGATAGTTAATTTTTTAATTGTAATTAAATCATTCATTACAAATGGCTTTATCGTAATTAAATCCATTAGTCATGGTTAAAATTGTGATTAATCTAAAAAAAATTGCAGCTAAGATTTTTTTTTTAGGTAGTGAGTGCTCATTTAAATGCAAGATAGTGAATTCGGGATAAATAAGTTAATATAAATGAATATATTTAAAGATTAAGTTAGTTACTAATTCTACTAATGAAGGTCAGGCAATTGGGATATGGAGGGTCAAAGATTTGTGTAATGGACATTTGGGTAAAAGAATAGATACTGTCATATTAAGCACACAACCGTTTATTTGTACAAAGGAATTTATTTATTTATAAGTTAAGAGCGTCTTGAGGGGCTTTTTAACGTAAATATACTTCCAAAAAAAATAAAAGAAAGATATGTAACAATTCTAAAACATATTCCAGATATATATAACTAATTTTAAAAAAATAATAATAATAATGGGACGCGGAGCTTCAGTCTCCGCGTCCCAAAAAATTTATTTTTTATTTTTAAATTAAGGGACGCGGAGTATGAAGCTCCGCGTCCTTTTTTTTTTTTAATTTTTAAATTTTTTATTTTAAAAAAAACTGACCTTGAGGGTCAATTTACTGACTCTCAAGGGTTAGCAAAAGCTGACCTAACTGACCCTACGTGGGTCAGTTTGACCCACGTAGGGTTAGTCAAACAGACCCACGGGTCAATATTGACCCGTGGGTTTTTTTAAATTATTAAAAAATTATTATTTTAATTAGTTTATTTTTAAAAAAATATAAATATAAATTTTAAAAAATAAAAATTTATTGTAATAAATAATTTTAATCTATTTATTAAATTTATTAATGATTTAAATATATATTAATTTTTTTGTATATTAAAAATTTTTATAATTTTATTAATTTTGCAAGTGTAAAAATTTATGTTTTGAGAAAATTTAAATAATTTTATTAAAATTTATAAAAGGTGATATTTAGATAAATAAAAACAAAAAGAATTTAAATAAGTTAATAAAATTATTTTTAAAATTATATTAATATGGGACTTTTTTAAATGAAAAAAATTTTAATTTATATATTGAAGAAGACAATGATTTAATTTATTTATTATTTAAATTTATATTAATTTTTTTAATATTAAAAAATAAGAAATATTTAAAATTTTTATAATTTTGGAAGTGTCAAGAATTTATGTTTTGAGAAAATTTAAATAATTTTATCAAAATTTGTAAAAGGTGAAATTTAGATAACTAAAAAGTAAACAAGAATTTAAATAAATTAATAATAATATTTCTAAAATTACATTTATATGAGACTTTTTTAAATGGAGAAAAAATTGTAATCTATATATTGAAAAGACAATGGTTTAATTTAATTATTATTTAAATTTATATTAATTATTTTTGTATATTTAAAAGTACAATATCTTTAAAATTTTTTATAATTTTATTAATTTTGTAAGTGTTAAGAATTTATATTTTGAAAAAATTTAAATAGTTTTATTGAAATTTGTAAAGGGTGAAATTTAGATAACTAAAAAAAGTAAACAAGAATTTAAATAAACTCATAAAAGTATTTCTAAAATTACATGTTTTAAATGGGAAAAAATTTTTAAATGGGGAAAAAATTTTAATCTATGAAAGGAAGAAACAATGGTTTACTTTATTTATTATTTAAATTTATATTAATTCTTTTTGTATATTTAAAAAAACAATGTCTTTAAATAATTTTATTAAAATTTGTAAAAGGTGAAATTTAGATAACTAAAAAAGTAAATAAGAATTTAAATAAATTAATAGAAGTATTTCTAAAACTATATTTATATGGGACTTTTTTAATTGAAAAAAAAATTTTAATCTATATATTGAAGAAGACAATGGTTTAGTTTATTTATTATTTAAATTTATATTAAGTCTTTTTGTATATTTTAAAAAACAAGATCTTTAAAATTTTTTATAATTTTATTAATTTTGTAAATGTTAATAATTTGTGTTTTGAGAAAATTTTAATAATTTTATTGAAATTTGTAAAAGGTGAAATTTAGATGACTAAATAAGTAAACAAGAATTTAAATAAATTAATAAAAGTATTTATAAAACTACATTTATATGGAACTTTTTTAATTGGGGAAAAAATTTTAATCTATATAATGAAAAAGACAATGGTTTAATTTAATTATTATTTAAATTTATATTAATTATTTTTGTATATTTAAAAAAACAATGTTTTTAAAATTTTTTATAATTTTATTAATTTTGTAAGTGTTAAGAATTTATGTTTTGAGAAAATCTAAATTTCACCTTTTATAAATTTCAATAAATTTATTTAAATTTTCTCAAAACATAAATTCTTAACACTTAAAAAATTAATAAAATTATAAAAAATTTTAAAGACATTGTTTTTTTAAATATACAAAAATAATTAATATAAATTTAAATAATAATTAAATTAAACCATTATCTTTTCAATATATAGATTACAATTTTTTCTGCATTTAAAAAAGTCTCATATAAATGTAATTTTAGAAATATTATTATTAATTTATTTAAATTCTTGTTTACTTTTTAGTTATCTAAATTTTACCTTTTACAAATTTTGATAAAATTATTTAAATTTTCTCAAAACATAAATTCTTGACACTTCCAAAATTATAAAAATTTTAAAGATTTCTTATTTTTTAATATTAAAAAAATTAATATAAATTTAAATAATAAATAAATTAAATCATTATCTTCTTCAATATATAAATTAAATTTTTTTTTTCATTTAAAAAAGTCCCATATTAATATAATTTTAAAAATAATTTTATTAACTTATTTAAATTCTTTTTATTTTTATTTATCTAAATTTCACCTTTTATAAATTTCAATAAAATTATTTAAATTTTCTCAAAACATAAATTTTTACACTTGCAAAATTAATAAAATTTTAAACATTTTAAACATTTTTAATATACAAAAAAAATTAATATATATTTAAATCATTAATAAATTTAATAAATAGATTAAAATTATTTATTACAATAAATTTTTATTTTTTAAAATTTATATTTATATTTTTTTAAAATAAATTAATTAAAATAATAATTTTTTAATAATTTAAAAAAACTCACGGGTCAATATGACCCGTGGGTCTGTTTGACTGACCCTACATGAGTCAGACTGACCCATCTAGGGTCAGTTAGGTCAGCTTTTGCTAGCTCTTAAGGGTCAGTAAACTGACCCTCAAGGGTCAATTTTTTTAAAAAAATTAAATAAAAAGAGACGCGGAGTATGCTGGCTCTTAAGGGTCAGTAAACTGACCCTCAAGGGTCAATTTTTAAAAAAAATTAAATAAAAAGGGACGCGGAGCTTCATACTCCGCGTCTCTTAATTTAAAAAATAAATAAATCTTTTGAGATGCAGAGGCTAAAGTTCCGTGTCCTATTATTATTATTATTATTTTAAAATTAATTATATATATCCAAAATATGTTTTAAAATTGTTACATATCTTTTTTTTATTTTTTTTTTAAATATATTTACGTTAAAAAGTCCGTATTGAGGAGACGTTAACTTTCGGCGCCGTTTCTATTGTCTCTCCCTTTAGTTTCTTTCCTTGCGCGTGACCCACGTGGGCGGCGAGGAGTCTCAATTTTTTATTTTTTAAACTTTCTGATTACAAAAAATTGGTGAAGTTTGAAAGAGAAAGACATAAAAAATTGGTAAAATTGCAATGAATATGAAATATTAATAGAAAAAAAATATAAGACTTCTACTTTTATGTCTTTGCAATTTGAAACTTTAGAATTTCCGGGAGTGGGCAGTTTTTTACTGCCATGAAGCGCCTGTATAAAAAGCACAGAGATATACAACTAGTTGCCTTCTTGTGCGTCACAGATATTCTGAAGCGAAAAAAATTTAGAATGAAACCCATTATAGTGAAAGGGTGAAAAAGATTTAAAAAAAAAAGATGACATCTAGAAAAAGAAACACGAAACCCAAGACAGGGAAGTAGATCTCCGCGTACTCAATATCTTCATATTCTTTGTCCCGTTACTCACAAAATTTACTTCTTTTATTATTTTTTTTAATTTAAAATAGTCTCCTTATTACAGAGAATATAAAACAACATGAGCATTATAAACGTGAGAGAATCCAGATCTCCAAAGCAGCCGCACTGTACATTACCTGTCTACAGTGTCAGACTTTACAGTATAAAAGGTGTTACCGACACTTGAACTAGGCCGTCAGAAGAAACCTAGTTAATTATGGCCACCATTACCAAATCTTCAATCTTCACCCCATCCTTACTCCTCCTCCTCCTCCTTCTAACCAATCCAAGCCATGCCTTTGAGTACAAAGAAGCAACCATCGATGGCATCCAAAGCGCTTTCAAGGCTGGTGAACTCACCTCCGTTCAGCTCGTTGAGCATTACATAGCTGAAATCAACCAACGAAACAGTACTCTCTTTGCCCTCATCGAGCTGAACCCAGACGCAAGGTCCCTGGCCCAGCAAGCCGACCAGAACCGGACGGCGGGACAGGAAGGCAGAACCAAGCTGGCCGGAATACCTATTCTTCTGAAGGATAATATCGGAACGAACGACAAGCTGAACACCACGGCTGGCTCCTACGCGCTGCTTGGCTCGGTGGTGGCTAATGATGCCTTTGTGGTGAACAAGTTGAGGGCTGCTGGGGCCATCATTCTGGGTAAAGCTAGCTTAACCCAGTGGTCTGGTTTTCGTTCTTTTGACGTGCCAGCAGGTTGGTCATCCAGAGGTGGCCAAGGAATAGTAAGTTATTTTTTATTTTCTATTTAATAGAAAGAAGTAGTGAGTTAATTATTTGAACCTTATTAACTAACATTGATTATTGAAACTTGAAAGCTATATATATATGAAGCAGGGACCCATTTTTGGACGCAACTGAGTGTTAGACGATATGTAAGAATAAAAAAGATCTGGGTAAATTCTTATTATTATTTGTTTTGAAAGTTGTCTAAAATATGATTTTTTTTTAATTTTAAGAAAGTTATATTTTCTTTTCTTAAAATAGAATAATAGGCTACACTTATTTCTTTATCACCAAAGATAACATACAACTATATTTAGTTTGATTAAAATATTATTATATTGATTATTTATATAATATCATTAGTTTTAAATATGTATTTAGCTAATATAAAAATATTCAACTTCCTAAATTCTAAATAAATTAAATTTATAAATTTTAATATAAAATAAATAACATTAACCATAACAATGTGTAATATATAATTTCTAATAATTTATATTTTAATAAAAAATAAATATTATTTTTGTAAGTATTTCAATTATATTTTATCTTTTAACAAATTATTTTGTTACATTAATGGAAAGAAAATCCATTTTCATTAATTATATGTAATATCTATTATACTTTTATAATTATTTCTCAATAATATTTATTTATTTATTTATTTTTAAAGTAACGGCACAAAGGTTATTTCTATTTTTAAAATTATTTTTTTCATTTTCTCTTCCAAAATATTTCTTTTCTATCATGTGTACCAAATGAATTGTTGAAAAATTGTGTGAATTTTCATAATAAAAAATTGTGTAATTTAAACATTTTTCAAAAGAGCGAAAACATTATTTTTTTAATTTAAATTAGTTAATCCCAAGACAAAAAATATTTTAATTATATAATTCTTGTCTATTATTTTTGTTGTACTTGAATAATTTAAATATTATAATTTAACATTCTTATAGTAATAATTCGTCTAGCATATATACTTTTTTTAAAATTTTAATTTAATTCTTATAGTTTAAAACTTAATAATTGGATCTATAGTTTTAAAATTTTTAACTTATTATTGATGTTTAATTTCTTTCAATAATCCATTATATTTTATTGATAAGGCTAACTATATATCATCCTAACACTTCAAATACATATGACTCAAGCAAATTCATTTATGTCACTTGAAATAAAGGTTACATCAATTTTATTTCATTATATATCTTCACCTATTTATTTTTAGCATAAATCATGCATATTCAATATGATAAGATAGAATATAATTGACAAAATAAGCAATATCTAATAGCAAAGATTAAACTAAAATCTTTTAACACTTTAAGGATCTAATTACAAATTTTCAAATAATAGAGACAGATTAAAAATTGAGTGAAATTATAATAATTAAATTAAAAAAATAATTTAACCTTTTTATTTAGTAAATTATTTGAAATAATAGTAATTTAAGTTACTTAAAATATAGGACAATGTGATTTGTATTTTTTTAAGTAAAGTAAATCATTAAATATAAGTTTAAGAATAAAGATATATATATATATATATTTGTAATATTGTAATGTGCTCTTTTATTTATTTATTTTTTTAAAATTGATGTTTCAATGTATTTGTGTCTGATTTACAGCTTTAACGTCTCGATTAAATTTCGTCTATGACCTTTCTTTTTCTTAAAAAATACTTCCTGGGAAATAAACTAACTTCCATTACATTGAAAATTTGTGTATATGCAGAATCCTTATAATAAAAGTCTAGAAGTTTGTGGGTCGAGCAGTGGACCAGCAATATCAACAGCAGCAAACTTAGTGACAGTGGCTTTAGGAACTGAAACTGATGGATCCATCATTTGTCCCTCCGCATATAACTCAGTGGTGGGATTCAAACCAACTGTTAATCTCACTAGCAGATCTGGCGTCATACCTATTTCTCTCAGACAAGACACAGTTGGGTAGGTGGATATATATATATTATAGTTTTAAATTGTGGTTATGGTTGCAGTTAGGATGTGGCTTGGACTGCATTAGTAATATTGCGGTTGAAACAATGATATATATAGACACACACACACACATACTAAATTATTTTTTCCGTGAGAATATTGGTATTGATTAACTTGATCTCTATAATGTTGGATTGGATGGATTAGGCCTATAGCGAGGACAGTAACAGATGCTGTTCGTGTTCTTGATATAATTGTGGGAAAGGATGACAATGATACAGGTACTGTAAATGCATCAACACATATCCCACCAAATGGCTACGCACAGTATCTTAATTCATCTGGTCTAAGGGGGAAGAGGCTGGGAGTATTGAGAAACCCTGATAATTTCAACATCACCGTTGGTTCCATTGAGAATGCAACATACGAGGCGGCTTTCCAAACTTTAAGGTAATCATGCCACAACGAGGGGAAAGATTAGTTTTGATTGAAGGAGAAAACTTTGTTTGCAGTTTTCGGGGTTTTACCATCATTTTTTTTTAAATAAAAAGATGACAAACAGAGATCTTTTTCAGTATCGAAATGATTGGTCATTTGAAAAATCCCTCCTCATGTTATGGTTTTATTAAATAGGTTGATAGAAACAACTATAAAGTTTTATCTCAAGTCTTGTTCTTCGTTAAACTCTCTGTTTGAGACTTATTAATAAGAAGTGGAGGATAATGAAAATTTTTCTAAAATCATTCCTCTATTTTTAAGTTTTTGGTGAAAATTTTCCCATTTTAGGAGAAAGAGTAGTTATAAATCACAAAATATTATGTAATTTGTTATTTCTTTAAATTACATATCAGTAAACTAAATTATTATAAATAATCATTTTAGTGGAAGATAATTTTATAAAATAACATCATGATCATTTTCATCTTTTTAGTTTAGTGTAAATTATATGAATTTCTTTTAATTTTGTTGAAATTATACAGACTGTTTTTTATTTTTAAAATATACACTTTATTCTAATTTTTAAATTTTTTTATTAAAATACTCATTCCCCAATTTTAAATTTAAGTTAATGGGGGGGGGTATTCTAGTAAAAAGATTAAAAATAAGATCATAATATAATAAAATTTTTTATTTCAAAAGATATCTACATATATTTTGAAAAGTAAAAAAAAATTATGTGTAATTCTAATGGTACTCAAAGAAAATTTGAATAATTTACCTATATTTATACTGTCCAGTTTAAACCTCCAGACAAAATGAAAGAATAATTATCGTTTAACCGTCGCTATTCCTCTCGTTTCTATCATTTCCTTTAATTTCTTTGGATTGCTGAACATACCTTCAATTTTTAAAAGCTGTATGTTAAATAAGATGTTTTCAGTAGCTTCATGTGCTTCTGCTTTTCACAAGCGACAAGTACTTGTGTTCTGTAATATAATTAGACATGCTAACATTTGTGCTCTGTTTGCAATCAATATATATATATATATATCCAGAAATCAAAGTGCAACTTTAGTAGAAAATTTGGTGATAGACACTTCAGAATTTTTCGGCCCTGAATTAACAGCATTGCTGGCGGAATTCAAGCGAGACCTGAATGCATACCTCGCACAGCTTCAGTACTCTCCTGTGAAAACCTTGGAAGACATCATAGCATTCAACAAAAATCACACACAACTTGTGAGTTTATAAAATAATATTATATACACATACGCTTGTTAAGTGGGAAGAGTAATTTTATATAAAAATAATAATTCATTATCATTATATCACAAATTAATGACAAAATTGATACAAAAATTAATAAAAATGCTTATTATACATTTATGGCAATTTATGTTAATATTACCCATGAAATTGTGATATAATGACAGTTAATTACTCCTCTCATTTGTGTAGATATAACAAGAAATATAACATTAAAATTTATAACCATGTTTTGAATAACTTTGGCAGGAGAAAACAGAGGAATATGGACAAGATTTGCTTGAACAGGCTCAATTGACAAACGGTATCAATCAAACAGTTCGAGATGCACTTTCGAAGCTGGAAAACCTTACCAAAAACGGGTTCGAGAAGTTGATGAATAATAACACGCTTGATGCTTTGATGTTCACAGCAGGAAGTGTGCCTTTTGTTGCAGTTGGTGGATTCCCAGCAATTACAGTCCCTGCAGGATATGATAACAACAACAACCCTCTTGCCCTTAGCTTTGCAGGGCTCACGTTTCAAGAGCCCAAGCTTATTCAAATTGCCTTCGCCTTTGAGCAAGCAACGAAGAAGCGAGTAGCTCCTCCCGATAATCTGCAGATGGTTCAGGAGAGTGAGGGTAAGGAGCTCATAGCACAAAGCTAAATAGCTAAGGGAGTTTCCTAAGCTGATCCATAACTAAATAAATTTGAGTACTGGTCTATACCCAGGACTTTTATGCCATGGCTTGCCCTAATTAGGCTGCCCTTGTTGTTGTAGAATCTCTGTACGTAATATCTAAGTAGTAGATAAATCCATGATGATGATGGTTATAATAACTATATATCATTATTATTATCACTATTATTATTATTTGTTAAGAATAGTTTGAAAAATTAGGAATTAACTTTTCCAAAGACCAAATACCAGCCAACTAAGGTAACTTAGAATCAAGAGATGAATTTTTTGGAAGACATCAGTCAATTGGTTAAAAGGACTAGTTGACTAGTTCAATATAAAAACAAAAGGGTTTGGTAGATACCAGTCAATTGGTTTGACACCGAAGCAAAAGAGTTTGCTTCCACTAGCCATTAATCAATTGGTGATTGAGACTAGTCGATTGGGCTAATCTAGGCAGTCAACTAGTGATCAACCCAGTCGACTAGCATTAGTCCACAAATCAATTTTGGAGAGGCAACAATCAACTAGTCGGCAAATGAACTTTAGATATTTTTTTTTTAAATTTTGGTACTTGTTGGATTGAATAGTCATATGTTTTTAATTTTAAAAATAGTCAAATGACTATTGGAATGTATAGAAAATCTTAAAATACATTCAAGTAACATATTTGAAAAATTGAATTTCAAATTCAAATGTCATTGGTAATGGTTTAAAATTAATTCTATAAATATTTGATTCTGGACATATAAAAAAGATTATGAGAAAGTTTCTTCGCTATCTCACATTCTCTAAACCTTATATGCACTCTTGAAAGATAGAGTTTCATTTTTTTTTAGTGAAACCTTTTAGGGTACTTTGGATAACTCCTAAAAACAAATTTGCGGCAATTAATAGAGGCATATATTACTTTAAGGATAGTGTGTTCTCCACATTCTAGTTTCTAACTCCATTTTTGCACTATTTCTTTACAATCTTAAAATAATATTGTGAATACTGTATTTTATTTGGATATTTCCAAAAATACCAAAAAAATTACATTAAATTAAAAAATTTTGTTATTTTGGGTTTTTATTTAATTTTTAAGTCATTTTCACCATTTGAATCATTTGAATTTTCATGTCATTTTTGTTATTAGAATCAAGTTTAATATTTGGGTCAATTTTAATTCAATTTTGAGTTACTAAAATAATTCAAAAAGATTATTAAAAAAAAGAATCCAAAATAAAAACCCCAATGTATGGGTTTGTAGGGCCTAAACGACCTAGTGAATCCATCACTACTTGGACTATTTGGACTAGGTCGGGTTTGAGACAAAACTAAAAATGGGACAACATGGAAGGAAAAAGTGTGATGGGATATCAGGTTGGGATGAGATTTAAGATAAATGTTCCTAGCACTTTAGCTCAACTCAGCCTAATATATTTAATATAATATTCATGGTCTTAAAAACCAAACCGAATTGGCCAGTTCAACCGATTCGACCGGGAACCGGTCCCTGGTCCAGTCCGGTTGGTCTAGAAAATCGATCATCTAAAAAACCGGTTTGAACCGGTCCTAGTCAATTTTCTTTTTTTTTTTAATTTTTTATATAATAGTAAATGTTATGAGCTTTTTGAAATTATGTTGAAAGATATGAAAACTTAAAAAAAAAATTTACCAACATATCATTAGCAATCATTTTAATCGTTAATTTTTTCTTTAAACATAAATTTATAGATGCATTAATTCTTTAGTATACATTAAGAATTTAAGTGTCTTAGTGAATGGCTTCTTATTATGCTGGTGATAATTATTATAATATATTGGTATTGATACTTTAAACAATCACATACAAATAAAGAAATTGTTATTAATTATATACTTAAAGGGTTTATAATTATATATTATTATACTTAATAGTTAATTAGTAACATATTAACTAAATATTATTAATATATTATAACAATTGTTAGACCAATACATTAAAAAGTCATTGATAATACATTGGTGTACTTAATTCTTTGATTTTGGTTATATAAATTTTACCAAACACATATTCTATAGCCTTAACAAAAAAAAAGTTTTAAACCATCACACAAAATATAAATAGATTAGGATCCTCTTTAATTAAACGCAATTGCAAAGGAAAGACACATATAATAAACCCTCAAAGAGTTCAATTTTATCACTTCTTTATTTTTTTTATATTTGCTTTCTATTATGTTTTATTTCTTAATAATATCCCTTTCAAATATCAAGATATTTAGCCAAAATCACTATTTATTTTTTTATTTTTTAAATTTTTTTAATGATAAGTAGAATCTTAATATAATTTAGAAACTTTAAAAATTTAATATTAAATACTATTAACTTTTAATCATAAGTAATTTTTATAATATATTAAAAAATATTAAATTAGTAATCAAATATTTAAAATTTGCTAATATTTATTTGTTATATTAAAATTTTAATATATAAAATTTTTAATATATATATATTTAATTATTACTAGTTCGACTATGGTCCGATCAATAAACTATGAACCAGTGTTTTCACTGGTTCGATAATCGGTCCGGTTTTAAAAATATTGATAATATTAAAAAATACCCCTTGACTATTTTAGATCAAACGATCTTCCCTAAACCTAATTTCCATTTTTCGTTGTTCTAATCCATTTTATCTCTCAATCTCTGAGGCTTTGACCCTTTCATCTCTTAATTTCTTGATCTCTCTTTCTCCTCCTTCACTGCCATTCTGCCATTCACTCTTAAGCTCAAGCTTGCAGCAAAACCCTCGTCCCTCACAAGCTTCAATAATCTTTCACATGAACTCATGACTTGCGAATCATCCACAAACCACAACAATGCCATTTCTTTGTTGCCTTCCTTTGCAAATACAAGGTGTATGGTCTTTTCAACTTTGTGTTTGCTATTTTACTTCTTTGTTGCCTTCCTTTATTTCTTCATTGACATGATGCTTCTTCTTTTTTTGGGCCAATGATGTCATTAACAACATCTTTTTAGGGCTAAGCATTTGTTTGAAATTATTGTAAAATTATTGAGCTATGATTTGGAATATAATATCTTTTGATGCCATTAGAACCATTAACAACATCTAACATTGTAAAATTGTTCATTTGTGATTTGGAATATAATATTGAAATTCGTTTGAAATTAATATTGAATCAAATATGAGGCTTTAATCGTATAATTTCTATTAAAGCCTTTAGAAGCTTTGTAATTTGTATGATCCAATAATTTGTATTGAAGCGTGTTTTCAATTTAGGGCATTTTCTTGATTTAATGAACTATTATTATAAGTCATAAATATGAGGCTGGTTAATAATCTAAGGTAGGTTTAATGAACTATTATTATAATAATCAAATTGGAAGCATTGAAATCAATAGTTCAAATGGCTATTACTTGATTATTGATTTCTTATCAATTCATTGACTTGCCTTTTGCTCTTTATTGTCTAGTTGTATAATAATGAATATTGAAAAAAAAGGAGAAGAAAAAATGTATTATTATTTATAAACTCATATGTGAATTTCCTTTGAATAAACTTTTTAAGGACAAAGTGACTAATGGCAACCTAAAGTACTTAAGAAACCCAAGGTCATCCCCATCCTAGTCCCAACCCTAATCTACCAATACTCCCACCTAACACTCCTTGCCTCAACTATTGTTACTATTGCAACCTCTATTGCAACTACAAATTCTACAACTATTGGAACAAAGAGAAAACCTCATACAAACAATATAGTTTTTAGAAGCATTTTAAAATACTTTTGTTGATTGAAACAGGTAGGGAACATAAAGTTGTATGTAAATACTATAAGGTTTCTTATTTGCGTTAGTCAATCAAACATAAAGCAAGTGGATTGAATACGCATATGAAAATATGTAACAAGAACTTGCATAAGCTGATTAATCAAACTATGTTAGTATATAATGAGCCTTCTAGGGAAGATGTTTTAGAGGGGTTGCTTAAAGAAGAACCTTAGTCCCTTACACTTACAATGTAGATAATTGTCAAAAAGCTTTAGCTGAATTTGTAATATGTGATAAAATATCCTTTTGGATTATAGAAAGGCATGGGTTTTGAAAGCATAGCTATTGTCTAGAGCCTAGGTTCCCAATTCTGTCATGATATACAATTGCTAAGGATTGTTTGAAATTCTTTAATGATGAATCCAAGAAGTGTAAGAAGTTATCTAAAAAAAGTATGTATGCTTGTTTGCCTCACTATGGACACATCAATGTCAATTCAAAATTTTAACTATATGTGTCTCACAACTCACTTCATTAATGAAAATTAAAGATTACAAAAATGGATTCTCAACTTTTGTATAATTGAAAATCATAAAGGTGACACCATAGGAAAGGCAATTAAAAAGTATTTATTGGGATGTGGGTTTGAAAGAGTGTTCATAATAACTATAGATAATGCAAGCTTTTATGACATGTCCATGGCCTATTTAAAGAAAATATTGAAAAACTAAAATGGGTTAATGTGTATTGAAGACTATTTTAGTTTGAATTGTTGTCATTACAAAAAAAAAGAGGCTTTTAGTGGCGACAAAAGTCGCTGCTAAAAATAAACAAGTTGCCACTAAATCTTTTTAGTGGCGACAACCTTGTCACAAATACAACTGTAGCAAAAGGCTTTAGTGGCAACAAAATGAGTCGCCACTAATAAAATGACAATCAGTGGCGACCCTTGTCGCCACTAAATGTCGATGTTTTAGGTGGGATGACAGGTGGCCATTAATTATAGTTTTAGTGGCGACCATCAGTCGCCACTAATTTGTATAGTTTTAGTGGCGACCTATATTATCGCCACTAATTATAGTTTTAGTGGCGACGGATGGTCGCCACTAATATTGTTAGTTTTTAGTGACAATTGATAGTCGCCACTAATTCTTTTAGTTTTATTACCAACCAATTTTCACCACTAATTCTACTAGTTTTAGTGATAAATTCTAATTATGTTGTCGCCACTATTTTTTTTTGAAGCAATAATTTTTTAAGCATTTAGTGATGACTTATGTCGCCATTAAAGGTGACGAAAATTTTTTGTAAAACATTCTATTTGTAATTACACTTTATTTGTCCAAAAAAATAACAGAATTCAAATGGTTCTAAAATTAACTTCAGAAGATATAAGAAGGTAATGATAAATTCAAAGTACAACAACTAAATTGAATTACATCAAAAGAAAATTTTAATTAAAGACAAAGAATAAACTCAATAAAGTCATAATCAAATACATAATTAACAATGAGGAAACTAAAGCAACAAATTGTACATTCACTAGTAATAGTTGTTGAACTTCTAAAAAAAACTAGTGAGGTGAAATATATTTAATATGCTCTGTTAATCTTTGAAGCTCACTCAACCTGTAAGAGGAGGAAAAAGAAAGTGTTATTGAATTTAATACTAGTAATTACTTTGGGCTAAAAGAAAAACAATAGCAGTTAAAATATCAAATAGCATTTAAATTAAAATTTGAACTTTGAACCATGCTTAAATAAATAGATAAACTAGTAGGAAAGAAGCAGTGATTTATAGACATACCGCTATTTATCTAGATTCATTGAGTTGGTCTACTTGAAATATTGCTACTTGAAGGTAGATGTCCCTATAAGAATTTTTAAAAAAGCAATAAGCATTGTTTATTCTTATAAACAGAAAAGAAAGTGTGTTATATACCTGCTGTTGTAATGTGGACAACAAGGCAGCAACTTGTGCGCGAACTTCATCCTGCACTTGTTGGGCCATCTGAGATCGCTCTTACTGGAGCTTCCGTTCAAATTCTTCTTGCATTTTTTGCTCCATTTCTTCACGTTCTTATGCCATCTAGGCACGGTCCTCTTCCCGTTTTCGTTCCATTTCTTCCCGAACTTGTTCTATTGCAGATGACACCCTATAGTCCACGTCAACTTGGTCAATGGGTGTCTTTTTTAGGGGTTTCTTTCCATAACCCTTTCCACGAACAAACCCTGACCGTGCACCTAATACAGTAGATAAAATTTCATCTCCAGTCATGCGAGATTCAACTTCAGATGATTGTTGTCGAATAACAAGCTCATGTAGACAACCCTTCAGTTTAATTAACAAATTAAAAACACATACAATAAATTGTAATTAGACAAAGATTAAAAATTGAAAAATGTTGAAAAGTTACATGAATCTCTTGTGACTTGGGATCAGCCCATTCTATCTCCCCATCCTTTGTACGACGAGTGTGTTGCGCCTCCCACACCACGTCAGGTCCTGCTGGTTCACTAGTAATGGGATCCCTCTAGAATATTTTGTAAATAGCATTATCTCATCGTATAATGATAAAGAAAACAAAATTATTATATAGAAGTACAATGGTAAATAAAAAATGAAAAGACCGTCCTTACCAGACTATGCTCTACCTTCGCAAATGACCACGTGCCACATGTATGCTTGGTTACTTGCTTTCCTCTATTTAGTTTATTTCTATTACTCATCACCTACAAGTTGATGAAAATATTTATTATTATTTAAAGACAGTTATGAGAATTGTATATAAGGAAACAAGGTCAAATTATATTGTAGAACAAGAGTACATTACCTTAAAATCTTCAGTAGCCCAATGCTGGAGCAACCACTCCCAATCTATAGGATGCACATCAGCTGGTCGAACTACACGCCTATCTTCATTTGTATCCAAAAATTTGACAAGATCATGTAACTTTGTCTTCCAACTCCTATACAATCTTCGTAAAGTGCTAAGAGTAAAGCGCTTCATCAACGACTCAGCTTGACCCTCTCGTTGTTTAAATTTATCCTACAGACCACAAACATAAATAGTTATAGTTACATATGTAAAGGGTCTAAAATTAATAAAAAAATTTAGTTTATATAATTTTCTATACACAAACATATTATCTTAACCTTTAACCACATAATATCCCCATATTTTTCTTGTTGAGTAGGCTAGTCACCATCTCTAAATAAACAAGTGGTTCAAACCACCAAACCACAATAACTGGAGAACTCTCGAGCGCCATCTCCAACAGCCCGCTCGAAGTCTTCAAGGATGTCAATAATAATCTTTCTACCATGTTTTGTCTTCAAATCAACAGACATACACTTATATTTCCCTCGGCCTTTCTTAATAGTGCTACAAGAAGCTGAATAAGACATGTAGGTCATAAAAAATCATTACTTAGATAGACATATATGTGTGTGTGTGTGTGCATGTGAGGGGGGAGAAAAAAACTATAATTAATCAAAATCTAAAGGTGATTATACCCGCACTACTCTGGTTCAGTGATGGTTGCATGGGTGGAGAATCTTCATGTTCTTGTTGTGTCACAGATGGTGGTAGTGTGGGTGGAGTAGACTCTCTACTCTCAGAAACATTCCCTATAACAAGTCGTGGGGTTGATGTCACATCACCTGTGTAATCGTGTCTCAACCGACCACGACCATGCCCATTCCCTCTTCCCCCCTTCCACCAACCCTGCCACGTCCACCACTTGACATTTTCTGCAGAATTGTAAATAAAATGTGAGATACAATAATTTGAATTCAAATGCTAACTTGAATATATAAACATAAGGCAATATGTTTGTAAGTACACTACCATAAAACAATTAATCTAAGCTATAAGTAGTATCATTTGTGTCACTTGCATCATCATCATCAAGTATGTCCTCCTTATAGTCTTTATCAGTAGACATATCTTCATCAAGTATGTCTTCTCCATCTTCTTCATCAGTGGATACATCCTCATCATTGTCATTAATGAATTCATCCACCTCAACAATTACATTTGGCTCACTTGGTCGAGGGCGTTCACTTGAGTAGTTTATTGTTTCTGGTTGAATGTCATCCCTATGAAGGCAAATCACTAGGTCAATGCCTATATCACCACTAGTAGTCAAATCTACTTCAATTTCAATCTGCTGATAAGCCTCATCGCTTAATAATTCTTCATTGTCCCTAGCTACGCCATCATCAGTCATCTCTGGCATATTAAAGAAGTCATGAGGATTTGTTTTTACAACAACAAGCCAATTTGGGTCATAATTGTCCTCTAGGTAAAACACCTGTTCTGCTTGAGATACCAAAACAAATGGTTCATTTGAGTTCAATGAGTATCGGGTGTTGACACTTGTAATTCCATATTTGTCCACCTTGTATCCTCTTCCTAAATGACCCACATCCCACCAATGACACTTGAAGAGATACACTTTCTTATTCCCAATGTATGACAATTCATATATATCTTCTAAAATACCATAATACTCTTTTGTCTCATCTGAATCATCACCCCTCACAAGGACTCCACAATTCTATGTTCTTCTACCAGAGGCTCGATCTTGAGTGTGAAATCTAAATCCATTCACTATAAATGTGGAATAACGATGGACCATTTTTAGCGGTCCAACTCCAAGGCTTATAATAATTTTAAAATTTATTATTATATGTTTGGCATGTTTAATTTAAGAATTATTATAATTCTTGATATGTTTAATTCATGCATTATTATTTGTTTTGATAAATTCTCTTAGAACCCTGCAAATTTAATTCAAATAATATATCATTTAATTATTTGTGTAAAGGAGAATATTTAAAGACTCATACTTAGAAAACTAAATTCAAATTTATTCCTATAAATAAATGACTGTGCTACTAAGTTTCTTTAATCTTATCCTTAAACTTCTATTAATAAGTTAGTAAATCTTGTTAGCATAATTAATTATGTATTATTCTAATGCTTAAAATATAATGTGTGATTTTTCCCAATCCTATAATTTATTTTTATATAGCTCATGTACAGTATCAACTTTACTACTAAAAATTTATTTTTCAATTTAATATTTTCATAGTTTATTAAAATTATGAGTGAAAATTTATTAAATATCTTACTATTTTAAAATAAAACTAGTAAGTATCTGTTGCATGGGCTGAAGAAACTTTTTTCTCCATGAATGGTGCATGAATGGGCATTAGAACTGATATAAAATTAGTCATCCAAATGGCAAACCAAAATACGATGACATGTGCGTATATATATATGAGTCAGATGTTGTAGGTGGTTGAATAAAATGTTGAGATTGGCTAAATGATAAATGGGCAAAATTCGGCCTCTTCTTGTTTTTGAAAACTATGCACCTCTCTTCCATTTAAAATGCAAACATAAATGGTACGGTACTCAAATATTACAATATCTTATCTAGTTAGCCGTTATACATCGGATCAAAATATTTAAAGATAGATGATATTATAAAATTAAAAAGATTATATGCTTAAGTTAGAATGCAATATTGACTAAATATAAAATAAGATTTTATTAAAGGATTACTTAAAATATTCAATTGTTTAATGATTAATAACCATAATAAGATTAATTTATCACTGTGTAATTAATTAATAAAACTATAGAAATAATAAATAAAATAAAATAGGAAAAATATTACTATATATTAAAAAAATATTATCTAGTCACTTGAAAAATATGGTCTTTCCAAATTTATAGTATGTTTACTCATTTTCCTACTCACACTTAGTAGCACAACAATAGACACCATTGGTCCAAAGAGCATCCTTAACAAGTTTAATATAGTGTTCGAAAAAATTCAAATTTTTCTATCATTACAATAAAAAATCTGGACAAACTTGGCCACGGCATCATCTAAAGATGATTTCAACAAAAACTCAAGGCATTATATATAACACATTTGGAGGATAACTTCAAGCATTTTCTCCAAACAGAAAAGGTATATAGAACTTACTTCCATTTTTTACACTCATTCTTTATTGTTTTTCTATTTTTAAAAAAATTATATTATATACAACCTATTTTCCGAGGCAGCAACAAGAGATATAGTTTAAATTCTTTCTTCTGTGTTCAGGGGTAAGTTTTGCTTTTCTTAATATCTATATAAGATAATGAGAAATCTTCTGATGCCAAATTCAAAATTATACACACTATGTTGTTTCTTTATTCGTCAACTAATGCAATGAGGAACATGCTTGTATCACATAAACAGAACATCCAGCGAAGGGGACGAGAAAAGGAACGCAGATACAGCTTACACACATACGTTTGGCTGTGTTTAATATTACCAATAATATCTATTTTCCAAGGAAGCAACAGGAGATATAGTTTAAATTCATTCTTCTATTCAGGGGTAAGTTTTGGTTTTTATTTCTATGTAATGCAGCGTCTTATGACTAATTACGATGAATATTATCTTGCTTGGTTTATTGTCTGGAGAACTACTGGCTAAGATCTCAAAGAATAATAGATCAAATCCTGTTCTACATGAAATGGGGTTTCAAGATGGATAACATTTATTTTATTTTATTCCTTAATTTTCTTTTATTTATTCGCATAATATAACTCTATCCTAGGCACTGATTAACTAGAAATTCAACATTGCTCTATAAAATACAGAAAAAGAAGTATCTTACTTTCAAGTGAGAATGTCCGATTTATTAAGTCTTGAAGATTCCAAAGGCATAAAGCTGAGTCCAAAATTGAGCCCCTTTAAGATTCTATTACGAGTTGCCGAAGTTGCTGCTAAGAAGTTCGATTTCATCAGTAATAATCATAAAATCACAAGAAATTTATTTTTCAGGGGAAGCTTACGTTTAAAGGACCTCTTGCAATCTCAATTGAAAAAATTATAGTTCTATTCCAATACTATCAATTTTTCTCCTTATGGTTTTGTCATAAAAAAAAAGGGGATTGTCGACTTAAGTGGTTTATGAAGGCTTAATCATCTCAATAGCCTAATTATTTAATGATAAAAAAAAGTATGAAGTAAGAAGCCAGTTTCCAATAAAAAAAGCCAATAGATTTAAATGGGTCAATTTCATTTGAAGCCCAATTGACTTAAAGTTGATTAGTAATAGAAATGACACAAAGGGACAATTTTACCAGAGTTGTGAAAGGTATACTAAGCAAAAAGGTAAAGAAAATATACTTACTATTTTGTCACAAGTCAAAGGGAGTATTGAACTCTACACCTTTTATCCCTTTACATGACTGAAGGAAAGTATTTTGATAATTATCTCGTGTAGTGGATATGGATATCTGCCTTATGCAATTTGATCCGAGTCACCATTATCTATATGAAACCAAGGAAAAAACAATAAATAAAACTTGAAAGTACACAAAACTTTCTTAGCAAAGCAAGTAAGAATAATATACTACATCAAGACATTAGAAATAATATAGGACAGAACAATGCTATGGATATTATTATCATTCACAACCTGTCAATTCAAATGACAATAAAGAATGAAGCCTAACAAAACCGAATATACAAGATCTCCTAAAGGCTCTACTTACTCTGAGTAAACATAAATAGAACACCAATGGCCAAAAAGGACATAATCAAATTGAAAAAAAAAATTCATTGCAGCCAAGGAATGAACCCAGAAAAATGGTTTCACAGCTTCAAAAAGCAATCATAACCAATTAAAGTTGAACCCAATTGAAATTACACTTGGAGCTAATAAAATGAAATAACAAGAAAATAATAATATAACCCAAAAATAGATAACTGATTAATAGAAAATAAATTATCTTGACAAAGAAAATAATCACTAATTAATTTGTAGTAAAATTGTAAAGCCTAGAAATCACTTATCTGATGCTTCCCTTAACGAATTTGTTATCCTAACAAAACATGACAATTCATTAATGGTGTGACTGTATTATCTATGTGAAAGAGCTTCAAAATTTTCAACCAGTGCACCCATCATTCACTAGTAGTGAGTGGCTAAAATTCCTTATTAGCTGCTATTGATAAGCTTTGCAAACATTGGACTCAATCACATGGGGGTGGCCCACCAACGTAAGTCTTGGAAGTATTTAGTGCACTAAGACAAGTACAGGGGAAGTGTCTCTGACGCACCTAGACAATTGACATCTTACCTAAACTCATCCAAGCTCAACATTGACCCACTAAAAAGAAGCAACCAAATTGACTAGCATATTTGGAGATACATAATAACCAAATATGTTCTGGAAGCAACTGAAAAAGAACCAAATCTATTCTGTCTCTCTCAAACTTGATGTTCTATTTAGTTCTTGTGTCTTCATCTCTCATTTTTTTCATTCTCCTAACATTCAACCCCTACGTTGTCTAATGGTATGGCAAATAGAAGCAAGTCAGTATGCAATCAATTAAAAGAAAAGATACAGGTTGCTTCTGTTCCTTTGTCTGAGCAAAGACATCCATAATCCCTAATAGAAAGAAAAGAATGAAGATGGTCATAATAGATTGGTGGCAGAATGAGGAAGAAATTGGTTGACCCAAGTTCCCCGCCCTCCCTAATAAGACCAACTCGTGTGTGAAAGACCATCTCGAAGGTGGGCCAGGGAGTTGGTTACAGTGGGAGAGCAAAGTAGACAAACTAAGGAGACAATCTATATGGAGAGAGTGAAGTAGGCTCCCTGACCAAGACAAACAGCCCTTCCCTAACCAAAAACAAGATCGAGGCAAGCATATACAACTGTGCATCAATGGGAAGAATGACACACCATAAGCTCGCTTTAACAGGGTATATAGTAATTGCTCTTTTTTCTTTCTTTTCTGGTATTTCTGTTTTGATCTTAAGGTAAGGGGTCATTCTTTATCTTGTAATAGGCTCAGAAAGAGTGTCCTAATGCCCTATCTCTTTTTCTTCTCTACCTTCATTAAAGAGGCTCACACACACCAGGGAAGAAACTACTCTTTGAAGGCTCACTTCGAGCCTGAATCCCGAGAGGGATTTGAACCCCCATCTTTCCCACCCGAAGTTAGAATGACTTATCGATAGTCGACCGTGATCAAGTTTGCCTTCCTGCTTTTCCGCAAGGAAGACAGAGTCAAGCAACCTAACCCCACATAGCTCTGGACATTTCTGCTACACCTGGGCATCCCGAAGAGGTACTGCCAGACAAGCAGGCTTAACCATAGAGACAAAGCCAATCTTTAGTAAAAAGAAACATTGGGCTCGCCTTCGTAGAGACAAAGCCACAGGGATAAGGCATACTGGAGGGGAGAATGTAAAGGTAGGGGAGAGCCCTATTCTCTTATAATTCTAATCTGGCCGAACAACTGTTAGCCCCCATATAGATAAACCCTCCTCTGGTCAATTCCTCAATGCTTACTCACTCTACCATTCTTTCTCCACAGCACCCCCTCCCCCTGGCCAAATAAAAAAACTAGATCCACCTACAAAAGAAAATTTTGGAGAAGGAGAAGAAGAACCTACCGTCTCTTTCAGTAGACATTTGACTAACAGCCAAATCTGCTGTCTCTTTCTCCCTACTGCAAGGCGTGGGTCTCCTGCTAAGGTATGGAACTCGTCCTCGCTTGCTTTTCTGAATGGAAGGGGAAACAGAGTGCGTTTTGGTGCGTTCTGGTCTGTGCTTTTCTTTTCCATATTTATTTCATTTAAAATATAAAAATATTACATTATAACGTACAATCAATTAAAGGTTCAATATAAATATAGCTCAATTTATAAGTAAATATAGTCCAAAAAAAATTAATGCATCAAAAGATAGAAACATAGTATGAAATTTCAATTAATATAAAAATTTTAATATTTATCTAGTAGAAATAATTAATAATTTAATTTACATGTTTTAAATAATTAGTATACTTATCATTAAAGCTATACTATGTATATAGTAATTTATTTTTATTTATTCTTTATCTTTTTTCATTATATATTATTTTGGATTAGTCTTTATCTTAAATTAGGTTATCTATTTTGATTATCTTCAAATATGAGTTTATTTTACTTATTTGATTAAGAATTACATATCCTCAAAACTAAATTAATATCTTCTATGTACAAGAATGACATGAGAAAAACAAGTTTGTGAAAATTATAAAGTTGAATCACTCTATATTTTAGAAGAAGAGAAGAGAAAAGAGAAAGAAAGACCAGAGCAATGGAAGAAATTAATTTAAATCAACCTACAAGTGGATAATAGATTACAAAAAACTTTAATATTTATCTTAATTAAATTATGATTAATTTAATTTAAATTTTTTAAAATAATAAATATACTTATCCCTAAAGCTATATTTCTTTATCTATATTGATAATCAATAATTTATTTTAATTTATTCTTTATCCAATTTCATCTGAACATATTTTGGATTAGGCTTTCTCTTAAATAAAGTAATCTATTTCAAAAGAGAGACTAGAGTAATGGAAGAAATAAGAACTTAACAATTACAAAGAAAGAAGAAGATGACATCCTATCAGAAAGTAAAATTGTTGATATCACGCCCCCAAATTATAGAAGAGAAAATGGAGGAATTTGCTCCATGAGCGTTAAGCTTAGAGGCCAACAAGAGGGAATGTGGCTTAATAAGATGACAAAGAAGAAAAATGAGGGAATTACAAAATTTTTATGGTAATTGAAAAAGAAGGATGAGGAAATTTTAGGAAAAAATTTAAAGAAATTGATATTAAAATAAAGGGGAAAAAGAAAAAGGCATTATTATGCTTCTTAAAGTCTTATTCAAATGACACTTAAGTGATAGTAAATTTTTTTATAATGCAAAATTTCATCTAGACCAAATTTAAGTATATTTTTTCATTTTAAAAATACTTTATAAATTTCAACATTACACTGCATATCACATATTGTTCTTTTTATTAATTTTAAAGTTGGATAAAGGAAAAAGCAAGAGAGAGAAAAATAGTATTAGAAAACTACTTCATTTCCTCTTTATTTTATTCTATGAATTATAATTCAGGATTTTCCATTAAAAATTTTTATATTAAATATTTTTAAAATTTGTAGTTATTACCATTAAAAAGTTGACCTGTATAAAAAATTATAATTTAATATTCTCAGTTAAATTTTTTATCGTAAGTTTTTTTATAAGAATTTTTAAGTTTAATATCACTTAATATAATTTTTTTAAAATTTATATCTTAAAACTATAATTTAACTGAAATTATAATTAATAAATATATGTACATATAATTTAGACAATATTGTAACTTTGAGTTATACGTTTAAAGGTGGTGCAACTAAAATTTTTAAAATTAAAATATTTTACAATTAAAATACCTATTTTTTAAATTTCTTTCCTATATTCATCTTTAAGCCTAACAAGTTAAAAAAATATAAGAAAGAAATTACTTATTACACAATTACTATTCACAAATCCCTACAATAAGATATCCATGTTTCTCTCATGGTTCATTGGTTAACAACCAATTTATTCTAACCATTGACCTCAGTTACGACTACAAATCTATAATCTTCAACAACATTTACAAGAGTTGATGAGAACAGCAATTTTGACTTCTTCAAGAACTATAGGATATGTTATAACCTTTAACCTTAAATGTCTCTTCTTCTTCCTCTTCTTCTTCATGCTAACCCATTTAACTTACTTAACAAATTGAATTTAAAGTTTTAATCTATTTAATTGAGTAAATATAAATAGACCAACCATTATCAATATGCTGTTCATGATAAATTGGTCTTCCCCTTACTCATTGCAAATGCCAAACAAACTATCATTATTATTTTACAGAATGAGTTGATGGTTGCATCTAGCAAAAAGTTTATATTAGGGACACTAAAGTAGGTGGCATAGTATTCCACTTATAAGTAGTGTGAAAATAGTTTAAACTATTTTTAATCAGAAATAGTATTATTTCTTAGTCAAGAAATTATATTTTTATATAACTTTTTTTTACTTTTACTTTTAACATGTTTAATAAAATTTTTTAAAATTTTAATCATATAATTTAGATTATAAAAATTATTACTTATTGTATTTTTATTAAAAATTTTGATAATAAAAATATAGAACTATATATAATTTTTTAACTCTTTAATTAGCATTTGTACTCTTACTTTTTTTTAGCATTAGTAAACCCTCATTTTGTTAAAGAGAAATAAAAAGGAAAAAATATACTAAGTGAAAAAAATAAGAAATAAGCTTCATATATATGTCATCACTTCTTTGTATTGCTTTTTTTTTTCCTATCTCCATCTATCAAATTAGTGCTTTGAACATATAGGAAAGGATCCAAATTACTTTAATTGTGGTGTTTGTGAAATGAAAGCAAACTAAAAATCCTTAAAAAGGTATAGTGAAAATAAAATAAAATAAATATGTTTATAGATATTTAAATCACCAAAATATACAATGCCAGGCATTATCACTATTATAAAATATTTTAGTAAAAATTATTATTGTAAATTATTAAAATAGAGATTACTTCATTAGAACAAATCTGACTTAAAGGGTTTCTTAATTTTCTAAAACGGGACAATTTCAATGAATTTATGCTTATGGAAAAAATAGAAATTAAGAAACAAAAATCAAGACATTAACTAAATATCTTGTTCAATAAATACATATAAATATCTTATAACATGTTTTTTTTTTAAAAAAAATAGTATTCTTTGAGTATAACACCCCTTATACTCTTTTTTAATGAAAAAAAGATTAAGTCAAATAAAATAATCCTCACAACAAAAGAAAACAAGAATTTTTTGATGCCGCCAAAATACCAAAAGTCATTTTAACCAAAATTTTGCAATGACAAAATTGGTCATCACTACGTTGATACATTAAGTACATTGAGAAAAAAGAATAAGATGAAGAGAAAGTGTATCATTATCACTCACTCTCTCTCTTCTTCTTTTTTATCTCTCTCAAAATTTAATTGATGCATTCATCCTCCCAAATAAAAAGAATCTAAATTGACCAAAATCTATAACAACAATTGTTGCATTGTGTGGGACGCATTACTCCAATGGGCTAAAAGTTGTTGGATGTTGTGCAAATAAAATGATAAGCTATATTGTGTATAAGAATCTTTCACCTGTACGGTGTTATATTGCGAAATTAGTATTGATACTCATTTTCATCAAACAATTTATGGGTCAACAATTAAGATTTGATCTATATATATTGACTTATTGTACAGATGAAATTCTAATTCTTCACCCGTAAGGATATGTGCATATGGTGAATACAATAATTCTTTTTTCCTTTTTGTCTATTGGTCTCATTTATCAATTAAAATTTTAATTTATAATCTTTTTCAATTTATTCTAACAATAATTTAAAAACAAGTCATCAAGAAGCAAAGAGTGAAATTAATTAAAACAAAATAAATCTCCTACTGATTAGGTTCTACAAAGCCTAATAATAATTTAACATATAATGAAAACTCTTCCATCTCTAGAGAATGTCATTCATCCTTTTCTCATTTTACCATTAATTTGACCTTATTATTTTACGCCTTCAACCATGGCTTTATGTTATTGTTTTACTACTTTGTTATAATTTTTTTTTTCTATTTTTGTTATACTTTTTTTATATAAAGATATAATATTTCTTAAATGTTCAATCTCAATCTTTATGTTATACATCATAAAAATGTATTTTATTATGACTTATTCCATGATTACTTGATTTAAACTTGTTATTAATATATAACATATTTAATTGATTCAAATTTCTTATTAAAAAAACAAAAAATAACTATATTTAAAATTTAAACATACTTAACATTCAACTTCTTCAATTTCCTAAATTATATTAAGCTTTCATTATTATTAAAAACATAAAAAAATGGCTTAAAATTTAAAAATAAAAAAAATTAAAACTTAAGCAAGTATATAATATATTTATTCGTATAAATAATATATCATAGTTTTGTTGTTTCTTATATTATATGTATGTTATACATAATCTTTTGTTACATTATTCTTTAAAAAGTATATATATATATATATATATGAACTATGCATCATATAATTATTGTTAAGATTTTTGCAGTGACAAGCTCATGTTGCCTCAAAAATTTTAAAATAAAATTTTTTAATTAGGCAAAAAATTTTACCAGCTGTTTTAGTGGTGACATAGGTCACCACTGAAAGTTTTAGGTGGCGATCTATATACGTCGCCACTAAAAGCTTTGGTAGAAATTTTTTTAAGACTTAAAAATTTACAGCCTAATCTTTTAGTGACAATGCGATCAAGTCGCCACTAAACATTTTTAGTCACGACATATAAGTTGCCACTAATAATGTTAAACACAAAAATTATCATAATTTTTGTTATGAATGTATTAGTGGCGACCTATATTATCACCACTAAAACTCTTAAAACATTTCAGACCAATGGTAATTAAAAAAATTATACACCAGCCTTTTAGTGACAATCTTCTTAGTTGCCACAAAAACTTTTAAATCTTTTGGTGGCGACTTTTTGTCGCCACTAAAAGCTCCCTTTGGTTGAAACAATTTATTAAATTTCAGCTAATCCCTTTTTGCTTTTCAGTGACAACTGAAGGTCGCCACTAAAGTATTTTTCGGTGTCAAGTCCTCATTATCACCACTAAAAACCATTTAGTGGCAACTGGTTGTCGCCACTATAATTTTGGCATAAAATGTATTTATAGAATGTTTTTGGTTTCAGCCTTAGGTCACCACTAAAGTTGTCACTAACTATTTTTAGTGGCAATTTTTTTGTCGCCACTAAAAATTCTATCAAAATGTAACATTATGTTTTAGTAACGATATTTAGTGTCAAGTTATTCTTGTCGCCACTAATTGTGTTCTTTTAGTGATGACTTTTTTGGGTCGCCACTAAAAGTCGTCACTGAATGTCTACTTTTTTGTAGTGTGTGCTCATATTTTAAACTTGGTAATAAATGATGGGTTGAAGGATACGCATGAATTTGTCTCTACTATTCGCAATGTTGTAAGATATGTGATGTCTTTTCTTGTGAGATTTTAAAAGTTCATAACTTCTATTTGTTTCAATGAGTCTTATTTGTTTAAATGTTGCAACAAGATGGAATCCCACCTATTAGATATTAGAATATGCCTTGGAGTTCTAAAGAGTGTTTGAGAGATTGAAAGATGAGAATGAGGGGTACTGTATGCATTTAAGGGAAGATGTCCATTAGATTAGTCCTTCTCAGCCTTTTAATTAGTTTAGTGCCTCTGTGTTCAATTTTTAAAGGCCTTTTATGATATTACGTTGAGATTATTTGGGTCATTATATGTGATATCAAATACATGCTTTCATGGCATTGTAACAATTTTAAATATGTTAATATCGAGTTCTACTATGGATGATCCTCTAATTAGAGACATGGCTAAAAGTATAAAGTGTAAGAATCATAAGTATTGGGGGAAGTTAAAGAACATAAACCTTTTGTTGGTCTTAGAGTGGCACTTGATCTAAGATGTAAACTTGCTTTTATGAGGACTACCTTCAGAGAGATACATCTTAATTCTGATATTTTGTGAAGCTATGGAGAAAAGGGCAACAAATGCATTGTATCATCTATATAGTAAATATATTGAAGGGGTTGTTAATGAATTATAAGATATCTTTAATAAAATATAGTGGTGACTTAGGTAAAAGGGATATGGGAGTGTATTTACTTAGTTTTGCTCTTATAAGGATAAAGAGAGCATGGAACATTAGCAAAAATAAAATGAAAGTTAATTCAGATTAAAGAACAGAGCTGAAAAAATACCTTGTAGGTGATTTAGTTGAATATGATCCTTCTTTTGATATCTTGGCATGGTGGAAAGAAAATGTTAGAAAGTATAAAGTGCTTTCTTTACTTGCATGTGATGTGTTAGCCTTGCCAATGTCAAATGTAGCTTCTGAATCTACTTTTAGCATCGATAGTCATATGCTTGATACTTTAAAGAGTTTATTATCACTAAATATGATTGAAGTACTCATCTATATCTAAAATTGGCTATCCCCTATAGTATTCACATTTGAGAGTGTGATTTCAATTAATATGATGAGTTTGAGAGTCTTGTGGAATTCAATAAGCTTTATACTCTAACAATGATATAATGATATCCATTTCTGCCTTTGATTTCTACTTTCTAATTTCCTATCATACCTAGAGGATTCTTACTATATTATTACAAAACTACATGTTCATAATTTTGTTTTTCTCCTCACCAAAATGATATTCCCTTTGTTGTGGAGAAAAGCAGGCTAAACAAGATATTGTTAACATCATTTTTAAGGCCTATTTTTGTGAAATTTCTTTACCTTATCAAATATTATCCAAAAATTATAAAAATTAGTAGAATGATGCCTTGTAATGTTAATCAAAAGCAATTAAAATAGTTTTAAAAAATTCTTATGGATGACCTCTTAACCAGTGCCATTTAGACCCTTACCTAGTTTGAACTCGCTACACACTATCTTCTCTATTTTAACTTAGTTGGATAGTAAACGAACCCTAAAAATTTCTAGATCTGAGTTTATATGCCTTAGCTACCTTCCCATAAAATTTTTTGTGTTAATTCATTCATTTACCTATTTAATGAAATTCATTATGAATCTAACTCAAAGCTGTTTAGCACAGACGTATAGTTGAATTGGTGCCTAGTTCTCATGATCTAACTTATTCTAAAATTTCTATAAGTTTCTAGATCTTAAGTAAAAAGGCTAGAGAACTCATTGTAAAATTTTAGACTAAAAAATGCACCTCCAACTATTTCTACAAGAGGTAGACATTAAGTACCTCGATTGCATACCAATTTGATACTCTAACTAGATGTACTCTATCATTATTCAACCAAACTCAGGGAATTTATTCATAAAATTTCAAAATGGCCTCCCTAACATCAACCATGCACATACAATTATTCGAGAGTTATTCCTAAGGTTATGATAATCAGTTTCATGCAAAAATAGTAATCAAAGGTACTTCTGCATATAATTAACACTTCTGTCAGGTATTGCTATCAAGTTGAACAGAAAGTTACTCATGCACCATTATCATATAGACACAAAATAGAGGATTACAAAAGAACCTTACATTCTCAAAACTAAATTCATGCTTTAACATTTCACATTTCTCTGAGAGTTTACAAAACCAAATATAATAACAAAACGTAGTCCACTATTCTACTTGTTTATTTTTCACAATTTTGATTCCACCTGCTGTATGACTATTACCTGGAAAAATAGTTGGCTTCATAATGAGATAAAATCCAATAGGTAAGAATGCATTCAAAGAGTATACATGTAATTGACATTGAATATTAGCCAAGGTACATTCGATGCACAATTCAATGTAAGAGCATGCAATTACCAAACAACAACATACATTCATTCATTAGGCTGATATACTTTGGTCATTAGCCAATAACAGAGGTCTAATACTCATAAGAGCTACTTTAGAGCACATACATGCAACCATACACAACATAGGAAATTCAATAATTTATTCAGTGCAACTACATAACTAAACAAAATGAATTTAATGTTAACTACCTATTATGTCAAGTTAGTCCTTAGCTCGTGTTGTCTCAATTGCTTCCCTATAATTTTAGTCACATAGTACCCTAACTAAGAACAAGTCATGGTCAAGATTTGAATTAAAATTAAGCTACTGATTTCCCATACAATAAATTCTAATTCTCTTCTGTTAGTTAAAAATTTGAATTCTGAATTTGAATTTTATCACATTTTCGTTTCCTTTTCTCCTCATTAATTTAGTACCACTTGAATTAATTATGTTGAGTTCAAAACCTTAAAGTCCAGCCTCAAATCCCCATTTGAATGGCAATTTAGTACACTAATTACTAGCTTTCCTAGTCTTGGTACATCCATTTCCAATTGTGGCAATTATTTGTATATGTACTTAGCATAATATCTAATCACATGGTTCCATCTAGTGCCAAAATATCCCTTATACGTGCTACCCTATTGTTCCATCCCTTTAATCCAATTTAAGACATTCCTAAGGTGTTATTCTCACAGCCAACTAGGTATACATAATTTCCTTTCCACTTCACCCCCATCCTCGGCCTAATTGGTTTTAAAGGAGAAGAGTTTAAACACTTACCTTCAAAGACCCATGGCTTCCTCCCAAGCTCCTCTAGTGTTTGTTTCCCCAATGTTTTATGGCTTTGATGAAGTCCCTTACCACCTTCCCTTTGCACCCATGGCTTCCTCTTTCATTCTTCAATTTCCATAGTTGACCCGAGGCTCTTTTCTCTCCTTCTCACTATTACTCTCAGCTCAAATGAAGCTAAAGTGGAGAAAGTCTTTGCAAGTGCCACCACATGCTTCCTAATCGAGATGAATGTAATGAAAGTGGATAGTAAAAGATGATTTTCTTCCATTCACCGTTTGGTGGCATGCAAGGTGTCACTCTTTCCATTTTTTTTATAAAAGTCATGTAGTTAATTAATGATCCATTATTTCTTACAGTTGAACATATAGATATAAGTGGCCAAATAAAGTTTTACATGCACATATACGGTGAAATCCTTTAAAATGGTGTTTATGATTTAATTATTTTGTTTCTCCTCCACTTGGCCTCTGCCTACTGTGCATGCTAGGTGTCTCTATCTTACATTAAATAAGCCATTAAGTAACATGCAATTCATGCCAATTCCCAGGGTTGAAGATAATGTTAGCAATATCAAATGCAATATATATATATGGTACGGTGAAAGCATGAAGAATTAGGTGCATGTGATTTGTTTATTTAAATTTCCTAACTTCATTTGCTACTTAGTGGCTTTGCTAGGTGTCTCCTTCTCATGTTTCCAACCAAGCATTATATCAAATAATGATTCATGGCTCTCCCATGGATTTTGTGCATGCAATTCATAATGGAAGCATTAGAATTTGGTGTATGTGTTTTATTTATCTTAATCTCTCTCTCTTAGCCCCACTTCACCCTTTCTATGTGTCACTATTCCATATTGCCTAGGCCATTAATCAAAGTGAATTTCATGATAGATTCCCATGGCTTAATGAGGACTAATGCCATAACCGAATATGCCTAATATGCCTTGGATTAGTGGAATGTCAAGGTGACATGGTTTTGTCCTTATTATCTCTTGTCACTTCCTACACCAATGACTCGGTCATACAAGATGCTAATGGTTCCAAGATTGATTCAAGTGCTTATTTAAGTATTAGTTCTTGATACACATAGCTAAATGGATGGATTGTCACTTGATTGAATGCATATACATCTATACATATCTATGTTCGTAAAGGTAATGAAGTGTTATCATAAAAATGGTCACAAGCTTGTCCTTGAATCATTTCTATATGTTTCCATATTAAATAAAATGACATGCCAATATTTCATTAAGGCTTCCTAACATATATCCTCCTCTTTAGTACTAATTAAATCAATTAGCTCCTCATTAACCTCAGTTAGCTCCCTAACACTTATTTGAGATTGTTCCTTGATGTTTTTCTTTTGTTAATTTGGTTACATTACCATCTAAGGAAAATTTAGAATGTGATATTTCCAAAATGATGTTTACTTTTTATAGATGTTTTAGGAGCTCTAGCTATTTCTAACGATGTTCAAAAAGTCACTGAATGTGTTTTTTTTAAATTTTATTTAGCATATATTTATATTTTGAACTCTTAATATTTTTTATTTTCTGTTATTGTAAGCATGTATTTGTATTTTGAACGCTTAATATTTTTTAAGTATTATTTGCAGTTTTGCATGGTTTTATGATTCAAATTTATTTTCTTACTTTGTTGTTTCTTTTCTTTGGCATAAATATTATTTGCTTCCAATTAGGCTAGTGGTAGTCTAAAATGAAAACCATCACAAAACTTACATGATGGATGTGAATTAATGTTTATTTGGTTCTTTCATTATAGAGGCTATTAAGAGGACATAGACTTGTTCGTTAAAGTTATTTCAATTTTCAAAAGCTTGAACAATGCTATATTTTATGCAAGAAAAAAAAAATACCCTTGTCTCGTCATGGTCCATTCTGGCCCAATCAAGCTCGATATGAAATCAAGCCTTATCTAGCTAGGACAAGACTCAAATGATGAAATCAACTCAAAACCTAAATTGGGATAGGCCTCAAACTAATTCTTTTCTTTGCTCGACCAAGCCCACCTTGACCTATTTCATGCACACCCCTACCCTAAGGTCTCACCTTGTTTTTAAGCCCAATTAATCTTAAAAGGAAAAAGAAAAGTGGCTCAAGACCCATTATTTGAAAGCAAAAACATTCCTCTTATCCTTTCTTGGGAAACAAAGCACATTGAAAATAGGGAATTTTTGAAAAAGAAAATATTAGATTAGCCTTGATTTTAGAAGAGTAGAATTGAATGATATGATTTGAAATTTTCTTGTGAAAAAAGACCTAATATTTGGCTATAGAAAGTGAGAAGCAAAATTGAGAGAAAGAATTTTTTTTTTCTTCGGGAAGGGGATGTGCTAGAGGATAAAGGAGGCAGCCAATTAACTCGTTGAGACTAAAGAGGTACAAAATTTCCTTCTCACTTATTAAATTGGTGATGCTTTTATTGTTTCATTATGTGTGACAGCGTTGTTTCCTTTCTTTTATTCTTTATTTGATCCAAAAGTCCTATTTTACATGAATACATGAGAGAAATTTGTCATTAGTCTCCATGTTGTCACAGTTTTAATACTACATTCCAGTCCTCAACCTTGCTGGCCTTAGCATGATCAACCTTCTTGATTCTTACTAAGTTAGCTGAATCCTCAAAATAGGCAAGATGAGAGATAAGGAAACCTAAGAGAGAGATCTTGAAAATGCACTTATTTTACTTCAACTTCTTGAATGTTTACAAATGAGGAGGGTGAAGATATTTATAAACCTCCCCAAAACTTTATATTATTCTCACCTCTTTAATAGACGGTAGAGATTAATTCTATTCAACAGTCTATATTACTCTCTAGAATATTTTTATAAGATATTTTCATAAGATATAAGAGATATTTACATGAAAGTTTTTAGAATTCTCTAGGATTTCCTATAAATTCAAGAGAAATCTATCTCCTCAAAACATTTTAAAAGATTTTTGATACTCTAAAACCTCTTTGTATTACCGTTTTGAGATGCATCATTACAGCGTGCCGTGATTTGTTGAACGGCTACTGTAGGAAATTTCATATGGGTGTCTTTATCATGATACTAATCATGACAAATTCAGGTCCGACGTATTCTCTTATGTTGAAGTATGGTTTGACGGTAATCATGTTTTAGGATAAATTTCATGTTGGTACAGAGTTGCTCGGCTAAAAAAAAAAAAAAATCTAATTTTGACAGAGATTCTTCAATCATAAAAATCTAATTTTTTCGTCGAATCTGCGTCAACATGAACATAGGGCCAAGTTTGTTGACGGTTGCAAAATTATTAATTTTCTTGGGTCTCTTTATAACTTACGTTGTTGCCAAAAGGTTGGTGATTATTCTCTTTGATCCCTTTTCATAGCTTTGGTTGATGATGAGATTGATGACAGATTCTTTACTTTAATATTCGGCTTTGTTGCTCGATTCATTAGCGTCAATTGTTTACTGTGTTCCTTTATTCATTAACATTGTGAGTGGGAATGTCATGATTCTATTCTTGGTCGCATGAGAGTATTGTTTGTAATTTGTTGATTCTACGTTGATATAATTGATTGGTTCATTTTACAGACTATGGGACGAAAAGTATGGATATTTCGGAACAGACTAATTGCCTTGTTTTCTTTCCTGATATGGATGGCGAGTGGAGCAAATGGAAGGAAATCTACATGGTTGATTTGAGCATTCTCATCCTTACTTCTCTTCCTTCTTCTTCTGACCATTCCTTTTTGAGTACAAAGAACCAACCATCGATAGCATCCCAAGCGCTTGCAAGGCTGATAAACTCACATCCGCTCAGCTCGTTGAGCATTACATAACTGAAATCAACAAACGAAAACAGTACTCTCTTTGCCTTCATCGAGCTGAACCCAGACGCAAAGTGCCTAGCCCAGCAAGCCGACCAGGTCCGACTGGCGGTGCAGGAAGGGAGAACCAAGCTGGCCGGAATACGTATTCTTCTGAAGGATAACATGGGAACAAATGACAAGCTGAACACCACGGCTAGCTCCTACGAGCTGCTTGGCTCGGTGGTGGCTAAGGATGCCTTTGTGATGAACAAGTTGATAGCTGCTGGGGCTTTCATTCTGGTCAAAGCTAGCTTATCCCAGTGGTCTGGTTTTTGTTCTCCTAAGATGCTTAATGGTTGGTCATCCAGAGGTGGCCAAGGAATAGCAAGTTCATTAAGCAACTTTCAAACCTATTTTCAGGCGCCCCAGAAGTACGTAGGATCAAAATATCCTCGTGATATATTGTTGAAATAAATTTTGTGATTAATATATTTTTTTCAATCAGACATATAGCAAAAACGGCTTGTAATGTACACAACTCCCAAAAAAAATGGAAATCAGAATAATGAAAAAATTCTGTCCTAATGTTTTTGATGTAAATGAATCATTCAAATGATGCGGATTAACATCATTCAAATGTTTTTTTATATATTGATTTTTTTAATAAATGATAGTGTATGATACTTAAAATATAAAATAATAATATTGGCTGTGTTTTAAATATAGATCATTAAATGAAAAAGTTTTAAGAATTAGGATTTGATACACACATACCACGTGTTCGTGTTTTATTTATTATTATTTTTTCAAAAGGTCTGGCTAATCGATGTAAGCACTATTTGAGAAAGAATTTATCGACTTTACTTTTGTAAATTAAAGGTTATTTTGATTTTGAAAAAAGTTAAGATAACTCATAAAAGGAATTAATTGCACTTGTTTGTAGTTTTCAATGAAAATTTTTTTTTGTATCTCTTATTTAATTTTATTAAAAATTATGTTTTAATTATTTAATTTCATCTAAAATTCTTTTTAATATCATTTTGGTTATTTTTTAATTTCACTTTATTTATTTTTTATTTTCTCTAACGCCATAAGACAGCGAACGTTTTGGCGTTTGATATAAAATTAAATAAATTAATAAAGTAGAAAATAATATAATGTTGGATAAAATATCTATAAAATAATTATGTAATTAAAAATAGAGACAAAAGTAATTAATATCCTTCATGAGTCATCTTAACTTTTTATTAAAATAATCTTTAATTTATAGAACGAAAGCATATAAGTACTTTAATGATCTTGCCGACAATAATATTTGCCATTTAGACATACACGCACTCGTTTTCGTGTCCAAATGCCGTACGTGTTGCGACCAACACGATTGATAGCGTGAACCCAACAGAACTTCTATTACCTTAGTACGACACATACACTGATATATACAATGGTGTCCCATTGACTAATTCCACTACAAGGGACCCTGATGATTGACAGCTCATCCCTCAGCTTGATAGTTTATGTACTCCCAAAAGTCCCGATTTTAATTTCGTCTGCGACGTCTTTTCATTCAAAAGATAGGGATGAGGGTATAAACTAACTTTGCTTGATTAATTATTTGGGTATATCTGCAGAATCATTGTAGTTTAAACAATGGTGTTTGTGGGTCAAGCAGCGGATTGGCAGCAAATTTACTGACAGCGGCATTAGGAACTGAAACCGACGGATCCATTATTTGTTCTTCGGGATTTAATTTTGAAGTAGGTATCAAACCAACTGTTAATCTAACGAATAGGTCTGGAGTCATTCCTTTATCTCACAGACAAGACACCGTCGGGTACGTATAGATGGGTGGGTGGGTCATAAGTATATATATATATATCTAAAAGACTTTTAATTTTTAAATCTTGAACTATAAATTTGTAATTTAATGATAATTATTTATTTTTTGCATATCTCAGTTAAAATTACTTTATATATATATATATATATGAGACCTTTTTTTGATGAATTATGACTATAAATTTGTTATTATTTTAGGTCAAATTATTCTTTTGGACCCAATAAATTTACGTAATTTTAATTTAGTTTCAATAATTTAAAATTTTATAAAATAGTCGTTATAATTTTGAACATTTTTAATGTAATTTTATTATTAAACTTTTGATGATATTCTATTAATTGATAACATAGTCATCATATGTAATCTTAATACTCTACATGTGCATGATTTAAACTAAAAAAATAAAAATATAAAATAAAGTAAAATTAACTCATATATAAAACATGTGATACAACAAATATTATTAAGTTTTTTGAATGAATTAATTTAAATTAAATCATGTATATTTAGATTGCTCAAATAACATTATTAACTACACCAAAAAATTTTAACGAAAATTAACACGGAGATGGAATTAAAAATTTTTAAATTATGAGAATTAAATTATAAATTTTTTAATAATAAAAACTAAATTAAAAATTAAATAAAAATATACATACCAAAAGAATAATTTTGGTATATATATATAGAACTTTTTGTTCCCTATAACTATTTATGTATTCTTAACTTGAGGCTTTTTAACATACTTAAAAATAAATAATAAATTATTGAAAATTGCAATCGTTGAAACCTTTTATGCATATGCTTAAACGTATTTTTTTAATGTAAGGGTCACTACTTAGTGTAAGTTGCAATCCATTAAAATTTTTTTTTTAATCTTTTTTAAGAGACACGCTCATTTGTGTCCTTTACACACACACACACACACACACACACACACACACACACACACACAAAGAGGACATGGACCAGCATGATCCACATCTTCTTTAATATTTTTAAAACTTTTATTAGATGAAAGAATAAATATTATAATATAAAGAAAAAAATAGTATAATATTATAAAAAATTATAATATTCTAAAAATATGTACAAAAAAATTTTAAATAAAAAATTTCACATATATAAAGAAGTAAATGAAAAATTGTAAATAAAAAATTAGAGAATAATATAAGTTTATCAGATCAACCAATGTGTCATTTTATCTTACACTAAGCTTTCTTCTCAGTTGCTATAGATGATGTTGCATTGGCTCCGCTTCTTCTTCTTTGTCTTCTTATTCTTTATCATCATCATCATCATTAGACAATTCATTACTAAAATTATAAGTCAGCTAAAAATATAAGTTTCATTAAGAGAACTGAGTAGGTGAAATTGATTTGTTAAAGGTGAAAAACATCTTTTGCTATTGGAAAGATGATCTTCAATGTCCTGAAAATATACCAACATACTCTAAGCTAAATGTAAAAAGATTAGAGAATAATATTGTGAAAGGCACACCGCCAACTTGTATGGGTTCCGATGGTAGAAGGAAAAGTATAACTGAAAAATTGATGGTGTGAATAAAAACATATTAGTATCTCCAAAATTTGTGAACGATGCATTAAAAGTAAAAGAACAAGGACCAATACCTCTAAAATCTACGAAAGGTGCACTTGGTACAAAGAAGAAAGACCAACACCTCCAAAATGTGTAAATGTGTAGTAGGTGCAAAAGAATAAGGACTAGCGCCAATAAAGTTTAAGTACAATATAAAGGAATAAAGACTTGAACCTTCGATGTCTCCATGGGTTAGTGTCATGGTATAGTATAATGATGGAGCATCTATTTGAGTACTATCACTACTTGCAACATCTACTAATAGCTTTCTAATAGATATAAAACCATATCTATGCTTTCTTGGTCGAGCCTTTGGCTTTAGTGGCTTCTGCAAATGACGTGTAAGTGAAGCAGATTGAGAAATTATCATCTCTCGATATAATGTCTTCGTTCATCCTTTCCCTTAACCCCGCATGATAATATGTTGAAGTTAATAATGATAAGCTTGTATAAGTCTTCTAATATATTAACCTATAAAAAAAATAATTACATATATAGATCAAGTATAAAAATATAGAATAAGTGAAAACAAAACAAATATGAATATAGAAAACCTTACCATGAAACCTTAAGAGCCATTCTTAAGATGGATATATTATCGTGTATGTTGCCAATACTAACACAAGTAATTGGAGGAGTGATCTAAGGGAGAAACCTCTATATTATTTTGGGCAATAACCTATTACTATGCATTCCATGTAATGATAAACACAATGTGCTCATGGTACCAAACTTTTTTGTATTTTCCATCTCAACTTAAGTGTATGCAGGGACCCTATGTTGAACGTTGTTTAGGGATATGTCGCCGTTGAATAAACTAGTAGAGAACACAATTAGCATAGTGGAATTCAACAATCTAAAAGCAAATAATGGAGACAAATGTGTGCATATATCTAGAAATGTTTAATGATAGTTAGGAATTAACTATTGGACACTCGAAGTGTCATATGGTTACCATATGAACTTGTTATCCTTAATCTAATCTAATAAAATCCTATAGGTTTACGAGCCCTTTGTAGTTGGATGAATATACTGGGGGACACACCTCCATCTAAAACCTAGTGGTGGTCTCAAGGCATCGGAGTAATCAATCCCACACCTATCAATATAGCAATGTCAAACAACCCCTTATATTTATCTCATCATAGTTCGTTACACTACACAAGTTTTATATAAGTGTGCCAAAATCACTTATCCCCAGCTATAATGACTAGCCTCCTTAAAGTCAACAAGTTACAATAGATAAATTCACATGACCTTGTGTCTAGTCTAGTCTGGCATCAAATATCCCTCAATCTATACATTATTATCATTTGTATTATTCAACTAATCTGTAAATGTTGAGGCAAGTCACGAGATATTGAGCCTTTATCTATCCATTGTACTTGAAGGTGGAGTAATGCTAAGTAATTGCTAGCATACGGTCAACACAACCTTTTCTATATATAGTAGCCCAAGCTAGATGACAACATCTTATAGGGTGATTGTTGTCTCCCTTTTAGTCTAATAAAAAGTATGTGTCTTTGGTCATCATCTCTCCATAAGAGTTGAAACAAATATTAAATTGAAGTACAAAAGCTTTATATTATTGTATATACATATCTAAATTACTTTTTTTTAATTAAATGTTAGAAAAAAAGAAAAACAAACTAAACATGTATACAAAGATGCAATTACTATATTATAAAAAAAATTATTTCTTTCCTATAATAAAATGTTAACCAACAGAGGGCGTTAATAGTTTTCACAATATTTATAAAATAGAAAATGAGCAAAAGGAGTTGATTTGTAGTCTATTATACTTTTTTTTAATTAAACCACAAAATAATTTTGTTTATCCACACTAAGAATTGAAAAAATATCATATATCTTCAAATACACAACTAGAAAAAAGTGAGAGTATTAAAAATGCTAACAAATACCAAAAAAGATTAGATATTTTCAGATGAAAAATAAAAAAAAATACTAATACCATTAAAGATAAGGAAGAAACCTCAAATAGTCTTTCTTCTACCAATTAAGTTAGCTTTAAGTTGGTAAAAAATTTGAAGCTTACTAAACTAAGGAAAGGAAGAGAGATGGAGCATTACACAGTGAAACAAAGCATATAAAATTTTACAATTGAAGTGGGAGAGAGTTACAAGAAGAGCACGCTTTTATAATTAAAAAAAACTACTCTTTCTACTATTTTTCTAGGAGTCAGTGAGTAGTCCTTCTGACTTCTCATTGACTCCTCACTAAGATGCAAACCATACTATGCTAGTCTGTGTTTCAATCTATGTTAGATTGATACATGGATCAATGTGGCCTGTGTGTCAATAAGATGCAGGTGTGTCATTGGTCCCCTCAGTGATCGAACATGACATTAGTAGGACCAATTTTTAACAATTTAACTTAAAATAGCCCTTGTTCCTTTATGTTTTGTTTGGATGGGGGAGGAGAAAAGTGAAGGGGGAGAAAAGCGGAGAGAAAAGTGGGGGGAGAGAGAGGGGCGGAGAAGGAAGGTTCTCTTCCCCCGTTTGGATGGAACGCAGAGAGAGGGGGACAGAAAAAGCTTGTAAATGTTTTTTTGGATAGTTTTATCCTTCGAATATCACTGGAATGACTTTTTCCTTTTTTTTTGGCTATCCATAAATGCAATCATCTGAATTTGATCCCACAGGCCTACCAATTTTTTAATTTTTAAAATTTTAGAATAATTTCTTGGACGAACAATTTGAAAACTAAAAATAGTATAATAATTTTAAATTTTTTCCATGTCAATCCGTTACCTATGTTTTTGTTTATTCACTCTCATAAAAATAAATTCAATTCCATCCACCTAATTATTTTAATATAATAAAAATATATTATTATTTAAGTGAAATAAAATATATTGGTAATCACTTCAATTATTATTATAATATAAATATTATTATCAATTTTCTGCGTAAAGAGAGAGAGAGAGATATATATATATATATAAACAAATAAGAGTAGTTGACCCTTGATTTGTCCTCATGTGATAAAGCCATCCTACAATGCATTCACGTGGCTTCCTTTGTCCTCACATCCTCGTCCCTTCCAAGCTTTTCCGTTTCTCATCTTTTATCATCTTAACTTGTCTTCATCCTATCTTCTTCATGTGGGGGTAAGTTTCTTTTAGCTTCAGCTTCATGGGATGAGCAATAAAATGGACAGGTATGCAAGGCACTTTGTCTTCATCCTATCCTTATTGTTTGAAGTGACAAAAGTTTAGAAGTTATCTGCATGCAGAGATAAGGTTGTAGTAATTGACATGAAGGTATGATGAATATATTTGAACTTCATTTCACTGACTGTGAACACCATTGTGAGGCTTACCTTTCACACAGAAACAATAATAAGTTTATCTATATCTATATAATTTCCTTGAAACTACACATTTTAATTTTTTTTTGAACTACGGAGGATATATATTCTACATGCTTTCTCATTTCCTCATGCTTTGTGTAGATGGGTAAAACGTATGGAGAAATCTTGTATTCTCATATTCAAGCTGGAGTGGATATAGGGAAACAACTTATTCATCCCGATGGTGAAATCGGGTATGAATTCTATTTCAAAATCTTTAATGCCTATAACTTGATTTTACATTATTTTTTCATCTGCATTGATTAGATTTGCACCCGATGGAAATGATGTCATTGAGTATATAGTGGCAGTGATGAAGCATAATTATCTAGGACCTTATAATTCATGGAAGAATCCATATGACAATTATGGTTCAAAGAATTTTAGGTACAGTTTAAAAAAAATTGTTACACTTATTTCCTTGAAGCATATGATTTAATAAATATTTTTTGGTGATGTTGTCAAAAATATTATGTTTGGACAATAGAGGATCATCGCCAAATTTACAAGAATGTTAAAGATCATGCAAGAAATCGATTGAAAGATTTGATCTATTACATTAGAAATAAAGGGAAGCGGCCTATTTGGATAAATGAACATATTTAGAATGATTTATGTGCTAATTGGAATAAGATAGAATTTAGATGAAGAAGTGAATGTGCAAAACAAAATAGAGCTTCCAACTCGGTAGACCCATCTCTTTACACTGGTGGCAATATTCCATTCACTGATCATGCTGCAACTCTAGCTGAAGACTTCGGCAAGCCTATAACTCCAGTAGAAATTCATGTTCAAACATATTAGAACCCAACTTCTGGTCTTTAGGTGGATAAAAAATATGAAAAAACTTTTATAAGTCTACTAACTTTGTATTCCTCTCTGTGAAAGATCATTTATGTATCATTGTTATATAATTTTTTTCCCTTGTTTTGGTTAAGAATGAATATGCAAGACTCAAAACCAACATTGCAAAGTGCTGCAAATGTATAAAATTTCTCACTAGCAAATGAAGTTACACTGTGGACAGTAGCTACTGGAGGGAAAAAAAAGTGGAGGCTCCATGTACGAGTTAGGAAGTGTTTCACATAAAGTAGAAGAGGACCCACCTTTCAGTTATAACTATTGACGAGAAAATGAGTTCTTATCGTTATCATATCTAAATGTGGCAGGGGCCATATACCCACAAGGTCCACAAGGTCGGCTACATCTTGATATTAAGGAGAAATTTAAAAATTTTGAGATCCCAATGCAGGCTAATGAAAGTGCAATATTTGACCTGCAACATCAAATTCATGAATACTACTAGCAATATAAAGCTTCAAGTGAGCAGCATAAAGCTTCAAGTTCTAAAAAAAAAAAATTAACCAGACATTTAATTGTTGAACATAGAACATCTGCATGTTTTGCATGTTTTGTTCCGATGTATAAATGTGTGCTGTTATAAACGTGTCTTGTAATTATTGCAATATAAGGTGGATAACAACATTTTTTGCTACTAGCACATCCATGTTGGTTTTAAATTTAATTCTTAACATCTATCAAGATAGATTCACTATTATGCATATTCATTAGGTCCCATACATATTGCCATTATATGTCAATGGAATCTTTCGCACTTACTTGGTTGGGTATTTTTTACTTTTGCCTGTATATCACATGGCACTAAAACCATATGACATTACTTTTTTTTCCATATTTGTATTTATCTTTCTCAATTGGTCCCGCATGTCACACCATCTACAATGACATATATACACATTATTTCATATAAATGAACATAACTTTCTATATATCTCCCCCATAATGTTTTATTGAGCCCCAACCCATTCACCAAAGAGGAAGTGGAAGTCACTCAAGACAGCATTCACAAAGATCTGCAAAGCTCACAAGGTAAGAAGGGAAGCTTGGGATGTTATATTTATACTCAAACTTAAGAAATGTGCATGTAGTAAAGGGCATCAATATCATTACAGGATGTCTTCTAAAAGGGGCCGGAGAACACGAAGTAATTTGTTACAACTAGAGTCATCTAATGTTAGAGAAGAAACACAGCCAATCCCGAAAAGCTTTCAACAAGAGTCTAACGACCCTCATGATAAGCACGCGAATGAACACTCCAATGACCAAGATCAACCTATGCCAACACTGATTAGACCTAATGGCACAAGGTATATCATTTTGTTTCACTATTTGGTTTAACAATGTTATTTGTAGGATAATAATGTATTTCATTATTTTTTATATTTCTAGATTTACCCCAAATGATAAAGACATCGGTGCTGCTATTGTCAAGATTTTTAAGAATAAATATGATTGTCCATGGAATTGCTGGACTAAAGTGCCATCAGAATATCAATACCTCTGGTTTCATGAATTTCAGATGTCATGTATTTCCTCTTTATTACATTGCAAATAATAATAAAATAAGTTGTGCATGTATAATCGTTATTGACATCTTATATGATTTGGAAGAAACTTTATTGTTGGAAACCAAGACATCACCATGATATATGGGCAAACTGGAAAAATCGAGTAAAATCTCAATTGAAGGATATAATTGGACATATACGTGATACGCGCAAACGACCGGAATGGATTAAACAATCCATCTGGGATGACTTCTGTGGCCATTGGGATTCTGAAGGATTTCGTTCTATCAGTGCACAAAAGAAGAAAAATCGAGCCAATGCTTTATTACATATAGGAAGTTCTATGTCGATGGAAGAACATGGTAGACAATTGGTATATAAATAATGTATTTATTTTATACTTTTCATGTGGCATGCTTAGATGAATTCTTTCTTATTTTGTTGCGTAGGCTCGTGAATTGGGACAGGATCCTTCATTTTTTGAAGTTTATATGAAAAATCGTCAACATAAGTCTACCCAAGCATGGGAAGACAAAAAGTCAAAAGCTATATGGGTATGAAAATTAGAAATATACTTACATATTTTATTTGTATTTTTTTATTTTGGTGTTAATTGTTTGAATTTTTTGTAGGATGAATATATGAAACAAAAAGATACCACCCAGGTTTCAAGCAATAATGCATTTGATATGAATACGTTTATTAGTGCTGTTGGTGGGAAAAAGCGCGGCGCAGTTTATAGTCTTGGTAACATATCTTGCAAAATTTTTGGAAACTCTAAACAAGGGTATACCTATAATAAAGAAGCATCCTCAAGTCAATTACTCTTGTATCCACATTCAAATTATATACAAGATATGTTATGTAATGAATTTATCAATATTTCTACACAATCATATCAAAGAATGTTTCAAGACCAACAAAGACAGATTGAAGAGCTGCGCACCCAATTGCAACAAATAACTCGGAGTAAGTATGGATAACCAACGGGGAGACGTTCGTCCTAAAAGAAAAAAGGTGCCACAACAGTGTCTCTGGATAGAGATGAAGATGACGATGATATTGATAAAGGGGATGATAGTGAGGAAGAATAATATAGACATATGGTACTTCAAACCTACTAGTGTCACAAAATAAAGATGTTGTACCTATTGTTTATGAACATATATATTTATATATTTTGCTTTAGGTTATTGATTATAAACATATATATATTTATATTGATATCTATGCAGTATATATATCTGATCTTTTAATACCGCTACTAGTAAATCCAATCCAATTTCAGTATACACACACACACACACACATATATATATGATGCAAATATATTGGACATATCCTGCTAAATAACCTTAATGACATTTATAAATTTGTTAAGAAATATATAAAGTTCCTAAGTGATGAAAGCAAAAGAAATAAGAAATGATAAAAATTGACATTGTTTATTTTACGAAACATAAACAATAATTATATATATTTTGATATAAATATCATTTTATTTGTATTGTATATAATATGATAAGTATTAATATTCATTTAATTAATATAAAATAATAACCTTTTAAATTTTCATTATATTGAATTTAGAGTTTTCAACACACACTAAATAATATTAAAATAACATTTTAAATTCTAATATGTTATATTTTTGAAAAAAAATAAAGTTTCCCTTAAAAGTGTGTTGATTATCTTTTTTATTATAAAACAAATTTATGTATTTTAATGGTATTATGTATTGAAAACTCTAACTTATTTTTTTAATTAAATGAATAAAATGCTTATTATATTATATAATATATAAACATACTAGTATTTATATATAAAAAAATTCAAAAACCAATACTCGTATTTATATTTATATTTTTTATAAAATATAAATATACCTACTAATGAAGAAAGAGAATAAGAAAATTCTCGGAGTGGTGTGGGAACCAGCGGCGTCCAACTGCAAATTTTTTTTTCGCCCTGGTTCCCTTTTTTTTTTTTCCTTTTTGTTTTTTTTTCTTATTCCTTGTAATTTGCTTTGAAGTCGTAGGTCTTAAAACGTTTTGCAATTTTTGTCAAAAAATTATACATGTTATTCTATCCTTTTTTTTAAGTTATGTTTTATTTTTTAGTCACATTTTTTTAATAGCTTAAAATTTTTTTCTTTATATATTTAATATTTTAACAGTCATCTGAAGTTATATTTTTTGTTATTGTATTTTCTTGAAAGTTATTGGCCCTAATTTTCCTATCATCTTTTTCTTATCCTTCACTTCTAAACTATGTAAGTTTATTACTAGAAACTATGATAAATATGTAAAATTTAGTATCACCCTGCGTAATAATAAATAAGACTCAAATTTTATTGCTAATCAGTCCAATAATCTATGAATACCCACTACCTTATCTTAAATTTCGATACATTCTAGTTTTTAACAAAATTCTGACAACTAATTCAGCTAATAACGATGAAACAAATATCCTACACCATACTACAAGCATAGTATCACCACGGTCATATAACAAAAATGAAAGGAACATTTTATCATCATATTCCTCTCTCAATTACAATATGCCAGCATCCCTCATCATTTGTATCAAAGTTTGTAGTCGCATGTGCCGTGGAACCCCAAAAAAGGTTCGCTTACTCCTTTCTTCCTTACAAAAAAAAAACATTGCAATTTATATTCCTCGCTTACTCCAATTTGTTCAACTTCTGCCTATACCTCTTCTTTGCTATAATGATGGGGCCTATTTCTTTTAAGCATAGCAAGCCCCTTCTCCGCAATTTCAGCTTGTTTCTCATTGATTTATCATGCAAAGAGTTGCCATCTCGTATAACTTCAGCTAGCTCTTTAATCCCCGAAGTTATTTTTTCATATTTTTCCTTAATAGCTTTAATAACAACTTTCTTACGCTTCTGTCCCTTTGTGGATGCAGTCCCCGTATAATGATTAGAGTTGCCACCAGTTGGACTAAATGAATCCATGTTAGCTATTGAGTTAGTAGGCTCATATCCCAGTTGAACTCACTTTTAGTTATTATATCATTCATATTCGTCCCTTCAACAGAATCATTTAAATCAATGCACTCTTTTCTGCCAGTGTTTCAAATTATCTTTAGCACTCTCAACGTACTTTTCTATTGCTCTATCTGCACCAAATAATTCATATAACTTATCATAATATACAATTAGGGTACTCATCCACCTCTTTTCTTGTGATTTTTCTGCAAATAGTATAACAAATATATCAAATCATTCACTAAATAAGTATGAATGAAATAAAAGTGCAAACAACTAGACATAAGCTAACATGCATAGGAAACAAATAAAACTACCTCAATTAATTCATTCCAAATCTGAATATCTGCTTTAAACAGTTTTGAAATAGGATTATATGAGAATCCGCCATATAGCTCTCCAAATCACTGGGACAATGTCTTCTTCTGATTTTTAAAGTGTTGCTTCATTATATGAGGTCTAAAAGAAGTTTTCAGCATTTGCAATATGTTATCATATGCAGATGTTGTGAATATCCCATCAGGACGATTCCCTTTCATCATCTCTTCTAGTAGAGCATCTAAAAAGGCTTCATCCATTTTATGCGTCCAACGCAGATTATCCTTAACTAATTTCGGGGCCATCGATAAGTGTCTGCATAGAATACCATATCATGAATAACCAATTGGAATGAAAATTGAATAGAAAAGGCATAATTTAATATCATGAAGAACTAATTGGAATGAAAATTCAATAGAAAAGGAATAATTCAATATCATCAAGAACCAGTTGGAACAAAAATTGAATAGAAAAGGCATAATTCAATTCATATGAAATTAACATAAAACAGATTATTCGAAATATACCAATGTCACCGATAAAATATTTTAATAACATAAACAATAATATCATACATTATTCAATCAAATATTAGTTAACTCATAAAGTAAATTAATATCATCTAAATTATGATCCACTCTGATAGTCATGCCACATCTGGCACGCAATACTATCTCTCAAAATTGCTTCTTGTCTGTAGTCTTCCTCTAGACCATGGTTAGAAGTGTCCTCATTATGATCAGGCAGGTTAAGTAGTAATTCACGATCAACTTCAGTGATTAGATTCTCATCAAGATCTACTCCCATTAAAAAATTATGTAATACACAACAAGCTACCATAATATCAGTCATGGTTTGAAAGGAATAATATGGTTCAATGCCACTAGCTATAATCAGAAATCTTTTTTTCAATACTCCAAATATTGGTTCGATGACATTCCGCAATGAAGCATGTCGATGGTTAAAAATTTCTTTTTCATTTTGTGGTGCCCTGGAAGAATATTCTTTTAAATGATAGCGAACTCCTCTATAAGGTGTTAAGAGCCCATGAAAACCGGCATCTCCTAAGTAAAACTTTCCTGTAAATGAAATGATAAATTAAGGAGAAGAAAAAGACAAACAAGTCTAATCTAAATCAACACATTATAAATCCATAATTACTGGCAATACCTTATGGAAATATAATGTTATCTTCTCTAGAAAAAGCATTTTTTAAAATTCGAGAATCAAATGCAAAGCCTTCCCAACCAGCTAAGACATAAGAGAATTTCATGTCAAATGAACATGCCGCAAACACATTCTGTGTAGGGTAATCTTTTCATCCTCAAAATCTAGCAACTTCTTTTCTAGGCACCTTTGCTCGAACATGAGTGCCATCAATAGCTACAACACAATCCTATCAATTTAGAAGCAACATATATGAAGTATAAAGTGTGATATGATAAATATTGTTATATACCTTAAAGTATGGATAAAATCTGCTATTATGAAAAATTTGGCTAGAAACCTCTGATCCAGAAGGCTGCATAAGGAACTCAACCTCAATCTAAACCACCGCACGTAATACATTATGAAAATGCTGATTAATAGTTTCTCTCGAATGATAAAAATAAAAATAAATAGCCCTAGTCTTAACATTATGGGCTAAAATATGTAGGAACTTGGCAACTTGTTCTACAACTGTAACCCAGCATGAGTCTTTAATTCTCCTGGTGTTTCAAAGTTTCTCACATAACTCTTGGAAAACTTGTGGACCCATACACAAAATATGCCGACAATTTTTTTCATCTTCAAGCTGTATCATCAATTGTTTTCGCATATTGTATTGCTCGATATCACTCACCCTCATGGGTTTATTCACTATAGTGGACAGTTCTTCTAAGAATTGCATGGCATAGAGCATCAAACAAATGGCACGTACAACACATGTATTCCTCTGTCTTTCCAAGTCTTCAATTAAATGGTTCAATCTTGAACTTTCAGTTATCACTCCAAAACTTATCAGATGCTTAACTTCAAAGTTAGAATTGTGAATATCCTCGGCAACATTGTCTAAGAATTCTGTGATTTCCATATATACTATAGGTGTGCCACTAGTGAACAATTATGCAAAATAGGTAACAACATATTTTGCAGAATTTAAACAAAATAATTTAAAAGAAAGTGGATACAAATGTGTTATGGAAAAACATTCATGGAAGGAAGTCATGATGATAAAACAAGGGAAAAGACAGGTTCATGCCTCTTTTTTCAAAGCAGCTGAACTTGTTGTCTCAAATTGTCCATCATGCTAGAGAAATAATAAGAATAGAGAAAAAGAAATTATGAAAGTAATGTCAAAACTTTTTGGTATACAAAATAGCACAATGTTAAAGTAGGGGCTTTTACAAATTTCATAATGAAATCATACTTAGAGTATGATTACAACCCATGAGCTATGATGAAAAATTTAAGGATTAGTTCACTCATTATATCATATTTTTCGTCTTCCCCATCTTTGCCTGTTGGAATCTTTTTTCTTTTTCTGTTGGTTCCATGTTAGCGTATGGAAAAAAAACAAAACATGAATGCAAAAATTAAGAATAGCCAACTTTCACAAAGAATTGAGTTCTTGGTTTCATTCTATAGTATGTGAGGACAATATTATAATAGTGTTATGAAGTATAGCAATAATTGGCCTATCGCATCTAAATAATACAGATACACTAATATTATGGAAGATGATGAGGAGGAGGAAGATAAGGAGAAAGAGAAGAAACCTTGCAGACAGGGCGATAGGTGAAAGAGCAAATCGAATCCTGGGGAGTTCTGCAGCAAGAAAATGAAAAAGATAACCTAATTTGTACAGTCATTTGACGAGGTCAAGTGGACATTTTATTCAAATAGTGAAGGGCAATTTTGGAAAATAATTATTGCTGAGGCATTTTCTCCCATAATCTCTCCATATTTAGGGAGAAAATTTGTGTGTGGATCCCACAGTACTTTTATCTTGGGACTCTCTCCTCTCCTCCATTTTCTCCTTGACACAAATGGAAGAAAACTATGTTTTCCCTTCCTCCCTTTCTTTTCTCTCTAATAATTACCCCATCCAAACATAGTGTTAATTTAAAAAAGAACTTTTAAGCATTTCAGGTATATGTTTATGCAATGTAACATTTACATTATTTTTTTTTCTTTTGCTATATGCATGTAAAAAAGCCTGTAACTTAATCTCCAGTGTTGGATATAAGCCTATAGCCAGAATAGTAATAGATGTCGTTCGTGTTCCTGATATAACTGTTGGAAGAGATGACAATGATCCAGGTACCATAGATGCAACAACACACAAATGGCAATGCCCAGTATCTTACTTCCTCTGGTCTAAGTGGGAAGAAGCTGGGAATATTGAGAAACAGTGATGGTTTCACATCGCCATTGGTTCAGTTGAGAATACAAGATACACAATGCTTTTTCAAACTTTGAGGTACCATGCCGTAAGACTTTTTTGAAAGGAGAAGACTTAGATAAGCATTTTTATTTTTATTTTTTATTTTTCGAAAGTGGTTCCTATCACATTATTTATAGATCAGATACGTAAATGAGATAGAGTCAACAATTTAAAAGATAAAACTTTAACAAATGTGTAAAGCGTATTTGAATTTCGTGTGGTAAACTCATTTATAAATGTGGTTCATATAAATGATTTAGTTGACAATGCCTATCTAATAATATGTCATAAGCTAAATGTTTGAGATTAAGTTTTTTATTGGAAAGTAATGTGAAAGTGATGTGATTTTTAAAAAAAAAGGACCAATCATATGGTATTAAATTGCAAATAAATATTTATTTTTACTAAAAAAATTCTCATAAAACATCTTAAAATTGTATTGAAATTTTATCCTTTTCAATACACTTAGTGTTAGTAACTAATGTGTACTTGTATATTATAGTTTACATTTGTTTCCTGTTTGTGTGTGTACATACATACATACATAAATACATATATATATATATATATATATGTATATCAAGAGAGAGACCAGGGTGAAACTTTAATAGACAATCTAATGATAGATGTTGGACCATTTGGTAAACCTAAATTTGCTACATTGCTAGCAGAGTTCAGGTGAGACCTGAATGCAGACCTAGCACAACTTCTATCTTCTCATGTAAAGTACCTTGCAAGATATCATCGCATATAACAACAAAAACAGAGAACTTATGAGTCTCTCTTTCTCTCTCCGTGTGTGTCTGCATTACTATTTGTATACATCACCTCCGCTATTATAAAATAATTTACGAATGTCTTTTCATAGAAAAAGATGAATAAAACTAAACGAATTTTGAACCTAATGTTAATGGATCCTTTTAACCCTATTTTCTGTTGACTGTATAAGGACTTAATTGCACTTTTTTGTTTTTAACTAAAAATATCCTTAGCAAGAAGACTTTCTTAAGCTGCCATCATTCTCAAATCTTTCGTTTGCCCACAAATAAAAGAAACCCAACATTTGTAGAGATTAATTTTGTTAAAAAAACAAAAACTGACGTTAGACCTTTGAGTACCAAAAAAAAAAAGCTAATGGATCCCTTAAATCTAAAATTGGTAATTAATTAGTTATGGTGAGTTTTTTTGGATGCAAAGGAGATCAATATACCTATAATCAATTTTCATGCGTAAAGGGTAAAATTCTGTAGGTATAACGTCACTTGACATAGGTCTAGACTTCCATCAAATTTACTTTACTTTTGCCTACAATTTTTTGACCGTAGTTATAACTTATACCCATGGTTTCATAAGATGTGGGTACAAATTTATAATTTTTACCCACAGATGCTTGATTGTCACTATAGCTGATTATAATATCTTTATGAAACCTTTACCCACATGCATTTTACCATAACTAAATCTTTTACCTACAATATTTTACTATCACTAAAATTATAGTGACAATTTAATCAAACTTATACTCATAGACATTTTATTGTTACAAAAACCTTTACCCATAGTTGTTTTGCTACTATTGCTTTATTATCACTGAAATCTTTGGGATATAATTATATCATTTAACATTCCAATCTTATCTTTTAATACATTGATACTCATTAAATTTACACCAAAAAATAAAAAGTAAATGTACAAGACACAATAAATTTTTAAGTAACTAAAAATTCATTCCATTATATTAAAGAAATTCTAACAATCATTTTTACACAAAATACGCAGTCCATAAGAAACCAAAATGGACAATATATGTCAAGTCAATAGGTGAATACACATGCATAATACTTTTAGCTTTACAAAATAGCTCATATCCTAGATGTCCCCTTTGAATAACCTTGGAACTTTGTCTTAATCTACACATACAAGTCAATGATGTCAGTGTTAAAAACAAGATTATGATTTAGTGAAGTGAAACATAAACAAATTATATGATAGTTAACTTCAATTTAATTAATGTATAGATATACTATTTTCATTACGATTGCTTAAAATGGAAGATCTTGGATGGCCATTAGGAGCACTATTACCATCTAGCACCCAAAATTCAAAATTATATTAAGAAGTCATTTAGACATAAACTTGCAATAAGAAGGAAAGAAAGGTTATCTAAAATAAAAAATTTCATTTGACTAATACCTTCATGCGTAAAAGTGGAATAACAAATACATGATACTGTAAGTTTAATAAAAGGATTAGCTCCAAGTGAAGAGAAGGGTGGGAGGACATAATAAAAATAGATAAATATCATTAAGTGTGTTTGTGATTCTTTGCTTATAGGCTATATATCAATGTTCCTTGAATCTAAAAAATTCTATTTAAATAATGAAGTCTAATGTAAACAATAATAAACTGAAGGTGAAGACATTATGCTATATACACAACTTGCACAAGACAAGTCCAAAAGAGTAGTCCTTTGGAATGATATTAAGTTGGGATAAAGGGAAGCAAACAAAAGTACATTAATGCAAGACATAACCAATTATTAGGACTAGAATAGTTGTTAGTTCAAATCTTATGTTTCTATCAGTCTTTAGAATTAGATATCATATCATTCTCTTATTTCATGAGACAACTATAATGAATGAGTTTATTATCAAGATAGCTGACTAAATCCTGACATCACTAATATTTAAAATCTATCTCTAAAGCAAACCATCTTTGAAAATTTGGAGAGATTTAGAAAGTCTTTATGGAAAGTTCTGCAAAGACAAATCTAGAGGTCTGCTCTTTATAATGTCAATAAACACTTACAGAATGTCAATAACATCGGATGGCAATGCAAATTTAAAAGGACTAAAATAACAATATTGACATATATAGTACTAGTATCCTAGCAATAGTTGGCAGCAAGAAAAGCTTCATGATAAATAACAGAGGAATTGATGCATAACATTCAACAAATCATTGGCCACAGACCCAAATAGGAGTGAAGATCTACTTCATAGGTTGAGAATATATCTCAAATGGCTAAAGAAAAAAAAATCCTTATTATTAAAGAAAAAGATTTTAGAAGAGGCTCCTCAGGAGCTAGCCTTGAAGATGGGAGAGGTTCAATCTCTCTCTCTATATATATATATATATATATATATTTAAGTAAAAGAATTATTGATATATACCTACACAACTACTCATTCATTATTGTCAGGTGATAATAGTATATATATAGGACCCTAGGCGGTAGAGCCTCTTTTGGATCTAGTTGTTTGGCATTCACACTCATTTTCTCTTCAATTTTGTTTACTTTTTGAGTTTTTTCTTTGACAGGTAAAATACATTACCATTGGTAGACCTTGAAGATATAAATCTGACATCATACATGCAAAAATAACTTTTCTTACTTATAATTGTACAACCTATGTACGTATAACAACGTACATAATTAAAAGTGCGTTTAAATTTTTGCAGCTTCTTGAAGATTGGATTCGAAGTCTAATATATATATACATATATGAGCAAAGTTAATACCTAATGTAGAAGAATTAGAGTTTGGTTATTGATATAAATGAACATAAAAAATAATACAAAAACAAAGCAAGAAAAGAAAGAAATTAATTTCCTTTTTTAAAGTTATGAATTTTTCTAAAAATTTATTTTGACAAAAAAATTATTAGAAATTAAAAATATGTTTTAAAAAAAGAAAAAAGAAAGATCCTTTTTAAAATAAAAAATGCCATTCCTAAAAATAAAAGACCAAAAAAATTAATTAAAAAATCAAAGAAAACTCATTCAAGAAACAAAAATCATAAAATATAAAAACATAAAAAAATAAAATTCATAAAAAATAAAAATAAATAAAAATAAAAAGAGAAAAAGTAAAGAAATAAAATTAACTCTGTTTTTTACAAAATTAAAATGCCTAACTAACTGGAAAGTTGTTTTTTCTTGTGAATGACAAAATAATTATTATTCTCTTTCTCTTTTTATAAAAAAAGTTAGTTAAAAAAGGAAAATCTTATTTTTCAAAAAAAAAACACAGCCAAAAAAATTTTAAAAAGAAGATATTTTTTTAAAAAAATTTACTTAAGTAAAAATATCATTCCAATAATCAAAATCAAAAATTTAAAACAAAGGGAGAAAGAGAAAATTTCCTTTAAAATATCCAAAAAAATCAAAAAATACAAAAATAACAAAATCAAAAAAATATAAAATATGTTAAAAAAAAAAAGAGTAAAAAAGTGAAATTAATTAAGTTTTTATAAATTAAAACATACAACCCAACTTCAAAATTATTTTATTTGCAAAAATCTAAATGATTTTTACTTTCTTTTTCTTTTCACAAAAATTAAAAAAATACTGACCAATTGACATAGTCTTTTTCTTTGTCAAATTATATAAACTTTAATCCCTTCAATAAGATAGGTAGGCTATAGATTCTCATTTTAGGTTAAATCTGTCCTTTGTAAATAAATATTTTCTTAATTTCTTTTTTTCTTATTTTACATGTAATTGTTAGAGGGGTTAAAATAGAATAGAGACTATATTAATTTTACACAATTAACGTAAAGTAACCATTCTTAGAAACGGGTATAATAGAATGCATAATACTTTCTTCACTTATAATCAATTCATGAACCTATATCTAGTTGGCAAATCATTTTCCATATAAAAAAGTATTTTTTAAGTTTTACCTTTTAAAATTAAAATGTTGGTGGAGACTCTACTACTTGATTTGATTTTCATTTTCAAAAATCAAAATTTTTAAAATCTTTCTTATGCCACACGGTCGCATTTTGGCTATGACATCAGGTTCTAAAATTTTTGTTGTTGTTTTTTCCTTTTTTTTAATTATTGTTCAACTCCTCCCTTCCTTAGGACAACGAGTGAGGCTTGGGTTCTTAGTTAAGTTGCAAGTTGAAAAATAAGTAGTTATAGATAGACATACTTAATACTAAATAAACTTTCCCTTTTTGCTTTATCAAAATTTTCTTACCTATATCGAATTAAAACTAATGTGGCTAATGGTTAAGTTTTTTTTTTTAGCTATTGTGATTTTTAGTTTTCTCTATTAATGTAATTGTTATGAGTTGATGAAGATCCATTTGTTCTTCCTTGCACATAATGTTAGTTATTGTAATTTTCAATTTTGTTTATTGCTTCTTTTTTGCTCAACAACATAGAGATCCATATATAAAAACAAATATTGCAAAGGGTCTATACATAAACATTTAGACACACTTATTTTTTGAGATGTACTAATTCTTGAATGATAGTATTAATATTTTTGTTAATAACTAGAAAATTATAAAGATAAACAAACAAAATAAAAAGACATTAACCATGCCATATACTAGTATAATAAAAAGCTTTGTATGAAAAAAAAAAGTAAAGAAAAGATGGTAAGTTCATTTTAGTAAGCAAACTATTTGAATTTTAAATGTAATTTGAGATATACCACCTATATCTTCAAATTTGTTAGAAGTTGAGTTTGGGGGTCCAGTCACACAGGGAATCGTGTAAGCTATAGTCCACAAACATAATGATCGATCTTACATCACTGACAAAGTTAAAGCTATCTATGTAAGTGTTTGAATGACATAGGTGTTAACTTTTGATTTTATTGAAAGTCTTTATCTTTCAATTGATTTATTACATTCTATTTCAATTTGCAAAAATAGATTGCTAGGTTTTAGTCTAAGGACTCTTCTTTTCAAGAAATTTTTAGTAATGATTCATTAGCCGGAGTTTTAGGAAGCAAAGAGCACTGTTGTTGAGTCCAAGAAATGAGATCTAGTGTTTGCCTAATCCAAGTGTTCAAATGTTAGGCTTATGGGAGTCTATTTGGACTTTTTTTACACAAAATTACAAAATGAGCTTGTTGTTGCTCATTTTAGAGCATAAATGGTTGAGAGAGACGAATAACAATGATAAGTAGAGGCAAAAAATGTTGCAATTATTAAACGACAATAATAAATGGATACAATTATGACTTTCATACTCTAAAGTTTTTAGCTTTACCATTAAAGCTTGCAGCCATACAAGTTTGAAGGATAATTTTCTAAATTTATATTCTAGTTAAACCACATAAATGAATTTTTTTTTATGTTTAATTTTTGACTAATAATATTTTGTTTTGAATTCTAAAGACCAAGTGATTAGAATAGCAAATACTAACCTACTAATGATAGTCATTCCCCATAATAATAGATATATTGTTTAAATAGATTTTATGATTACATTTGTATTGGCTTATTTGTAGATTAATGGAATATAAATTTATTTGTAATTTTAATAGTATTATGGTTGTTGTTATTGAAAGTTAGTTATTGTCATATATGTTACTAAAAATTATTGCTATTGGGAATTGATTGATAGATATATTGGTTAAAATTTATTATTACAAGTTTAGGGAAAAATTTTGGATAAAATGGTTTATTTTAAATTTTTTTTAAAAAAATGGAAGCAATGATTAAAATCATCATCTTAAATAAAATCAAAGTGGTTTATAACCATGGCTAGACCATATCTTAAGTACAATCTTACCCATTGTTACACCCCTATATAGACATAATCTATGAGTTGAACTTGCATCCATAAGCCTTCTTTCGACCAGAATCAAAAATATAGAAGGAGCAACAATAAGCTAAATTAAAATTTTAAGAAATTTAAGAATGCTTTGCTTGACTAAAAAGTTCACACGATAATACAAGAGGTTTAATTACATTCTAGTCAATTGTAGAAATTTTGGCCAAATATCTCCTAAATATAGGATTGCTTGAAGTTTCTACAAATAACTAAAAAACTAATCAAAATAATAAATAGAGTTTTACTCTCAACCTGAAGCAATAAACAATAACTAATGGAGGTGGGAACCCTGCCTATGCATCAATGGAGCTATAGCTGAAAGGAAACAATATGCCTAATACAATTCAAATAGTACTTCACCCAAAAAAAACTCTAGCAAAAATCATACAATGCTCAACAATCAGGATTAGTCATTCTTATGCTATCGAAACCAATTACACTACCATATGTAATGAAAAGAAAAATTTTAAAGTAAAGAGTTTAAGTCTCAATGAGCAGATAATACTATGATAAAAGCACATGTTATGCATAATAGCCTATTTTTAGACTTGAAATTTATGCTATAAGCATAAAAAATGACATGGTATCTATTAAATTTATTTTTTTCATTATTTGTAATAGATAACTCAATAATGCACATAAACGAACCTTTATAAAATCATTCATGAAGATACAATTAATGCGTCTAAATAGAATTAATTCAAATGGATGCAAACGCATCATTCGCCAAGGCAATTATACAAAGGGGTATCTTCTGCTTAACAATTCAAATAGATCCACATGTGGTGGCCAACATATGGGGCTAGCAACATCCCTGCTAGATGGGGTTCAAATCAAGGTACACCAAGGCTAATAACTATTATTTCTAGCTACAGGATTTTATATTAGACATATTCTGAGTTTAACACTACCATGCATTAACAAAAGATAGATCAAACAATCAAATATTTAATTACCAAGTATTTTTAACCAACTAATCAATTGCTAAGATATTCCAATAACAATAATTTGTAATTCTTTTTTAGAAATAAAGTAACAAAATCCAATTTACAAATCTATTAACTTACAATAAACAAGAAGTATAAATACTTATAACAAGTATTAACTACTTATTGTGTATAGTGACACCATAAATTCTTTTGAGCCTTAATCTAACTAAGCACTTGATATGGGGTTATCTCTGGAACCTCTTTAAAATGCCTATAAACAATCTACATCACTAGGTAGCATATTAAATTGCATAGGGTCAAATTAATCTTACTTGTCATTATCTCTCTTAAAAATATAACCTCTATGCTGCAATAAGACATTCCTAGTTAAATTCAACATTTAGGTCCTAATTCATAAGTTTTCTAATTTCTTTACCTATCTCATTTGACCTTCAAAGTTATAACATCAGTATAATTTCCTTTCTTAGTCCCTAAATTCCCTTACCATTCACAAGCTATATAATTAAACCCTCCCTTCCTAAAATTTGTTTAGGTAAGTTGTCTTTCATTAACCTAGACCTTAAGCCAACATAACCTAAATAATAGAATAAACCAAGTTGCAAGTTTGGAAATTTCTCTTGAACCTTATGCTTATAAAAATCTCTAAATCTATTTAACACACAAATTTACCATATCCAAAATTCTAAACATAACTTCCCTTAAATAGTCATACAAAAAAAAAAACACTTTCGACCAACTTGAAGGAGTTAAGAATAAAGAATATAAAGTTAATATTAATATAGGAAGACCTTAAATTTCTAAATTTTTAGACCAAAACTTGGTTGGATATTTTCCCCTAATTAGACATAAAATGAAGCAAGTTTCAAAGATTTAATTCCCTTAAAGCAAAAATTTAAACTTCAGCAACCGAAAAAAAAGATGGGGAAAGGTGCTAGTTCTTACTGAGAAATCAAAGGAGGAATGAAGTGGAATGATAGCAATTCACTTAAAGCACAAAACCTCACCCTAACTCCATCTAATGTTGTTCCCTTGATAGTGAATAAGACAGATGTAGCAACTAGTTCAGGCTCTAGTTTTGTGGCATATAAGGTAACTGGAGGAAGGTGAATGAAAGGGAAGGGAGGAGAGAAAGAACGAAAGAGAATGGAGAGGTATGAGAGGAGGAAGAATGGAAAAGATCAGAGAAATGGAGAGAGAGATCCACGGCTACTGCAACACGATAGGGAAAAGGAAAGTAGAGAGAAAAAAATATAAGTTGTCAGATTATTTTAATATATCTTGGTTAAAATTAGATTTTGGCCGTACCATAAGATCAAAATCATTTAATATAGCTCTTATAACATCCCATCCACTTCTTAAAGAAATTTAAAACTCGTAAAAATGTCACAACTCATTGTGCCACTCCTTCTCTTTCTAAACTATTTTCTCTTTCGAAAGTAGTTTTATTTTATTTTGTTTTATAATTTACCTAATTATACTCTAATTTTTAAGCTATTAAGGACCCAATTGAAATAAAAATTTGTTTAGAGTGTTACACCAATAGTTCCTAAAAATTGTGGTTAAAGCCTTCTCAATGGATGGTTTAACTACAAATTTGAAAACTATGGCTAAAAGGTTGAGCCACAGTTATAATAGTAGCCACAATTATAATAGTGGCTAAAGCCATTAAAAAATCATGGCTAAACCTGCATTTTCTTTCTTGTAGTGTATATGCAAGACTTGCGTTCCATGGCTCACATTAAGAAGGCCGCCCTTATTTTAAAATCTCTATATCATCTAATGAGTAAATAAATCCAAGGTGATAATGATGGTTGTTACTCTATAGCATCATTATTATTTATTATTATCATCATTAGTAGCATTATTATTTGTTACTATTAAATAAATTGAAAAAAAAACACAAGCATACAACCTAAGGATCTTATATTTGTAAATGAATTCAATTTCTATCTCCACTCTTTTCTTACATTTTATCAATATTTTTAAAATTAGATCAATTATTCAACTAGTGAAAACACTAATTCACAATTCATTAGTTCAACCGTGGCTAAATTGATGATAATTATATATATAAATTTATATTATTTTATATATTAAAATTTTAATATAATAAATAATAACAAGTAAATATTAATCAATTTTGAAACAGATTATGACTAATTATATATAAAAACAAATTAAACATGATATAATATTTAAATTTTAATTTGTTTAATATATATATAATTTTTAAGAAAAATTATATGAAGTTTATTTTTATTTTTTATCTATTATATTAAAACTTTGCAATTATAAACAAAGTAGCATTAGTGGCTTAATGGTAAAGTCATGGTTTATCATTTCAAGGGTCAAGGGGTTTGAATCCCATGATAGATGTTTTGCTAGCTCAAATGGAGAAGGCGTTGGCTAGTTCCAAAAGTCAAGGGTTCAAATCTCATAATGGAAGTTGTGATTTACTAAAATAGAAGCAAAATAGATGCTTTTATATAAAATATTGCATTATACAATTAGAAGTGCTTGCTGACTTAATGGAGAAGGCGTTGGCTAGCATGTGGAGGGATGCGGTTCGAGACTCCATGAAGCTAATTTTGTGAAATAGCAATGCAAACTGGTTCAATCTAATTTTTAACCAAATTTGACCAATTCTAAGACATTTTCAAATCGAATAGATGATTAATTCACCAGTTTTTCAATTCAACCAATTGGTCCAGTCCGGTTATAATAACATTACTTTTTACCCTTAAAGTCTTGTCTTCCTTTGATAAAAAAGACACACATATATATATTAGGATGACAAACTACTATTTCAAATAATTAATCAATCCAATATTTCCTAACTAATATTAATCGAATCCTGCCCTTTTGAGATCTTATTTGAATTGAAGATTGACAAATCAACAAATTTCACTAAAAAAAATCGATTTTAGTGGCAACATTTCATCATTGCTAGATCTTCATTGAAACTTCCATGATACAAGGTTTTTAGTGACAGCAAAAATATAGCCATAAAAAAGAAAAAGAGATTTAGTGGCAATAAATGTTATTGCTAAATATATATAATGGTGACATTGTCATCATTAAAATCACATTTATTTTGCATTTAAAGAAAGTCGCCACTAAAATAGGGCTTTTAATGATTATGTTAGTTGCTACAAAAGTTCTTCTAGTAGTGATGTAACTTATCACCACTATAAGAGACTTTTAGTAATAACAATAATTGCTACTAAAAAATCATTAATTTCAAGTATACAAAAGTATCATCCTTAAATAGTAGCAATCATACTTTAGGAGTAAAGACTTACCACAAATTCTCCCTCATAAACACACATTTATAAATATTCCACTTAGTGTTCACATTTAATATTTGCACTTAACACTTATTATCATTAACCTTAATACAGTTAAGATATTAGTTATTATAATATAGTAGCATGTCTACATAATTATTTAAAAATTTAAAAGTACAAATTAAACTAAACTATATAAGTGATGGCCTAAAAATTGGATTAGATTTTGGATGACTGGTCTACAAAAAACTTAATCGAACCCACGAAACTTTTCCAACCAAGAGAGTGCCTCGTGATCTTCCTGCAATCAACCAAGAAATATCTTGCAATCTAGCTAAGATCTTGCTAATCTTACTCACCTTGAGAGGTCATTACACACACTCAAGTGGACCACATGCTCACCTATTTCCCCACTTAAATTGCCTTATTAAAGATAGTTAGCAAGATTCCTTAATTACAAGATTGCCACTAACATCAACTATAAAAATTATAAGGGAATCTTAACTCTTAGGTATAAATCCTTTCTCTTATGTTGTTTTCATCTATTCAATCATCTTATTGACTTAATTGTTAGAGTCCAGACCCAAGGTGCCTAGGCTTTTTGTACTTTTAAAAGTCTAACCACTGCTTTCCATTTTACACCAACCTAGAGATCATTGAAGATAAAAATAAGAACATTATTGGCGCTGTCTATAAGAAACCATGAATCTTAATCTATTATGTCTTAATCAAGACTACTAATGTGAAGGAACACATGATTTGCACTTGCAATCATCAATGAAGGTAATGGAAGACTGAAAGATCAAAGGAATGATAAAGATAGAAGTTGTAGTGGATCAATCTTATTGAAAGCTTCATGCCAAAGATCCCTTTACTCTTGACATAGATCTTCACATGGATTCCATTTGAAAATTTTGTTGGAGCCAAACAATATTGCTTGTAAAAGTGGGACTTGCCACCTTTATTTCAAATGAACCATACATACTTCAAATACCAAATATTTTTGCCACCTTTACCACCTTTTATTTCAATCAAACATTACTTCAATTCATAACCTTGACCATCACCCCATATTGATTAACCCACTCCAATACCTAAACTCATTCTTGGTATATGGCCCAACATATAATCAAATATGCCTAACACCCATTAGCATAGGCTATAATGTAAGAGCATATATTGATTGGATTTCAAATTCCATTCCAACTAGATCCTTACAACCATAACCTTTAAGACTATATTAAAGCTTTGGAAAAATTATTTTCAAGAATTATAAATTTGCAAAATTTACAATGAATGACCTTAAAAACTCAAATTATTTAGAAGGCCAAAAGGACTTGATTTATTTTATGAGTGGAAGAAAATACCCACCAGATTTAGTTATCACCTAGAAATCTTAAAGTTACAAGGGGCTTTTAAAATTATTATTACATGGTTTTTTTATTTTTTTACCACATTTATTTAGTATTATTGTTTATTACTTTTTCAAATTAGTTACCATTTAAGCATCCTAAAGTTACAAAGGACTTTTAGGATAACTTTAGGATTATTACTACCCAATTTCAGATTTTTTACTACACTAATTTAGCATTCTTGTTTGTTACTTCTTTAATTAGTTACCACTAATGATTCCTAGAGCTATAAGAGACTTTTATGCTTACTACTATTAGGTTTTAAATTTGCTACCACATTGATTCAGCATTCTTGTTTGTCACTTTTTCAAGTAGTTAACTACTTAGGCTTCCTAAAGTTACAAGGGATTTTTAAGATTATTACTATCAAGTTGTAGGTTTTTTACCACCTTACTTCTTAACTCTTTGCATGCAAGGATACAACATAAGAAAGTTACAACCTAGTCTTTCTAAAATGGCAAAGGACTTCTATAATTATTATTACCTAGTCTTATGTTTATTACCACCTTGTTTCCCAACTCTAGATAATCAATCTTGGCTTTTTTACTTCCTTGAAAAGAAGCTACCAACCTAGTCATAACACCAATGTATGTTGGAATCAGCCATCAACATTTCTTTTATACAACATCCATTGGTTGCCACTAATGCTTCTTAAAAAATTGATTAGCTACATCAGAGTTGTGACTTGTATGAATGTGCCTATAATGTAAGTGATTGATGATGGGTCGACCAAGCCATGAAGAGAACCATTTGGGATGAAATATTGGTAACATACTCTGTCACTTTATCTATGTTGTTTCTTATATATACATACTTTGACAAGTTGATTTTATTAGTTTGCAGATGTCTTTTCATATTAATTAGAGTTGGATGAGATTTGTACTTAAGATAGCTGACAAGGTACTACGATCGTTTTGGTACATACTTAATAGTAAATTCTTGAGAAATGTCGCTACGAAGATCCTTGAGCAGCCCCCTGAATTATTTCTAGGTAATCATGTTCTATATTATATGGTTGTTCATTGTAGTGTGCAATAATATGTATTGATTCAATTATTATGTCTTTTCATATAAATTAAGCCAAGAGAATCAAGAAAGAGCAAAGAATATTCTATACCCTTATAGGAAAGGGCGATTGGAATATTCAGGCCTTGAGCAACAGATGGTATGTTAATATTTATGCTATCTACTTATGAATATGTAAGGTAATATAATACTTACATATTGGTTATGTAATGTAATTTCTTGCTCACATATTGGTTTTTTGTCCTAATACACAAATCGAGCAAGAGGGATCAGAAGTTAGCACAGTATCCTGTCATGTTCTTTAGAAGGCAACTTAAGTTAATAAAGCAGGCGTAATTGACAATGAAAGCGTCCTTGAAATATGGAACAAATGTGTAAATATTAACTGATTATATTGATTTTTAATCATTCTATTTCATTTTCTTACTTTCAATAACATTTGGTTTTTAATTTATGTGTCATAGGATGCCTTATCATAGATTCTCACACAAGACAATGTGCTTCCAGGGGGTGAAGATATCCTGGGTAAGGCATTTGGTGTCGCGGAGCACCCTGGTTATGTTAGGGGTGTTAATTTTGGCATTAGCCAAAAAGACTATTTCGAGACACAAGCACTTGATATTGTATTCTTTAGCTAAGGTTGCTGAGTTAAAAAAGAAGGTAGAGCGACAAGAGCAAGAGCAATTTGAGTTGAAAAAGAAACTGGAGGATCAACGATAGCTCATTAAGAATTTAATGAAGATGTAGATTATAAGGATACAGGCAGCGGAAGCCAGCCTTAGTTGTAAAGATAGCTGCACACTGCCCTCTCAGCATCTCCCTAAGGTAATTACTTTCTTTTACTAGTTAACAATTGAGTGCTTTTACTACTTAGTAATAATTTCTTATGTTATGATTTGTGTCGGGTGAAGTAAACTATCTATTATTGTTAGACGCCCTTACTCATTGCATGATTGCAGAGGGTCATATGTATAATATTACAAGAAACACACTTCACAATGTAATATTTCCTGCCGACCATGCAAGAGTAGCAGTTAATAAAAAGGAGAATGCTAATTTGCATGTTCCTATTGAGAATGCAAGAACAGTAAAACAAGCAATGGGGAGCTTTATTATGTGGCCCACCAATCTTATTACAGTAGCTCCATCAAGACAGGTTTGTTAGTTAACACTTACTTATGGTTCACTTTTTTTATAAATCTTTTTCCATTTCAAATTAAACTGACTCACTTTGTTGCACAGTCTAAGCGTAAACACCTAAAAGTGTCAGGATTTAGCAAGGAATTAATTACCACACCATCGAAGCCAAATTCTGACCCTCAGGTTTCAAATAAATATAGATTGGCTCTTAAAGCATCAGCGGAACATATGTTAGGGGATGATCATATAAAAGTTATAGATTTCGATAAAGAGATTTGTAATAGGGAGACACAGGATTTATTTAGAATTGAAGTTATAAATGATGTCCTCCAGCATATGATGATAGGGGCCATTGCTATTAACTTGTATGCCAAGTATGTTACTGATTGTACATAAATTATTTTTGATAGATGTTTATTTCAGTTTATCATTTATTCATTTGTTTCTTTATCATAGGTACTTATACCATACGTACATGGTCCCTGGTAGCCTTACAAAGAGGTTCATGTTCATCAATCCCTATGACATAGCTGCTTTTACTCCACAGATGTCGCATAGCCAGCTTACAAGTCAATCACAGCAAGTTACTGATCTATTCATTGCAAGAGCAGAGAATAAAGTGTTATTTTTGGCGCCTTACATTCAAGGGTAAGTCACTTAATGCTAACCTTTTCAATTATATGTAATTTAAATGTCAACTATTTATTTAGAATTAGCTAACACTAGTTAATTATGTTAGAGCACACTAGATATTGGTTGTCATCAATCCATGTTCTCTGAAGGTATATTTTATAAATCCTGTGAATGGCAACCCAACAAATTATTCGCAGATGTAGAAGTCATTCAATCACTAAGCATATACATTTATTTTCATGTATTTCTAGATATTTATGCTGTGATGATTTTAAAATAGTTTCTTATATTATACTTGCTTGATAGAGTTGTGGTGATGTTTTGTCCAAATAGTGGGCTTAAGGTCCCAAAGTTAAAAACACCCACCACATTATACAAATGGAACAAATTAAAAATTATTTATCAATATTCAGGCAATTATTGAGCACATCATTTTCTAAATTTAATATATTTTTTATTGAATTTTTATAATGTCGAAAACAACTAAATAACATAGATTGTGGATTTTATGTGATGAGATTCATGAAGGATATTATCACACACACAGTCTATGATCTCGAACATGGTATATAATTAAGTTCCTTTAAGTGATTGGATAATTTTTCTTGCCTTTATGTTTTCTTGTATACACAAAACTATAGGATGATGTTAGTTGCTGGTAATTGGCTATTTGCATTTGGTGATAATAAACTGTAATTTGCTGTTATTAGCTATAAAGAGAGGGTTTAAGACTAGGGGAATCTCTGCTTTTAAGTCGTTATGCTACTAGTTCTTCTTTGATATTAAACTTACTTTAACATAATATTTTTAAAATTTGTGTACACAAATTTAACTATAAGATAGTATTACTTGTTGGTAATTGGTTGTTACTAGTTGTATTTAGTGATATTAATTTGTAATTTATTGTTATTAGCTATAAAGAGAGGGTTTAAGGCCTAGGGAATCTTTGGTTTTAAGTCGTTTTGCTGCCATTTTTTAAAACTAAAACTTACTTTAAATGAATATTTCTAAACTTTGACCAAATTTCAATTATCTAACTTCAAATTGTTCTTATTTTATTTTGCACTTCTCAGATTCATATTGCAAAGAATACTTAGATGCTCAGATAAATGAACCCAAGGGAGAATGGCCTCAATATGTGTTCTAATAATGTCTGTTGGTTTAGTATTAACTCGTGTTAATTTGTAGCTTTATTTTAATTTGATTATTAATTGTAATTGTTCTTTAATTGTTTAATACAAAGAATAAAAGTTCTGATCTTAATTGATTGTAATTGTTTTTGTAATTGTTCTTTGCAATCTTTTGGATAATTGATAGCTTAGATCAAATAAACTATAATTGTTCTTTGTAATTTCTGAAATAAGGATGAACCAAATGACAAAAGGACCTCTAGGTGCATAAAATGTGAGAGAAGAAAAAAAAAAGTTAGCAGTTCTATTTAGAACCATCAACAAAAGTGATATTTGTTGGTAGTTATTGTTAAATTGCCAACAAATTTGTTGGCGTTTATTGTTATAACTGCCAACAAAAGTGAGAGCTTTTTTTTTTTGCATTTATTTAATAACTTCTAACAAATGTCACAACTTTTGTTGGCAATTTAGAACTACCAACAAATGGTTTACTCTTTTGTTGGTATGCATTGTTGGCGGTTGAAAACTGCTAATGAAAGGGAAAAATAATTGCCAACAAAATCATTTCCTAGCATAGTGAATGCACAAGGGGTTGATATTCTCAAAATTAATTAAAAAAATCAGTATTAATTTTAGGGAGAAAAAAAAGTCACAAACTTTTGTGAGGTCTAATACTTGATTGATAGAACTTGTGTCATTGAAAAACAAAAAAGAGTTTCAGTCTATCATTCTTTGTCTAACAAAAACTTGTAAAAAAAATGGAAGATTCGAATAGATGTACTATAAATAAATTTTAAAATTTCAATTTTTTATGCTTGACTATTATATAAATAAGCTTTTGAATATTAAAAAATCATAATTAAATTTTCCTAAAAGCCACCTTAATTATTTCTTTTAATGAATGATATATGTATTTTTTTAATAACAAATTATTACCTGTAATGAGAAATATAAAAATAATATAAATTGAGTTAGTGATGTGATACCTATGATAATCTTGATGAGAAAACTAATAGAAAATAATAGGATAAGTTCTCTTTCCTTAAAAATGACATAGGACCCGTTAGGTAATTTTTATGTAAATAAATTATTTTTACATAATTTATGTATAATATTTATTACATTTTTATAATTATTATTTAATAATATTTTATTACTTTTTATAAATGGGATACACAAGTCATTTTAATTCTCAAAATTACTTTTTTTTTTAATTCTCTCCATAATCACAATTGTTTTATATTCTGTGTAGCATTAATTACAAAGAACTTTATTTAAATATGAAAAAATATATTGATTCCTCTTATAATTATACTTATATTGATAAAAGTACATTACTTATGTAATATTGCAAGAGCTAAATAAGTTTTTGACCCTTATAAAAGGCTAACTTTTCTAAATTTTAAAATCATTTGATAAAAGATAATTATAATTATAAAAAGCAAATACAGATTTACAAAATATTTTTTTAAGAAATTCTAAAGTTAAAAGATAATAATTAATCATATTTAATTTCAACACTAACGTGCATGATATTAAAAAATATAAGCACAATTATAAATATAATAAAACTTTATAATAAATTAATTTATAGTTTCAAATACAAAATAACTAATATTAAAATGAAAATTCAAGAAATAAATTTCTAATAAATTATATTATATATAACAAATCTCAATATCATCTTTAGGGGAATTTTAGTCATTTTATTAATTTCAAGAAAAGGTTTTTACATAATTTCATAATAAAAAAAGAGTAGCATAACTAAATCATATCTAAAACATAATAATAATTTACCTATAATATATGTATATATATAGAGTATGTGTTTATCGTAAATTTATTTCATTTCTTTCCTTTTTCTAAACTCCAAACATGTTTTTACAAGGCTTTTTTTTTGGGAATTTAATTTAGGTATAGTTCATTATATCTTTGTTATCAAGTTTTTTAATTTAACGTTGATAAATATATGATTCTCTAATATTATTATGATAAGTGTATAATTTAATTGAAAAACTATATCATTGTTTGTAAAAATTATATGATATTATTATAGAATAATACATTTATTATGCTTTAATTATAGAGCCTGATAATAAAAATATAAAGAATTACTTATATATTTTTTTAATATATATCAAATATTAAGAGATAAAATAATATTTAAAATAAAAATATAATTAAATCAAAGTTCATTAAAACAAATTTAATGTAGTTTACTCTAGATGATAAAGACAAAAAAACTTAAAAGAAAAAGAAGAAGACATCCATGAATGGGAAAACTGAGGCTCGCGGTCCCGTGGTCCTGTTGTCCCATCGTCCCAAGCTTCCAAGAAAACTCCAAAATCAAAAAGTAAATAATGGACCAACAAAAGAAAATTCGCAGATGAATAATGTGGGATTGGCTGGATTACAGACTAAAAGCAAACCCAAAAGTAGTATTTCATTGAAAATTTTTTTTACATGTACTTTGTTATATTTTTATTATTAATTTTTTAATTAAAACATAATAAATATTAAATTTATTATAATCTTGTGATAAGTGAATAAGTTTTAGATAAATATATAAGTGTTTTAATTAAATTATATATTTATCATATTTTATTAAAAAAATTATATACATATTATATTTTAATTAAAAAAATCAAACACTTGTTATATTAGTCTTATACGCATATTAGTCACCTCACTATAGTACTTACCATCCCATCCCTTTCATATTCATAATTGAATGGATTTGGATTAAAATAGTTTGAATCTCTCCTTCAACAATGGTCCCACTCAGCGGCTAACTATCACCAAATAAATCTCTATCAAAAAGTCCCCGGAGATAATTGTTGTAGTTTGGCTTTTGTTTGTTTCCTTAAAATTTCAAGCATATCATTATTGTTTTGATGGTGAAATAATATATCCTTATTATTGATTTATATTAAAAAAATTGTCATATATTATTTTATAAGTGTTTTTCAATAATCAAAGGTTGCTATGTCATTCATAAATTATACTCACACGAGTTTATTGCGCATGCAAAATTTAAGATGTATTTAAATAGATGATGAAAAATAGCTATATGATTATTTAAAAATTCACAATTGAAAAAGAGAGGGCGGATGGGGTGGAGGAAGGAAGGCCATGAACCCTCCGGTCCACTCTCTCTGCCTTTGGATTTATTCTAATTGTACATACGCAAACATGACATGAATTTTATTTTATAAAAGAATTTGTCAAATTTTACGTCAGCTTAGCTAATCTATAATGACAACTCATTTGTCATGGGGTCCAACCATTGTTACACGTAGTTTGGATTTATTCTAATACGTGAACATGAATTATGAATTTTATTTTATAAAAAAATTTGTCAAATTTTACATCAGCTTAGCTAATCTATAATGACAACTCATTTGCCATGGGGTCCAAGTATCTTTACACGTAGTTTGGATTTATTCTAATTGTAAATGAACATGAATTATGATTTTATTTTATAAAAGAATTTATCAAAATTTACAGCAGCTAATCTATAATGAGTAATGACAACTCATTAGTCATGGGTCCAAATCCAACTATTTGTACACGTACTTTTTTATCATGTAAATGAAAAGATTTGGTTCGATTTTGTCCAAAATTACTTTTCAAGTTGACATGAAAAAATCAGCGCACGACAAACCGACACCCCCCCCCCCCCAAAAAAACAACAAAAATAATTAACTTTCGTAATTGCGTTAATTATAATTTGATATATCATTGTATGCAACCCCCAAAAAAAATTACCGAACAACTTTATTGATAAAGTTGACGTTAAAATTCAGGCCAAAAGAAAAAGTTGAGGTTAATCATAATTTAGTATATCATATTTTATATTAATATCTTGACCATCTTTAAAATACTGGGCGAAAAAATTTTTATTTATTTAACAGCAACTAAAATTTTGTCAAGAATTTTTTTTTTCCATTGTTAAATGTGTTAGCAATGTATTAGCAAAGAAATTTTCCCTCACTAAAAAGAGAGAGAAGGTTGGCATTCTGGCGAGACACGGAATTATGAATTTTATTTTATAAAAAAAATGTCAAATTTTAATAATTATTTTTACATAACTATAAACGTTATTTCTTCACGTGAAAAGAAAAAAAATCTAAATCCTTAAAAAAGATGACTTAGGATGCGTTTGGTAATTTCTATGTAAAGAAATTATTCTTTACATAATTCATGTATAATATTTATTATATTTTTATAATTATTGTTTTATAATATTTTATTGCTTTTTTAACATGGGATATAAAAGTAATTTTAACTCCCAAAATCACTTTTTTTCCTAATTCTTTCCATAATCACATTTCTCTTTAATATTCTGTGTACCATTAATTACAAAGAACTTTATTTAAATATGAAAATATATATTGATTCCTCTTATAATTATACCTATTTTATCAAATATGTAATATAGCAAGAACTAAACATGTTTTAGACCCTTATAAAATGCTAACTTTTCTAAATTTACTAAATTTTAAAATCATTTGATAATAGATAATTATAATTATAAAAAGAAAATACAGATTTACAAAATATTTTTAAAGAAAATTCAATGGTTAAAAGATAATAATTAATCATATTAATTTCAACACTAATGTGCATGATATTAAAAAATGTAAGCAATATTATAAATATAATAAAATTTAATAATAAATTAATTTATAGTTTTAAATACAAAATAAGTACTTTAAAAATAAAAATTCAAGAAATAAATTTCCAATAAAATTATATTATATATAACAAGCCTCAATATCATCTTTAAGGGAGTTTTAGTCATTTTATAAATTTCAAGAAAAGATTTTTATATAATTTCATAATAAAAAAAAGAGTTGTATAATTAAATCATATCTAAATAATAATAATAATTTACCTATAACATATATATATATATATAGAATATGTGTTTATTGTAAATTTATTTCATTTTCTTTTTAAACTCCAGACATGATTTTGAGAGGCAATTTTTTTAATTTAATTTAGATATAATTTTTTGTATTTTTATTATTAAATTTTTTAATTAAAATTTGACAAATGTATGTCTCTCCCATGTTATCATGATAAGTGTATAATTTAATTGAAGAACCGTATAACTGTATATAAAAATTATATATTTGTAATGATATTATTATAGAACAATATATTTATTTTGTTTTAATTAAGGAGTCTGATAATAAAAATATAAAGAATTGTTTATAATTTTTTTAATATATATCAAATATTAAGTGATAAAATAATATTTAAAATAAAAATATAATTAAATCGAAGTTCATTCAAAAAAAATTAATGTTGTTTATTCTAATTTGAAACACAAAAAATTAAGTATGAAAATGGAAATGAAAGAAAAAAAAGAAGTAATTTTATAAATAAAAAATTATTATAATATCTTTATTTTTAATAATTTAATAATAATTTATAAATAATATTAAATAATAATTATAAAGATAAAATTAAAATTTTCGCTAACTCTCATTTTCCTTTTCCGTTTCCCGCGGCATTTGGCGGAATTGATAACGTCAATAAAACGTAAAAGGGCAACAAGAAGACATCCAAGAATGGGAAAACTGACGCTCGTGGTCTTTAGGTCTCGTGGTCCCGTGGTCCTAAGCTTCCAAGGAAACTCCAAAATCGAAAAGTAAATAATGAACCAACAAATGAAAATTCGCACATGAATAATGTGGGATTGATTGGGTGACAGACTAAAAGCAAACCCACAAGCTGTATTTCACTAAAAATGAAAAATTTACATCTACTTTGTTATATTTTTATTATTAATTTTTTAATTAAAACATAATAAATATTAAATTTATTACAATCATGTGATAATTGAATAATTTTTTTAGATAAATATATAATTATTGTAATTAAATTATATATTTATCATATTTTATTAAAAATTATACACATATTATATTTCAATTAAAAAAATAAAAAACTTGTTATATTAGTCTTATATGCATATTATTCACCTCGCTATAGTGCTCACTCTATATCCCATCCCTTTCATATTCATAATTGAACGGGTTTGGACTAAAATACTTTGAATCCTTCCTTCAACAAATCGTCCCGCTTAGCGATTAACTATCCCCAAATAAATCTCTGTCAAAAAGTTCTTGGAGATAATTGTTGTAGTTTGGCTTTTGTTTGTTTCCTTAAAATTTCAACCATATCACTATTGTTTTGATGGTGAAATAATATATCCTTATTATTGTTTTATATTACAAAAATTATCGTATATTATTTTATAAGTGTTTTTCAATAATCAATGCTTGCTATGTCATTTATAAATTATACTCGAATGAGTTTATTACACATGCAAAAATTAAGATGTATTTAAATAGATGATAAAAAAGAGCCTTATGACTATTTAAAACTTCATAATTGAAAAAGATAAGTCCGCCTTTGGATCTATTCCAACTGTACATAAACTTGATTTATAAATTTTATTTTATAAAAGAATTTGTCAAATTTTAAATCAGCCTAGCTATTCTATAATGACCACTTATTACTCATGGGGTCCAACTATTTGTACACGTACTTTTTTATCATGTAAATGAAAAGAATTGATTCGATTTTGTCCAAAATAATTTTTTAAGCTGACACGACAAAAGCAATGCACAATAAACCCAAAAAGAAAAGGTAACTTTCGCAACTGCGTTAATTATAATTTGATATATCATTCTGTATGCAACCCAAAAAAAGAAAAAGTACCGAAAAGCTCTGTTGATAAAGTTGAAGTTAAAATTCAGGCCAAAGAAAAAAAGTTGAAGTTCATCATAATTTAGTATATCATATTTTGCATTAGTGTCTTGACCATCTTTAAAATATTGGGTGAACACTACCCAGAAAAAAAGTCTGAACCATAATTTTCAAAACTACAACAAATCTAATTGCGCTAGCGGTTTAGCTGTGATTTTTAGAAATTGTAATTCTAGAACTACAATTAAACCAAAAGTTAGGTTTAATCACAGTTTTAAAACTATAATTAAATCATTATAGTTAAACTTTTTAGTTCAATTGTAGTTATATAGTAACCAAAACTAAATCATAGTTTAGTTACAATTATAATATAGTAAGTGTAGCCAAACTACAATTGTTAGTAGTGATTTATCTTTTTTTTTTTAAATTCAACAACTTACATTAACTGCCTGGCTTATAATAGTAATTTTACAACATTATACAACCCATTCAATCAAATTTACCAATGATATTCAAGAACAATAATAATTTCAATCACAATTTATCATTGAAATTCAAAGATATTTAGTTAGCTTTAATATTCAAATACAATAGAAATATAATACAATCACAGTTTATGTACAAATAAAATACTGAACTAAGCATATCTATTAGATGAGTTTATAGATTGAGCAGTAGCTACTGGGTTTCTATTCTCTTGACGACTTGGTGCTTGAGTATAAAAATAAAATGAATAAATAAGTAACAAACTAAAAACTATAGAAAATAAGTATTTATTCATATAAATTAAGTAAAATTAAAAATGTTATACATTACTACAAGAATGTTAAGACTAGTCAATCCATGTGGCAGTTGTCCTTGAAAAATTTGGAAGAGGAAAGCTAAAGTTGCATTTATCTATTGCATTTCAAATTTGTGGACCTCATGTCATAATTTTGAGTAAAAAGGCCTAAAAAGTGGAACTCCTCTGTTGAAGTGAGCAAATTGGCCGAATATTTAGGATGGGCAAACACCTAATCCAAACCTCAAGCTTGACTAGGATGCTCTTGGCTTCCTAAATTAATGGCCAATGATTTTTAACTCAAAATCTCTTGAGAAAAAGATTCCCAAGTTTAAAGCTCAGATGTCTTATTGTGCAAGTTCAAGAAAAATAAAATAATACCAACATTTCAAGAATTCATTAATTCAAAACAAAGAATCAACACTTTATTCAGACATAGATTGTATACTTATAATGACTGATCTAATGTTCTCATTTGTTAGGGTTTCATTTATTCTCTTATGTTTGGTAGTCCATATATCTCTTCAGGTGACTGGGCCTCTATGCTTTCCTACAAAAGATAAGACAAATATTGTAATATATCTCATACTACTTCAAAAATTCAATTATTCTATCCATCAAATGTCTCTTATTGTCTTAGCATTTTTTCTTGTAAGGTTCATTGATCTATCAGTATGGTAAATCATCTACTTTCTTTTATTTACTTTATTTTGCTCCATCAAGGCCTGATGATTGACAAAAACACAATAAGTATGTCTTTTAATAATACTAGAAATATGGAAAAAAGATGTTATTACTAAAGTCCTTAAGTCAAAATTGGTACTAAATGTAAGACACCCATTCTTCCTTCAACATTCCATTAGGGACTGATTGTGATAGTTCTTCTTTCATCTTTATCCTATCTTGCCTGCTATCGAACAAATTTATCCTCTTTTACCTCTACTTCTCACTTATAAACCAAAAACACCATTTCTTATACTTATCATCAACCATAAAGTGTGTGTGTGTAACATAAAATACAAGTTTTAATTAATATGGATGGACATGAATGAGCAATAAAATTGTTCAATAATTAATGTGCTACTTGTGTAGTAATGTTGAAAGTATTATTCTTCTACTAAATTGGAACCTTTGTCTAGGCCAAGTGGCTAATGGGAAATATTGCGAAGTTTATTATAAGATACATAAGAACATAGCTAACAAGCCATCTCTTTCTTCAATAGGTTAGAGATACTTGTTCCAATCTACAAGAACTCTATGGCCTTTAGGTAGTGTTTAAATTGCTCGAGAAGTTATTATCATGCATCTAACTACTCATGTCTCATTTATAGAAGTAAAGTTAATAGATTCACACTTAGAATAATTGAATTCAATGCACTAGAGGATGTTGTCTCAGATACCTATGATGTCAACAAACCAAATTTTTTCTCTTTTCTTCTCATGCAGATAAAATGCCCTATGCTTCCCTTGCCTTTTCATCAGTGAAGAAGTCATTAATATCTTTAAGGGAGGGCTTGGTGGCTGGAACCTCAAGATTGATGGTTGAAATCTTAGTTGGCCACCAACACTAACAATTGGACTCAACTGGGGATTTTCAATGCTAAGGCATAAAGTACCTGAAGTGCTAACATGAGATAGGCTTGAACTACTTTCCTTATCAAAAAACCTTTTTATCATCAAGATTCCTACAAAAATAAAATCATTAATAAGTTCATAACATATGATGGAAATAAACATAAGCTAGTAAGCATTAAAAAGAAATAGTTTATCAAATATAAGCACAAGAAGATGCAAGACATTGAACCTAGACAAGTTCCAATTTGCTTGTTTATTTGGAAATAGCATTCCCATGTGTTGAGGTTGGAATGACTCACTTTTATAGCTAATATCCTCATCTTCTTCTCCCATATCACAAGTCTTATGGCTTTAGATGCATAACTATACTTTAATTTTTTTTTTAACTTATCTTCCACATAATATACTTATTAAGCTTCTAAAGTTTGAATGTATGGCTCGTCATTTTCATTATCATCGACGTGTATCAATTATGAAAAACTGATAGACATAAATCCTAAGTCATCAGTTATAATCCTTTTAGGACTAACTGTATTGGACTAAATACATTTAAACAATATCATTATAAATCAACTATGATGGTTTATTTCAATTATGTCAACTAATTTCTCATAGTAAGGTACATCTCCAAAGTGCATATAACCATTACCATTACTTGTGTAATTTCTTGTCTTGAAAGTCCTGAAGACTCTACAATTTTGGGTTTTTAGCCTTTGATATTGTTATATAGTATGAAATTTGAATCTGTTAACATGTTATGTAGTATATTTTCTTACTGATTAATTAGACCTAAGGCAAATAACTTCATATCATCTAAATAGGAGCTATTGATATTGTTTTTTATTTAAACAAAAATAAAGTGATATTACTATTAAGTAAATGCTTTAATAGTAAATAAGCCATTAACAATAAAATAAGGTGTATATACACTTACATGATGATCAAACCACTTAACAAATTCACTATGAAGCCTCTTGTTTACCTTTGACAATGATTGTGTATAACTTTTTAATTGTTGCTTCACCATATTTCTAAATTCCTTATATGAAATAAATTAAATTTGTATTTCTAGTGATAATGGAACATCTAACTTAGTAACTTTAGTTTACTCACTAAACAAAGGGGTCTTTTTCTTTATAACTAGTTAGCAGATGTCAACGTGCTTGTTGTTTCACTGTAAAGGAAAGAGTGAAGTATTCAAAAACACCCATCAGTTTTCTAGTTACTGGAAACATAGTGCACCCAATAAATGAATGAACAATAGATTTGTCATTAACACATCTAGGTCAATTGAATATAGTCTCTATTCCATCCGAATACCTTGAGCAAAAAGTTAAAACTTTTTTAGCTAAGTAACTTTTAACTATTGAGCCCTCTGGCCAAGCCTTATTTCACACATAGAACTTTAAATTTCCTTAATGGCCATTAAAAAGAATCATTGCAAATCATTTATGCCAAAACAAATATTTAAAAGAATTGAGAAGTTTGACATTGCCTACATACTTACTTCTTTATAAGATATATCCATCAATATTGGAAAAGGCTTCCATGTTTAGGTTTTTTAGCTAAGTATACAATCATAAAAGCCATGGTTATAAAGAATGAAAATGGGAATGTCATTATTGGATGATAAAGTGTGAGAACAACTTTGCTTAATAGTTGGTAGAGTTCATTCACATTTAACACTTTATTATATGATTTCCTAAAGAATAAACACAAATCATTTAGTACTACAAACATTTGCTTAGAAAATGTCTTTCTCATGGCTAAAGTTAGTAATTGCTCCATAAGAACACATGGGTTATGACTTTTTAATCCTTTATTCTTGTATTATCTCAAATCAACATATCTAGAAATGTTACTTGAATATCCATTAAATACAATGGTATTCTTTAAAGTTCTAAGAAAGACATTCTTGTTTACTTTTGTCCATATGAATAAAGCCAAATGATATCTACCACTGTTATTGAGCTAGAGCTTAGATTGATTACCCATTTCTTATAAGTTTTTTCATGCTTGTAAATGGTCTTTTGATCTTTTAGATTCATTTAGAAAAGTAAATATTATATTGTCACAAGTATTCTTCTCAATGTACACCACATCAAGATTGTATCGTAGTAAATTTTCTACCTAATAGTCAATATACTTTTCTAACACCATTGTTAGTTGTCACCATCAACACTACTAGTTCTTCAATGTCTTCTTCCTCGACGTTTAACTTTAACCTCTTTTTTAAATATAACATCAATATTTTAAAGTTGTCTTAAGATTTCTAAGGCAATTACAGCCACCAAAGAATTTCTTTTTTCTTCCTTTTTAAACCAACTTTGAGTCAATATAATTTTATATCTTGAGTTTAAAAAATGACGATATCTTATGAAACACCATTTTTGACTATGAAAAAGGTAAAAATGAATTAAGTCAAAGTTATATGATGGATAGGCTAACCTAATATATATGTTCCACACAGACAATGTTCTAAACCTTAGAAAATCACTAACAGTCTACATCACAACTGCATGAACATTGAAGACTTCATTAGTGTAAGAATTAAAAGTTTTAACCCCGACATTCCATCAACCTATTAGTCTTTCTATTAGATGTTATAGATAGACATCTATATCATTTCCTAGTACTCTCCTTCTTGAAATTATCATTGAAAGAAGGAATGAACTTTATTTTATATACATCAAAGGAGAGAGGTTGTAAGGAATAAGAACTACTGGTCAATTATTATAACTTGTACTCAAGTTGCTAAATGCATTAAAACCATCTATAGCAAATCCTATAAGTGCATTTTAAGGATCTTCAGTGAATTAAGGATCCATTATATCAAATCTGCTCTATGCCTTTAAGTCTTAGAGGATATAAATAACTTGTACAACATAATTAAAGTTTTTTTAGTTTAATTTTTTCACAAAATTACAATTTTTGACCTCTTAGTTACAATTTTTATCTTTAAACTTATGATTTAGGATGTAAAAAAAAACCTTTAAACCCCTGACTACACCTCTTTAATCACTTTAGTGATTGGAGATGATCTATATTATACCCATTTAAAGGTTAGGCAATGTTTTAAGTGCTCGACCTTCCTAATATTGTAGTGCCCTAACATATATATCATTTTTTAAAAAAAACTATTTGTAAATTTAATGATCACCTTATTATGAATAATCTACTATTTAACAATAGAAATGTATTAAAATACTTAATGATGCACTTCAACACCACATAATAGAATGGACTCTCTTTATCTTATTCTAGTTATTTTATTATAGCTTTTAAGGAAAATTATTCATTTGATCCATATAATTTACCTTAATTTTTAATTTGATCCTTATAAGTTACCTTTTTTTAAAAAAATACAATAATATACTTTCCTGAATTTAAGGATTAGTCCGTAATAATTTTTTCCATTGTATCTTTGTTTGCTTTGAATTAGAAATGAATGCATTAGAGAAAATGTGGAAGTTACACCTATTGTGAAAAAGATTATATAATCGTGATTTAGATGTTTAGTCATGTGTAGAGGAGACCTATAAAAGCCCCAATTAAGAAAATAGATAAGATGAAAAGTAGTCCAATAGTTAAGGGTAAAAGAAAACTAAGAAAAACTATAGGAGAAACTATTAAGAGAGATTTGGACTTAAATGATTTGTTTAAAAATATGATTTATGATAAGTGTTTGTGACATTAATTAATCCATGTAGTTGACCCCACTTAGTGGAAAAATATTTTGTTGTTGTTGTTGTATCTCCATTTGCTTTCATTTGAGGCAGATAACAAAAGTTAAGGCAGAGAGCCATGTGGGTCACAAACCATAACTTTGCATCTAATGTAATTCCTTGTGCCTATCCATTATGGCTCCATTGCCTTTTTTTCCCCTCTGCATCTCATCTGAAAGGTAGTGACAACAAAGTAAAGTAAAAATGAAGTCTAATACTTGCTAAATTATTGTTGGATGTCTGAAGCTAAAGATCAAATAAGATGTTCACACAACTCACAAAGACAAAATTAATGACAACAAATTGGATCATAGAATATGTGTTTAAAAAAAATCCTTGTGTAGATAAATGGTGTTACTTTTCAAAGTAATCGATAGCATATGGAGTAAAGCCCTTATATAATAAAGTTAAAGAATTAATATTTTGAAATAAAGTACAAAAGATATTGAGCGAATTTGATGAATGAAAAATATGTTAAAGCTTATCAACTTCTCTCTATGGAAGCCTTACCATTGAAGCACTTAAAATATGGCAGTATCTAGAAGTTGAAGAAATGGGTAAGCATCATGAAAAGATCAAAAGTTCTAGCAAGACTAATATCTAAAAGTTGCTAGTTAAAAATCTTATAGCAAGGTCGGTAAATTTTCTAAAAAAATTTAAAATTAAATATTAGAAGTGGTGGAAGGTAAACCACATATACTAGTCAATTTACTTGTCTATATAAAAGGCTTGAATCTTCATGATAATAAGTGTGAAGCACAAGTGAAGTCACTTATGTAGCAACAAAGTGGTGTTGAGTATAACATATATAAGGTGAGTAGCAAAGCAAGTAAAGCATTAAGTGAGCAAATAGTGAAAGGTGTATAAAGTGTGAAGTGAGAAAGTATGGCAAATGGAGTCGTGAGAAGTAATTTATGAGTGAGACAAAGTGCAATATGTGCTAGAGAGTGATGTGATGTGTCAAGTTAGTATAGATTGTGGAGGATTTGGTAAGGTGTCTAGTAAGTGAAGAAGTAAAGTGTGAGATAATGTATATTAAATTTTGAGTGTAAACAATAAAATTATTCCTTCAAAGAAGTCCTCCAAGTTTTACAAAAGAAGCTTTAGAAACAAACATGGTGTGTTTAGCCTTTTCAAGCCAAGTCAAGTTTAACATTATTCCATGAAGTGAAAAAGAGAAAAGTTATAGATAGAAACAAAGTACAAGAAAGTAACTATGTTGACATTTTTTTGTCTTATATAATTAGCAATTCTTGTGCCCATGCATATAATAATGTTGAAAAGGCATAACTGACTGCCAGTTGGCTCCCTACCTTATCTCACATTAGTCATGTTGGATAGAAACTAACAGAGTTACAATGGAAACAAATAATAAGGATTGATTTTTAAACATATGAAAGTATAAGGATGGATTTAAAAAAAAAAAGGGACTAAATTAAAAATTAAGACAAATTATAGAGACTAAAAGATTAATTTTCTTTAGTTTTAATTATTTGAAAGCTAGACCATTTTTTTCATTGTTAATTATGGCCTTATTCACGCATATATTTTACATTCCACAAAGTGTTAATTCATTGCAAATTTGAGAACACATTGGCATTAAATAACAACAAATGAACTTTTTTATTCAAATTCCTCCATATTGTTTATTTCAACAACTGAATTATATGAGCACATATTTAAACATAAACAAACATAGATATTTAATTATGTGTATTCATAGAATTACACATCATATATTGTGGATAATAATCACAAAAGAAGGATTACTTTTTTTATTTCTATTGAAATAAAAATATAGGGTTGGTCTATGGCCTGATATACAGATTAGTGAATAGATACATAATGACTACTAAAAATTAGGTTTTTTTTTGCTATGGTGTCTTAACCATGATTAAGAAAATTGTAGCAATACCACGCTCTAACTATAGTTAAGACTTTTATCTTAATTGTAGTCTTGAATAAAACTGCATTAAAACTAGTTGATTCTAATCGAAATTATTTAAAACTATGGTTAAGACATGATAACCTAACTGTGATTTTTAGAACCATAGTTAGGATTATGTTTAACTACGATTTTTAGAAACCATGGTTAAGGCAGTTTCACAATTCCTCAACTATTGACATTTCTCTCCAGCATCACAATACTTCCTTTTTCAACCTCCTTCCTTGCACTCTTAACACCCCTTACCGCCATTCATCAACCCTCATCACCATTCATTGTCTATGGTAAGAGTGTTCATGGGCAAGGCCAAATTGGGCATTTAGTTGGCTTGATGCGTAACTCGATTAAAGTGTCAAATTTGTTTTATGCTTGTGACTTGTCCTGAATTGAACAAGCCTAATTTTATGTTAGGTTAAGATGGGCAAGGGAGGGCCAATGGTTCCTTTTTTTCTTTTGATAAGCTTAGAATATATATATATATATATATATATATTAGCAAATAGAAAATTAGCTATTCAAGAATCAAAAGCCAATTCTAGACAAAAATAAAAGCATTTAAATCAAAATTTAATGCTTCCAAACATAAAGTTGGCATTTTTTTTTCGAGTAAAGGCACTCATCAACCATTCAATTCTAAGCTAAAATCCAAAAGATAAAAGACTAAAAATATTAAAAATAATAACATACCTCAAAACAAAAATAATCCTCCATTATTTGCCTTACCAAAGTCACCATTCCTATCAAAGTGCACATTTCTAACATTTCAAATAAGTAGCAAATCAACCATTGGAAAATCAAAATTCAATTTCAGACTAAGATACAGAAAGAAAAAAGACAAAATTTTCAAAAAGTATTAAAGCATAAACAAACATTGAAATATAGTAAGTAATCCATCTAATCTTTGAAAAAACCATCATCCCTATCAAAGTGCTCACACATGATACTTTTAGCAAGTAGCAAACCAACCATTGAAGAATCCAAGCCAATTCAGACTAAAACTACTTCAAAGATAAAAATCACTAAAGATATAGAAAAGAATAAAAACATTAACTAACCTTACAAAACTAATAATCATCCATTATTGTATTGCCAAACTCACTATCCCCATTTAAGTGCTTGTTACCAACATTTTCAGCAAGCACCAAATCAATCCATTAAGAATAAATAAAAGAAATTTTTTTTTGGAACATATAGCCGAAATAAAAACAAAAAAAAACTTATGCACATCAATATATAAATTTTTGTGATTATAACTTATCACCATCAACTACTAGCAAACAATAATCAAATGAAATCATATAAAATCCAAAATGTATTATACTTAGAGTTATAAAATAAAAGATACAATGCATAATTGCAAATTACAACAATTAAATAAAAGCACATTAATCGATGCTAATAACATCTTTGGTAACGCTTGTTCCCTCTTAAAACCTCTGTAAAAATTTAAACAATAAAAAATTAGAAAGTTAAACTCACAAGTAAAAAATGCATCATAACCAATTTATTTTAAAAGTATAGAGCTTATTTGATTTAATAATATTCTCAAATTCCTCATATTGATCAAAATTATGATTATTAAAATTGACTACTTTAGGGGATAGCTATTTTTGGATGCAAATGAGTGCTTTAGTCATCTTTGGTGATAATGAACTCTTAAATATATCAAGCACACGCCTACTTGTACTAAAAGCAAACTTAAAGGCCATAGTAAACACTAGCATGACTAACACACCATGTGCAACCATCAAAAGCATTTTATACTTTCTAACATTTTCTTTATATATCAAAAAACTGTTCTTCCTCAACTAAGTCAGCTATAAGATACTTATCCAACTCTATTTTTTTATCACAAGTAAATTTTAGTTTCTTTGATCCAATCTACTTATTTTTTAGATCAACATATGCCATTATCCTTTCCATCAGATCCACTATGATCATCATTAGTTTCAATTGATCCATTAACAACCCTCACAAAATATTGCTCATATAAATGATACAAGGTATCTTTGATCCTTTTTTTCATGCCCCACACATATTGTGATTAAGATATATATCATCAAAAGCAATGTTCACATATGCAAGTTTATACTTAGGGTCCAATACCACCCTTTTTACTAAAAAAGAGTTCATGATTTCTAGCTTTCCCTAATACTTATTATATTTTCTCTACATAATCTTAGTCATATACCCAACAAAAACATCTATAAATGCAGCACTTGTTTACAACATGGTTTGAATATAAGTAATTTCATGGAAGCATGTATTTGATGTCACATGTAATGATCTACTGAATTTCAATGTAATATTATAAAAGGTCTTTAAAAAGGTTAATAAATGCAAAAGCATTACTCCAATCATATGCCATAAGAAGATGAATTTGATTATAATCTTTCCTAAAGTACGTATTGTAGGCCTAATATTCATCTTCCATTCTTTAAAATACCTTATTGTAATATCTAAACACAAAAAACTCTCAAAAAACTCTTAGACTCTATTTTTTTCCTTTCAATAAAATTCTTAAATTTTTGAAGTCTTAAAGGAGAAGACTTAACATATATAACGGTATTCCAAATGGCAGAGATAGAATCATGCAAATTCTTCAACCTATCATTTACCACTAAATGTAGAATATAAGCACAACATCTCACATGTAGATAATCTTCGTTACACACTAACTCATTCCAATTTTTAAATCATTTTTTTAAGTGTGCTATCATCGTGTCATTAGAGCTCACGTTATCTACAATTAAGATGAACACTCAATTACCTTTCATATGGTGTCACTTTTATGGTTTTTAACTATACATAAGTTTAGAATCTATTTTTGCAATTTCCAATATTCATTAATGAAATGAGTTGCAGGAACATATAAGTTAAAATTTTGAATTAACAACCAAGTATCTATAATGAAGCACACATGAGCATATGATTTTTTAGCTAAATCTTTCAACTTCATGGCTTCTTCATGGTAAAGGATTAGACAATTCCGATCAACTGTTACTCTTGATGAAACTAGAAATCTAAGTTCCAGATAATTCAATAACTCTTGAAACCCATTCTTTTCCATAACCCAAAAATCTCATCACATATGATAAATTTAGATAAAACCCTTTGACAATAATCTAAACTATATGTGTGAGGGACTAAAATTCTTACAACCCTCTACATTGTCTCCCATAAAAGGATGAGTGTATGCTAAAATAGGTTGCTTTTTTTTTACCCTATATGGGTTCTTGGTATATGCTTTCAAGTGCTTATTTGAAGAATTCATTCTATGTTTGGTTGAATGACAAGCATAAGAAATGTTAACGTATCTACATTCAGCTTTATACTCCCTTCCAATTTCATCGAATGGAAGTTTTTTGAAATACTCCCAAATATTAGACTTGTTTATAAGCGGCTTTATTCTTCTACCCATATTTGTATAAAGTGTAATAGCAAAGGTTATGGTAGTAGCAACATTTGAAGTAGGAGAGTATTGGTTAGGAATATTGCTAGGTTGGAGTTAGGTTAAGGTTGGGATTAGGATTGGCTTTAAGTTTGTTTAATATTATGATATGTCATTATTGCAATTGTCCTTAAAAATATGATTCAGATATGCAAAAATAAAGTTCAAATAAAAACAAAACACAGTTAACCATGGCTATCAAGTATGACTAATAGTGTAGAAATCTTAGTCTTAGTTTTAAATAGTAGTATGTAATCTTCTGAGGAAAAATAGGGAAATTTCAAAAGATATAATACTTAACCTTATAAATAGAATATTGAAGCTTGTCAAAACCATGACTAAAAATGAAGTATTCCATGAACATCAATAACATAAGTATTCATATACCAACATAATGAGATAGTTTGATCAAAATAAATGATGAAATGAAAAAAGAAAAAAAATCATAAGAAGTAAAATTTAAGACTTTTAAATGCTAAACAAGTGGGAATTTGTTAATTGGCCATAATTATGTGGTCAAATAATAAGTGATTACTTACATTGTAACAACCCAAAAAAATAAAAGGAAAAGAGAAAGCTGAAAAATTTTCGAAGAGTTGAGAATTTTCTAAGTCTTCTCGCCATAGCGAGAAATGGCCTCGCCATAGCGAGAATGCCCCCTCGCCGTAGCGAAATTGCTCTTAGCTATAGCGAGTGCGGCATTCCATACAGAAACCAGGGAGTTGCTCGCCGTAGCGACGCCATAGCGAAGGCAGAGGTCTGGAACAAGCCCGAGCTCGCCGTAGCGACGCCATAGCGAAGGCAGAGGTCTGGAACAGACACGAGCTCGCCGTAGCGAGGGCAATGGCTCGCCATAGCGAGAGCAGTCCAGAAAAGCGAGAAAAAGAGAATTTGACTTTTTAAAAGCTTCCAAATCTCTTCTTTCTTCTTCTAACCGACTCAAGCTCGTCTTAGGAGAGAGAAAAGGGCGGAGGAGAGAGAGAGGAGCTGAAGAGAAGAAGAAAGGTCAAGAAAGGTAAGGATTCTCATGGCTTCCTCTTAGTATGTTGCCCTTCTCCCCTTTCCCCTTCTTTCCTACGGTTTAGATAGCAAAAATGGTTAGGTCTTGAGGTTGGTTCAGAAGAGAGAGAGTGGGAAACCATTCTTGAGAGAGATTAGAAGTATATAGTCTTCTCTTTCTTGCTTTCCCTTTCTTAAGAGCTTAAGAGTTGAGAAAAGAGAGAGAATAGTTAATGGACTCTAGTGAGAGGAAGAAACCTAGGTTGAGAAGCTCAGTACAGTTGATTAGAAGTAATCCATAGCTTAAGAATCAAGTATTAAGGTATTAATTCCATGCTTTTGTGTGGTTAGGCTCAAGAGAAGCTCTCCCATCTAGAAGTGGTAGTGAAATCCACAAGGGAGGAGTCAAGTGAAAGAGGAAGTAGTGACTAGCTAACAAGATAGTTCTCTCCACTTTTCTCTCATGCATAATTGTGTGTTACATTGTCTTGCTTGTGTGTATGAATGATATGAGCTATGAGAAGTGTGTTAGCATGATGATGTGTTATGAATTGAAATGATGATTTATATGATTGTTTTGGTTTGCTTGAGGAAATGGATAGTCAATAACCCTATAGCCAAGGTGAGGATGAGCCAAGCCCCTAAGTGGTTGAGACAAGAGTAAAAGGTCTCCCAAAAGTGAGGTTGACTCCCAAAGAGTAAGGGTTGAGTCTAAGGACCTCTAAAGAGTGGGTAAGGCAAATCCAAAAGCCACAAGGGAGTGGGTGAGGTTAATCCATGTACTTAGCAAGCTCCTAGATGTTATGTATGGCCTACTCACATGTTGAGAATGTTTTCCTTTATGCATGGCCAACTCATATGTTTTAAATGTTTTCATCATGGTTTTTATATGCTAACATGCCATACATGCATAATGAGACTTGTTGCATGCGACATATGTATGATTGAATGAGAGTTGAACTACTGGGATTCTCCGAATCTCACCCTCCCTCTCCACCATCCAAACCTACTAGGTGCCCCAAGTGAGACTAGATATGGGAACCATCACCAAGCATAAGACTAGGGAGACTAAGAAAGATTTGTAAAAGAGCTTCTTGTAAATGTGTTGTAATGAGGCATGAGATGTAAATGATGTAAATGATATAGCATTCATAAATGTTGTAAGACAATGTATGTAAGATGATGTATATATGAGAATGCAACTCATTTTGAGTGAGCAAGTAAGTCATGAATGATGAATGTATGAGGAAGAAATCCATGATGAATGAGAAAGTAAATTTTGATATGAAATGCTCAAAGTAGTGTAGACTATATGGGTGCATAAGTGGGCATGGGGTAGTGAGATTCTCCAATCTAAGTTACTAGACACTTGAGACATGATTGATGGCCCCTAGAGATGCTTTCTCATGTGCTCAAGAGTCATAGAAGTAGAAAAATCAAGATTGGACCCTATGAATCCCACTTTTGGCCAAGAAAAGGCCTTCTTGCACATGATGCCATAGTTTAGCCATATGACCTCTTCTTGTTTTGAAATTTGACATGTGACTAGATTATGTTTAGAGCTTTCTGGGAAGCCAGAGTTCATGTCATTTAGAGGTCTATAGCATTTTCTATGATTTTTCAAAGTTGACATCAGAAAATCAGATTTCAGAAAACACTATTCATTTGGTCAGTTTAGAAATCGTGTCATCCGAGGGGCAAACGTAGTCCAATAGCTACGAAATTTTATACACAGAAACTAGATAGTACAGTGACTTGTAGGAACTAGAAGCACCTCATTTAGAGGTCTAGAGAGGAAGTTATGCAATTTCGAAATTCCTGCCCAGAATCAGACACCCAACCAGACCCGAAGTACTGTTTCATCGGTTTCCGGGAAATTGGCTTGGTGAACTGATCTGGAGATATTTTTATCCTCTAGATAACATCCACATATTTCCATAGAGATATATTTTACAAGTATTGGATTTTTTTTGGAATTAGTTAGACAATTTCAAAGTCCATATCAGTAAACTGTGACAGCAAAGAAGCCCCCTCTGACCAGTGAACGATTTTGATGTCAAACGCAGAGTATGTGAGATATTGAGACTTCTACTTATTTTTAGCATGAAGTAGACATCTTAAGCTTTCTAGAATGACCCAGATCATGCAGTTACGATATTTCTGCATTTAGTTAGGAATTTCCAAACTTAGCCCAGAAATGAAGCAAAATCTGCCAAGAACGAAAATGCATGTCTCCAATCCCTTTTTGCTTTCTAAGAGTTTAAAGCATATGTTTGGGATTGCAACAAGTCTCCATAGTGTAATTGAGCATGAGGAAGCATAGAGAGAGCTCAACCGGTCCATGTTACTTCTAAGTGGATCTCTACCCACACATAGTGCCATAGAGAAAGAAGCATAAGGTAGAGAAGTTATCTCCCTTGTGAGTTCCGTATGTGCATATGAGTAAGAGGGCATGTTGGGTATGAGCTAAAGGTTAAGGTGTTACATACATCATGTTATAATTTTATTTTGCTTATATATTAAACAACTTGCAAACTACTTATGGGGTGGTAAAATAATAATGCCCTTGAAATGAATAAGAAATCACTTCATCATGGTAATTTGGACTAGTAATTGTAAGTCATGGTGTAAAAATACCACAAATCCATGCATCTAGTTTCAAAGAACAAAAGTATTCAATTTGTATATTCTTTTTGTCAAAGAAAATTTAAAATTTTACTTGAATTGATAGATTATCTTTAAGGATTTATATTCTTTATCAAAGACTATTCAATTGGTTCCTTGCATCAAAAATTTTTTAAAGCAAGATTGATCACCAAACTAAATTATATAGAATGATTTAATTTAATTTTTTTTAACTTAATTTAATTTTTTATCAACTAACTTAAATTACATTGGCAACCCTATTTAGTTGGAAAGGGAGCTTTAAACCATGTTTACCTATGAGTGAGTCTTGAGGCCTTAACTAATGGCTACAACAATTGTAGCTTGTGAGAATGGATTAGAATGGATCCACAAGAATAGATCAAAATGAGAATCAATGAGTAATGAATAGATTAGAACAAAACCACAAGGATAGAATGATTGTCGTGTGTAGCCATAGCTATGTGCAGTGGGTTAGTGGTAGAATGTAGAAATAGGACAATGTGGTTTATGCTTTGCATGGTAGAAGCATAATGCCTATATTGTGTGGTAGGCAAGGGTTGATGGCAATAGATGGATGAAGATGAACGAGTAAAGGTAGAAGTAAAGAAGGGTTTGGGTATTGTTTAAATTTAGAAAAGGGAAAGAAAAGCTGTAAAGCTAGATATTAGACATAAAGAATAAAAAAGATATTGATTTACAAAACAAAAAAAAAAGTCTATATACTGAGGTGGGTCAGGTAGATCCTATTAAAAGGCTTCACCTATAACCTAGCTTGGTTTAATATATAAGCATATTTTTTTTAAAAAAAGATTTGCCCATTTTACTTTTTGGCTCGATTTGACCTGGCTCGATTATGTGGGGTTGGATTATGTCCCTTGAGCCCAACAAGCCAATAAATGCCCTTAGTCTATGGAACATGTTTCTTTATTGGTTAGATCTTTTCTCATCGTTTAAAGATGACAATACACCACCCTTGCCATTGTTCATCTTTAGCTTACCCTTCCTATCGAAAGAGGTCATTCCTTCACTGTCTATCAAAGTTTAGTCATCATGAAGAAGCTTTTTTGTCCTATCTAGTATTTTTTTAGATTCCCCCCTCCTTTGCTGTCCATCAAAGTGTAGTGCTAATGGAATGTTATTTGGATTTTCCTTTTTTTTTTCCTGAATCTTTGAGACAATGAGATGTTGTTTTTAGTTGAAATTTAAGAAAATGTTGTTTTATTGAAGTTGTTGCTTGTTGAATTTTTTTTCCTTTTTCTTTTTTTTTGTTTTGTCTAACCCTCTCAAGTAGAGATGAATTTAACTTATAATTTTCATTGCTTTCATTACTTCTAAATGTGATTTATAGTTTTTAAAAGATGAAGAGAAGATAAATTGTCTAAAAATGGGAGATTCATAATTAAAAATTTTTTATTTTTGAGAGAAATGAACAATGCATTACCTAAACTATACAACTGTTAAAGTATTAGTGAAGTTAAACAATTAATTTATCATAATTTGATGTTCATATAAATAGTTAGGATCATTAATTAAAGGAGTGGGAAAAAAAGATCAAATAAAGAAGGTTATTACTTATTAACAATAATTAGAATGTCTTCTTCTATGAGCAAACGACCTGTTTTATGGTTGGTTGGTATAATTATAATGTTAATGATAATAAAGATTGGTCCTTCTCTCTCTATTTCTTGCCAATGATGACCACCTTATACATAGCTTATGTGTTTCATATCTTCATTTTGACTCTTATAGCTGGTGCAGCTTTTGAAAGACAAACAAATTCCAAAATCAATAATAGACAAAAGAATAGGAGAGTTTTTAAAGTCAAGAATAAATTTCCTCAGCTTTAGACTTATGCAAGAGAGTGCTCTTAAATATATTTGTATCGAAGAAAAAGAATAAAAAATTAAAAGAGCAAAAATTTTAATATTTATTTCTCTTGAAATATATTTAGATAAAAAAGGCAAAGAAAAAACATTTATTTGAATTTAAATAGAAAATATTTAAATAAGATATCTACTTTCGTTGTTTTTCTCTATTCTTATACCTAAGTTCTATTACTAAAAATCGCTTAGTTTATATATGTATAAGCTTTTTCATCATTTTTATGTTTCTTTATAGTTTTAGTTAAATTAAATTTCAATATGTTCATATACTTTTCTTATCAGTATCTATAAAATATTAATGATGACAAAAGATTATTCAACTTGTATTGCCATAGGTCATATTCTTTTTTTAATTTTTGCAAAAAAAAAATGCATGAGAAGATGAGTTAAAAAAAAAATAGAGCATAATTATGCATCTAAAGCCACAAAACTTGTTTAACATGAAGGAAGAAAATAAGGATATTATTTACAAAAGTGAGTCATTCCAACCTCAACACTTGAAAATACTATTTCTAGACAAAGAAGGAAATTTGAATTTATCTAGGTTTAATATCTAGCATCTTTTTCTCATACTTGTATTTGATAAATTATATATTTTTTAATGCTTGATGGATTATGTTTATGTCTATCAAATGTCTTGAAATTGTCCATTTTTTTTTCTTTTTGCATGAATCTTGATAATGAGGAAGTTCTTCAAGAAAAGTAGTTCAAGCTTGTCTTGCATTTGCACTAAAGATCCCCTATTAAGGTTGACTCCTAATGCTCGTGTCTAGCCAACATACATAAGTTTGAGGCTACGATTCTAGCCATTGAGCCTGAAGTTCTCACCACCAAGCCTTCCTTGAAGATACTTAAGACTTCTTCATTGATGAAGAGGCAAGGGAGTAATATGATAGTCAGCTTGTATGAGAGGAAAAAAGAAGATATTCGTCTATCAACATCATAGGTAAGTAAGACAAAATCTTTTAGTTTAGTTGAATTTAGTTACTCTACGTTTGAATCCATTAACTTTAATTCTATAGATGAGACAAGAGACATTGACATGCGGTATTGACTTCCTAGAAGCTCTGGACACTACCTTAAAGCCACAGAGTCCTCATGGACTAGAATGAGCATTTCCAACCAATTAGAAGGGAAGGTAGCTTATTTGGTGTGATTTTAAGGAATATTGCGACAAACTTTGTAACATTTCCTATTAGCTACTCAGCTTGGACAAGAATTTCAAAACGTTACAAAGATGATTGCTCTAAGACTTAGATATAAGTAGTACGTTGATTATCTTCATTTTATGGCTTGTTTATGTCCATCCATATTAATTAACAATTGTATTTTAAGCACATTTTATGTTTGATAATAGACATAAAAAGTACTGTACTCGGTTTATGGGTGAGAGGTGGAGGTAGAAAAGGAAAAATTTGTTCATAAAAGAAGTGATAAAACAAGAATAAGGGAAGAGCCACTATGAATGGTCCTCGATGGGATGCCAAGAGAGGAATGAGCGAGGTATATTCAACACCAATTGAACTCTAAGACTTTGGTAATAATAATTTTGTTTTCATATGTCCAGTATTCTTGATAGATATACTAAATATGTTAATCACCAAGAGATGGTAGAAAGAAATAAAGCAAATAGAAGAAAGAAAATGATTTACCATATTGGTGGATTAAAGACCCTTGCTAGAGAAAAGGTTGAGATGGTAAGTGACATTTGGTAAATAATATAATTGAATATTTAATTCAATATAAGATATATTACAGTATTTGTCTTATACTACATAAGAGGTTAAGCACAGGGGCCTAGTCACTAGAGGATATGTGTGGACTACCATATATAAGCATAAGGATGGAAATCTCATGAATGAGCAAGTTAAAGCAATCATTGTAAATATATGATCATGTATAAATGAAGTGTTGACTTCTGGTTTTGTTAAATTGATAAATTGCTGAGATGTTAGAATGATTTTTTTTTTTTACATGAACTTATATGATAGGATAGCATAGATTTAGAATAAAGGATTTTTTTTTAAGAGATCTTGAGTCAAGATTCATTGGCCATTGTTTTAGAAAGTCAAGAGTACCTAGTCGAGTCTAAGGTTTAGGATTGAGTGCTTGTCCATTCTAAGTGTTTGGCTAATTTGCTACTCCTATGAAGGGGCTTCACCTTATGGGCCTACTCATGTAAAGTTATAGTAAGAGGTGTAGGAACTAAAAAAACACAAACAACAAACTTATATAGCTTTAGCATTCATCTTTTAGAGTTTCCAAGGTTAGCTGCCCCCTAAACTAGCTAGTCTTATTGTTCTTGGGATAGTATTATAAATTTTTTTTCATTTTATTTGAATTATATAATTGAATATTTATTTTATATAGTTTTTAATTTCTTATTCATTTCACTTTTATATTCAGGCACCAAGTAGTCAAGAGAATAGAAACTCAGGAACACTAGCTCAATCTTTAGACCCAACTCATAAGGATAATTAGTTCAATTTGTTGATTTGTTTGTGAACTTTAATTGTATTATATTTGAACTTTGAAACTAATTAAATCTATTTGAATTTTAATTGTAAATTGTCACTAAATATGTGTGAGATTGTCCATCATTGAATATGAATGGGTTGGATTGCTGCATTGGTTGTAAAACTTGTAGTGATTAAATATGAGTGTTGCAGGGATTTTAAAAAAATAAAAAGAAATTTAATTTAACAACAATTTAAATTATTGTTAAAACATAATGATATATCTATGATTACAAAAAATCTAGCTAAACCAAGGGTTTAATTGCTAGTTAAACCTACACCCTTAGGTTTAATTATGATATTGTAATCGCAATTAAATCATTTGGTATAACTATGATCATAAAATTATGTTTAAATCACCAGATAATTATAGTTTTTTTTTAATTGTAATTAAACCAGTCATTATGGATGAATTTTCAGTAGTTAAACCCATTAGTCATGGTTAAAATTGCAAATAATCTAAAAAAATTGCAGCCAGGATAATTTTTTTTTTTTTTTGAGTAGTGAGTGCTCATTTAGACGCAAGATAGTGAATTGGGGATAAATAAGTTAATATAAATTAATAATATATTTAAAGATTAAGTCAGTTAGTAACTCTACAAATAAAGTTCAGGCAACTGGGTTGTGGAGGTTAAAAGATTTGTAACTGTCATATTAAGTAAATAATGGACATTTGTATAAAGGAATAACTACTGTCGTATTAAGGACATAACCGTTTATTTGTATGAAGGAATTTATTTATTTATAAGTTAAAAGCGTCTTGAGGAGACGCTAACTTGTGGCGCCGCTTCTATTGTCTCTCTCTTTAGTTCCTTTCCTTGCGCGTGACCCACGTGGGTGACAAGGAGTCTCAATCTTTTATTTTTTAAGGTTTCTGATTATAAAAAATTGGTAAACTTCGAAAGAGAAAGGCATAAAAGTAGAAGTCTTATATTTTTACTTTCTTTCTTTTAATATTTCATATTCTTTGCAAAAAATTTGCAATTTAAAACTTTAGAATATCCGGGGGTGGGCACCTTTGTTACAGCCCTTGAAGCGCCTGTATAAAAAGCGCAGAGATATATAGATAATGTTACCCACACTTGAACGAGGCCATCAAGAGAAACCTAGTTAACATGGCCACCATTACCAAATCTTCAATCTTCACCCCATCCTTACTCCTCCTCCTCCTTCTCCTAACAATTCCAAGCCATGCCTTTGAGTACAAAGAAGCAACCATCGATGGCATCCAAAGCGCTTTCAAGGCTGGTGAACTCAACTCCACTCAGCTCGTTGAGCATTACATATCTGAAATCAACCAACGAAACAGTACTCTCTTTGCCCTCATCGAGCTGAACCCAAACGCAAGGTCCCAGGCACAGCAAGAAGACCAGAACCGGACGGCGGGGCAGGAAGGGAGAACCAAGCTGGCCGGAATACCCATTCTTCTGAAGGATAATATCGGAACGAAGTATAATATCACAACGAACGACACGCTGAACACCACGGCTGGCTCCTACGCGCTGTTTGGCTCGGTGGTGGCTAACGATGCCTTTGTAGTGAGCAAGTTGAGGGCTGCTGGGGCCATCATTCTGGGTAAAGCTAGCTTAACCCAGTGGTCTGGTATGCGTGGCGTGCCAGATGGTTGGTCATCCAGAGGTGGCCAAGGAATAGTAAGTTATTTTTTATTTGGTATTTAATAGAAAGGATTAGTGAGTTAATTATTTGAACCGTATTAACTAATATTGATTATTGAAACTTGAAAGCTATATATATGAAGCAGTGACCTATTTTTGGACGCAACGGAGTGTCAGACGATATGTTAGAATAAAAAAGATCTGGGTAAATTATTATTATTATTTTGTTTTGAAAGTTGTCTAAAATATATGATTTTTTAATTTTAAAAAATTTATATTTTCTTTTCTTAAAATAGAATAATAGGCTACACTCATTTCTTTATCAACAAAGACAACATACAACTATATTTATTTTGATTAAAATATTATTATATTGATTATTTATATAATATAATTAGTTTTAAATATGTATTTAACTAATATAAAAATATTCAACTTCCTAAATTTTAAATAAATTAAATTTATAAATTTTAATGTAAAATAAATAAAATTAAACAAAAAATATGTAATATATAATTTCTAATAATTTATATTTTATTAAAAAATTAATATTATTTTTGTAAGTATTTTAATTATATTTTACCTTTTAACAAATTATTATAATCCATTTTCATTAATTATATGTAATATCTATTATATTTTTATAATTATTACTCGACAAAATTTATTGATTTATTATTTTTTTAAAGTAAGGATGCAAGGGTTATTTCTATTTTTTAAATTATTTTTTATTTTCTGTTCCAAAATATTTCTTTTTTATCATGTGTACTAAATGAATTGTTGGAAAATTTTGTGTAAATTTTCATAGTAAAAAATTGTATAATTTAAACATTTTCAAAAGAGCGAAAACATTTTTTTAAATTTAAATTAGTTGATCCCAAAACAAAAAAAATATTTTAATTATATAATTCTTGTCTATTATTTTTGTTGTACTTGAATAATTTAAATATTATAATTTAACATTTTTATAGTAATAATTCATCTAGTATCTATGCTTTTACAAAATTTTTAATTTAATTCTTGTAGTTTAAAACCTAATAACTGGATCTATAGTTTTAAAATTTTTAACTTACTATTGATGTTCAATTTCTTTCAATAATCCGTTATATTTTATTGATAAGGCTAACTATATATCATTTTAACACTTCAAATACATATGACTCAAGGCAATTCATTCAAGTCACATGAAATAAAGGTTACATCAGTTTTATTTCATTATATATCTTCAACTATTTATTTTTAGCATAAATCATGCATATTCAAAATGATAAGATAGAACATAATTGACAAAATAAGCAATATCTATTTGCAAAGATTAAGTTAAAATCTTTTAACACTTTAAGGATCTAATTACAAATTTTCAAATAATAGAGACAGATTAAAAATTGAGTGAAATTATAATAACTAAATTAAATGATAATTTAACTTTTTATTCAGTAAATTATTTGAAATAATAGTAATTTAAGTTACTTAAAATATAAGATAATGCGATTTGTATTTTTTAATTAAAGTAAATCATTAAATATAAGTTTAAGAATAAAGATATATATATATATATATATTTTTTTTGAAATATGGTATTGTGTTCTTTTATTTATTTATTTTTTAAATTGATGTTTCAATGTATTTGTGTCTGATTTACAGCTTTAACGTCTCGATTAAATTTCGTTTATGACCTTTCTTTTTCTTAAAAAATACTTCCTGGGAAATAAACTAACTTCCATTACATCGAAAATTTGTGTATATGCAGAATCCTTATAATAAAAGTCTAGGAGTTTGTGGGTCGAGCAGTGGACCAGCAATATCAACAGCAGCAAACTTAGTGACAGTGGCTTTAGGAACTGAAACCGATGGATCCATCATTTGTCCCTCCGCATATAACTCAGTGGTGGGATTCAAACCAACTGTTAATCTCACTAGCAGATCCGGCGTCATACCTGCTTCTCTCAGACAAGACACAGTTGGGTAGGTGGATATATTATATATATATACCATGATTTTAAATTGCAATTGTGATTGTGATTGCATACATGGGCATTGGAGTAAAATAATGCGAATGTGGCTTATATCACATCAGCAATATTACGACTGATGCAGATCACAATTTGAAACAATGATATATATAGACACACACATAGACACACTAAATTATTTTTTCCGCGAGAATATTAGTATTGATTAACTTGATCTCTACAATGTTGGATTGGATGGATTAGGCCTATAGCGAGGACAGTAACAGATGCTGTTCGTGTTCTTGATATAATTGCGGGAAGGGATGACAATGATACAGGTACTGTAAATGCATCAACACATATCCCAACAAATGGCTATGCACAGTATCTTAATTCATCCGGTCTAAGTGGGAAGAGGCTGGGAGTATTGAGAAACCCTGATAATTTCAACATCACCGTTGGTTCCATTGAGAATGCAACATACGAGGCGGCTTTCCAAACTTTAAGGTAATCATGCCACAACAAGGGGAAAGATACGGTTTTGATTGAAGGAGAAAACTTTGTTTGCAGTTTTCGGGGTTTTACTATCATTTTTTTTTTTAATAAAAAGATGACAAACAGGGATCTTTTTCAGTATCGAAATGATTGGTGATTTGAAAAATCCCTCCTCATGTTATGGTTTTATTAATTAGCTTTATAGAAACAACTATAAAGTCTTATCTCAAGTGTTGTTCTTCGTTAAACTCTCTGTTTGAGACTTATTAATAAGAAGTGGAGGATAATGAAAATTTTTCTAAAATCAATCCTCTATTTTTAAGTTGCTGGTGAAATTTTTCCCATTTTAGGAGAAAGAGTAGTTATAAATCATAAAATATTATGTAATTTTTTATTTCTTTAAATTACATATCAATAAACTAAATTATTATAAATAATCATTTTAGTGGAAGATAAATTTATAAAATAACATCATAATTGATCATTTTCATCTTTTTAGTTTAGAGTAAATTATATGGATTTTTTTTTGAAATTATACAGACTATTTTTTATTTTTAAAATATACACTTTATTCTAATTTTTAAATTTTTTTTATTAAAATACTCATTCCCCAATTTTAAATTTAAGTTAATGGCGGTATTCTAGTAAAAAGATTAAAAATAAGATCACAATATAATAAAATTTTTTATTTCAAAAGAGATATATATATTTTTTGAAAAATAAAAAAAATATGTGTAATTCTAATAATACTCAAAGAAAATTTGAATAATTTACCTATATTTATACTGTCCAGTTTAAACCTCCAGACAAAAGGAAAGAATAATTATTGTTTGACCGTCGCTATTCCTCCCGTCTCTATCATTTCCTTTAAATTCTTTGGATCACTGAACAAAACTTCAATTTTTAAAAGCTGTCTGTTAAATAAGTTGCTTTCAGTAGCTTCATGTGCTTCTGCGTGTATTATTATTATTATTATTACTATTATTATTATGATGTTGCTTTTCACAAGCGACAAGTACTTGTGTTCTGTACTATAATTAGACATGCTAACATTTGTGCTCTGTTTGCAATCAATATATATATATATATATATATATCCAGAAATCAAAGTGCAACTTTAGTAGAAAATTTGGTGATAAACAACATTTCAGAAATTTTCGAACTTGAAGTAACTGTATTGCTGGCGGACTTCAAGCGAGACCTGAATGCATACCTAGCACGGCTTCAGTACTCTCCTGTGAAAACCTTGGAAGAGATCATAGCATTCAACAACAATCACACACAGCTTGTGAGTTTATAAAATGATAGTATATATACATACGCTTGTTAAGTGGGAAGAGTAATTTTATATAAAAATAATAATTCGTTATCATTATATCACAAATTAATGACAAAATTGATACAAAAATTAATAAAAATGCTTATTATACATTTATGGCAATTTATGTTAATATTAACCATGAAATTATGATATAATGACAATTAATTACTCCTCTCACTTGTGTAGATATAACAAGAAATGTAACATTAAAATTAATTATAACCATGTTTTGAATAACTTTGGCAGGAGAAAACAGAGGAATATGGACAATATTTGCTTGAAGAGGCTCAATTGACAAACGGTATCAATCAAACAGTTCAAGATGCACTTTCGAAGCTGGAAAACCTTTCCAATAACGTGTTCGAGAAGTTGATGAATGATAATATGCTTGATGCTTTGATGTTCACATCTAGAAGTGTGCCTTTTGTTGCAGTTGGTGGATTCCCAGCAATTACAGTCCCTGCAGGATATGATAACAACAACAAGCCTCTCGCCCTTAGCTTTGCAGGGCTCACGTTTCAAGAGCCCAAGCTTATTCAAATTGCCTTCGCCTTTGAACAAGCAACGAAGAAGCGAGTATCTCCTCCCGATAATCTGCAGATGGTTAAGGAGAGTGAGGGAAAGGAGCTCATAGCACAAAGCTAAATAGCTAAGGGAGTTTCTTAAGCTGATCTATAACTAAATAAAGTTAAGTACTGGTCTACACCCAGGACTTTTATGCCATGGCTTGCCTTATTTAGGCTGCCCCTGTTGTTTTAGAATCTCTGTGCGTAACATATAAGTAGTAGATAAATCCATGATGATAATGGTTATAATAACAATATATCATTATTATTATCACTATTATTGTTATTATTTGTTAAGAATAGTTTGAAAAATCAGGAATTAACTAAGTCTGACAAAGACCAAATACCAGCCAATTAAGGTAACTTAGAATCAAGAGGTGAATTTTTTGGAAGACATCAGTCAATTGGTTAAAAGGACTAGTTGACTACTTCAATATAAAAACAAAAGGGTTTGCTGCTGGTAGATACCAGTAAATTGGTTTGACATCGAAGCAAAAGAATTTGCTTTTAGTAGACATTAGTTAATTGATGATTGTGACTAGTCAATTGGGCTAGTCTAGGCAGTCAAATAGTGACCAACCCAGTCGACTAGCATTAGTCCAAAAAGCAATTTTGGAGAGGCAACAATCAACTAGTCGGCAAATGAACTTTAGATATTTATTTTTTTCATTTTGGTACTTTTTGGATTGAATAGTCATATGTTTTTAATTTAAAAAACAAACAAATGACTATTGGAATGTATAGAAAATCTTAAAGTACATTCAAGTAACATATTTGAAAAATTGAATTTCAAATTCAAATATGATTGGTAATGGTTTAAAATTAATTCTATAAATAATTGATTCTGAACATATAAAAAAAGATGATGAGAAAGTTTCTTCACTATCTCACATTCTTTGAAACCTTATATGCACTCTTGAAAGATAGAGTTTCATTATTTTTGAGTGAAACCTTTTAAGGTGCTTTGGATAACTCGTAAAGATAAATTTGTAGCAATTAGTAGAGGCAAATAGAATCTTAAAGATAGTGTGTTTACCACATTCTAGTTTTTGACTCCATTTCTGCATTATTTCCTTACAATCTTAAAACAATATTGTTAATATTGTATTTTATTTGGACATTTCCAAAATTACCAAAAAAATTACATTAAATTAAAAAAATCTGTTTATTGGGTTTTGATTTAATTTTTGAGTCATTTTCACCATTTGAATTTTCATGTCATTTTTGTTATTAAAATCAAGTTTAATATTAGGGTCAAATTTAATTTAATTTTGAATTAATAAAATAATCCAAAAACATTATTAAAAAAAAGAACCCAAAATAAAAACCCCAATCCATGGGTTTGTAGGGCCTAAACAACCTAGTGAATCCATCCCTACTTGGACTATTCAGACTAGGTCAGGTTTGAGACAAAACTAAAAATGGGACAACATGGAAGCAAAAAGTGTGATGGGATATCGGACTGGGATAAGATTTGGGATAGGCATTCCCAGCACTTTAGCTTGGCTCGACTCTGCCTGATATATTTAATATAATATTTAAAAAAAAAACCCCTTGACTATTTCAAATCAAATGATCTTCCCTAAACCTAATTTCCATTTTCCCTTGTTCTTATCCCTTTTTCCCTTTTATCTCTCAATCTCTGAGGCTTTGACCTTTTCATTTCTTAATTTCTTGATCTCTCTTTCTCCTCCTTCACTGCCATTCCACCATTCACTCTTAATCTCGAGCTTGAAGCAAAACCCTCATCCTTCACAAGCTTCAATCATCTTTCACATGAACTCGTGACTTGTGAATCATCCACAAGCCACGATAATGCCATTTCTTTGTTGTCTTCCTTTGCAAATGTAAGGTGTATGGTCTCTTCAACTTTGTGTTTGGTATTTTACTTCTTTGTTGCCTTCCTTTATTTCTTCGTTGACATGACGCTTCTTCTTTTTTTCTTTTTGGACCAATGATGCCATTAACAACATCTTTTTAAGGCTAAGCATTTGTTTGAAATTATTGTAAAATTATTGAGCTATGATTCGGCATATAATATCTTTTGATGCCATTAACACCATTAACATCTAATATTGTAAAATTGTTAATTTGTGATTTGGAATATAATATTGAAATTACCCATTTGTTTGAAATTAGTATTGAATCAAATTTGAGGCTAGTTTAAATCTATAATTTCTATTAAAGCCTTTAGAAGCTTTGTAATTTGTATGATCCAATAATTTGTATTGAAGTTTGTTTTCAATTTGGGGCATTTGCTTGATTTAGTCACAAATATGAGGCTGGTTAACAATCTAAGGTCGGTTCAATGAACTATTATTATAATAATCAAATTGGAAGCATTGAAATCAATAGTTCAAATGGCTATTACTTGATTACTGATTTGTTATCAATTCATTGACTTGCCTTTTGCTCTTTATTGTCTAGTTATGTGATAATGAATATTGAAAAGAAAGGAAAAGCAAAAATGTATTATTGTTTATAAACTCATGTGTGAATTTCCTTTGAATAAACTTTTTAAGGACAAAGGAACTAATGGCAGACTAAAGTACTTAAGAAACCCAAAGCCATTCCTATCCTAGTCCTCACCCTAATCTACCAATATTCCCACCTAACACTCTCTGCCTCAACTGTTGCTACTACCGCAGCCTCTACTGTGACTACAAATTCTATAACTATTGGAACAAAGAGAAAACCCCATACAAACAAATATAGTGTTTAAAAGCATTTTAAAAAACTTCTGTTGATTGAAACAAGTGGGGAACATAAAGTTGTATGTAAATAGTATAAGGTTTCTTATTTGCGTTAGTCAATCAAACATAGAGCGAGTGGATTGAATAGGCATATGAAAATATGTAACAAGAACTTACATAAGCTGATCAATCAAACTATGTTAGTACATAATGAGCATTTTAGGGAAGATGTTTTAAAGGGGTAGCTTAAAGAAAAACCTTAGTCCCTTACAATGTAGATGATTGTCAAAAGACTCTAGTTGAATTTGTAATATGTGATAAGATGCCCTTTTGGATTATAGAAAGGCATGGGTTTTAAAAGCATATCTATTGTCTAGAGCCTAGGTTCCCAATTTTGTCATGATATACAATTCCTAAGGATCGTTTGAAACTCTTTAATGATGAATCCAAGAAGTGTAAGGAGTTTTCTAAAAAAAATTATGTATGCTTGTTTGCCTCACTATGGACACATCGATGTCAATTCAAAATTTTAACTATATATGTCTCACAGCTCACTTTATTGATGAAAATTAGAGATTAAAAAATTGATTCTCAACTTTTGTATAATTGAAAATCATAAAGGTAACACCATAGGAAAGGCAATTGAGAAATATTTCTTGGGATATGGGTTTGAAAGAGTGTTCACAATAACTATAGATAATACAAGTTTTTATGACATGTCCATGGCCTATTTAAAGAAAATATTAAAAAACTAGAATGGGTTAATGTGTATTGGAGACTATTTTAATTTGAATTGTTATGCTCATATTCTAAACTTGGTAATAAATGATGGGTTGAAGGATATGCATGAATTTGTCTCTACTATTCACAATGTTGTAAGATATGTGATGTCTTTTCTTGCGAGATTTTAAAGGTTCATAACTTCTATTTGTTTTAATAAGTCTTATTTGTTTGAATGTTGGAACAAGGTAGAATTCCACCTATTAGATATTGGAATATGCCTTGAAGTTCCAAAGAGTGTTTGAGAGATTGAAAGATGAGAATGAGGGGTACTGTATGCATTTTGGGGAAGATGTCCATTGGATTAGTCCTCCTCAGCCTTTTAATTAGTTTAGTGCCTCTGTGTTTGTTTAGTTTTTAAAGTCCTTTTATGATATTACATTGAGGCTATTTGGATCACTATATGTGGCATCAAATACATGCTTTCATGGCATTACAACAATTCTAAATATATAAATATCAAGTTCTACTATGGATGATCCTCTAATTAGAGATATGGCTAGGAGTATAAAGTGTAACTATCATAAGTATTTGGGGAAGGTAGAGAACCCAAACCCTTTGTTGGTCTTAGAGTGGCACTTGATCAGAGATATAAACTTGCTTTTATGAGAACTACCTTCAGAGAGATACATCTTAATTCTGATATTTTGTGAAGCTATGGAGAAAAGGGCAACAAATGCATTGTATCATCTATATAGTAAATATGCTGAAGGGATTGTTAATGAATTACAAGATATCTCTAAAGATAGTAGTGACTCAGGTAAAAGGAATATGGGAGTGCATTTATTTCGTTTTGCTCCTAGAAGGATAAAGAGAGCATGGAACATTAGCAAGAATAAAATGAAGTTACTTTAGATCAAAGAATAGAGTTGAAAAAGTACCTTGTAGGTGATTTAGTTGAATATGATCCTTCTTTTAATATCCTGGCATCGTAGAAAGGAAATGTTAGAAAGTATAAAGTGCTTTCTTTACTTGTATGTGATGTGTTAGCCTTGCCAATGTCAAATGTGGCTTTAGAATCTACTTTTAGCATCGATAGTCATATGCTTGATACTTTAAGGAGTTCATTATCACTAAAGATGATTGAAGCACTCATCTATACCCAAAATTGGCTATCCCCTATAGTTTCACATTTGAGAGTGTGATTTCTGTCAATATGATGAGTTTGAGAGTCTTGTGGAATTCGATAAGCTTTATATTCTGACAATGATATAATGATATCCATTTCTACCTTTGATTTCTACTTTCTAATTTCCTATCATACCTAGAGGATTCTTACTATATTATTACAAAATTACATGTTCATAATTTTGTGCTTATCCTTACCAAAATGATATTCCCTTTGTTGTGGAGAAAAGCAGGCTAAATAAGACATCGTCAACCTTATTTTTAATGCTTATTTTTATGAAATTTCTTTACCTTGCCAAATGTCATCCAAAAATTATAAAAATAGGTAGAATGATGCCTTGTAATGTTAGTCAAAAGTTATTAAAATAGTTTTTGAAAATTCCTATAGATGACCTCTTAACCAATGCCATTTAGACCCTTACTTAGTTTGAACTCGCTGCACACTATCCTCCCTATTTTAACTTAGTTGGATAGTAAATGAACTCTAAAAATTCTAAAATTTTCTATATCTGAGTTTATATGTCTTAGCTACCTTCTCATAAAATTTTATGTGTTAATTCATTCATTTACCTATTTAGCGAAATTCATTATGAATCCTACTCAAAGCTATCTAACACAAATGTATAGTTGAATTGGTGCCTAGTTCTCATGATCTAACTTGTTCTAAAATTTCTGTGAGGTTCCAGATCTTAAGTACAAATGCTAAAGAACTCATTGTAAAATTTTGGACTTAAAAATGCCCTTCCAACTATTTCTACAAGAGGCAGACATTAGGTACCTAGATTGCATACCAATTTGACGCTCTGGCTAGATGTACTTTATCATTATTCAACCAAACTCAGGGAATTCATGCATAAAATTTCAAAATGGCCTCCCTAACATCAACCAAGCACATACTATTATTCAAGAGTTATTCCTAAGGTTATGATAATCAGTTTCATGCAAAAACAGTAATTAAAGGTACTTCCGCATATAATTAACACTTCTGTTAGGTATTGCCATTAAGTTGAATGGAAAGTTACTCATGCACTATTATCATGTAAACACAAAATAGAGGATTACAAGACAACCCTATATTCTCAAAAATAAAGTCATGCTTTAACATTTCACATTTCTCAGAGGGTTTGTGAAACCAAATATAATAACAACATGTAGTCCACTATTCTACTTGTTTATTTTTCCGCGATGTTGGTTCCACTTGTTGTATGACTATCACTTGGAAAAATAGTTAGTTTTATAAAGAGATAAAACCCTAATAGGTAGAAATTCATTCAAAGAATATACATATAACCGACACTGAATATCATCCAAGGTACGTTCGATGCACAATTCAGTGTAAGAGCATGCAATTACCAGACGATAGCATGCATTCATTCATTAGGCTGATGTGCTTTAGTCATTGGCCAATAATAGAGGTCTAATGCTCATAAGAGCCACTTTAGTGGATATACATGCAACCATACACAACATAGAAAATTCAATAATTTATTCAAATGCAATTACATAAATAAACAAAATGAATACAACGTTAACTACCCATTCTGTCAAGTTAGTCCTTAGCTCTTGTTGTCCCAATTGTTTCCCTATAATTTTAGTCACGTAGTATCCTAACTAAGAAAATTCATGGTTAAGATTTGAATTAAAATTAAGCTAATAATTTCCCGTACAGTAAGAAATTTGAATTCTTAATTTGAATTTTATCACATTTTCGTTTCCTTTCCTCCTCATTAATTTAGTACCACTTGAATTAATTATGTTGAGTTCAAAGCCTTAAAGTCTAGCCTTAAATCCCCATTTGAATGGCAATTTAGTACACTAATTACTAGCTTTCCTAGTCTTGGTACATCCATTTCCAATTGTGGCAATTAGTTACATATGTACTTAGTGTAATATCTAATTACATGGTTCCATCTAGTGCCAAAATATCTCTCATTGATAAATGCTAATTTTTATATATTTTTATCCACATTTATTATTATTTATAATGATTAATTTTAGTTTAAATGGATTTATTATACAATATTTGAATTTTTGGACAATTTTAGAAAATAATATAATTTTGAATTAATTAAGAGAATTTTTAGATTTAAATTGATAATATTTTATTTTTCATATTTCTTTGATGGGTTGAATATTTCAAATCTTTAAAACATTCATTAATTTTGTGCAGAATTTTTGGGCAAGTGAATTGAAGATTTAAAGTGGATCAAGGGTCAAGATTGGAGCAGAATTTTTTCTTTTATTAATTTCTTGATAATGGCAATTTTTGTAAATAATATATTAGGTTTTAATTTGTTTTCTTGTGGGGGTCAGGCGCTGAAAACGAAAAAAACCTAGAGGCTGCTTCATTGGTGGATTGTTTTTCTTCGGTTTCTTTTCGAACTGTAAACCTGGAGGCGCCTGGAGCAGAGACGCCGAAAAAAAAACTGGAGGGAGCTGCTACTTCTTTATTCACTCATTTCTCGGACTGCACACAGAAAGGAAAGCTGTCAGAGGGAGCGAGCTGGGGAGAATGAATTGGGGCTGATTCATTCCTTCATTCATCTTTCACGTTGGGAGAGCTGGAGACGCTGGAAAACGCAAAAGGCGTCGGAAAACTGGAGAGTGGGGAATTGCTGCTTTTCCTCATTTTCTGGCCTTCGTACTGATGTAAAGGGCGCTGGACAGAGAGGAGGAGGGAGAGAGGCTACTGCTTCTTCATCCTTCATTGCCTTGAGACCTGATGTGAGGAGTCAACGTGCAGAGAGAGGAGTTGGGAGACGCTGAAGGACACCTAGAAGGATAGATTGCTGCTGATTCATTTTTTTGTTCTGGTCTTCACAGGCAGAGTCAACGCTGGACCCACCATCATCTCTATTTTCTTCCTCTATCCAACACGTTGCCCTTCCAGCTGAACCACCATCATCTCTAATTTCCTTCATCATCTCTTCATGGCAGAAGGTTTGAAGGAATGTAGAGCAACCAATTTCATGGAAGCTTAAAAGGGAAGTGGCACCAAGGTGAAGCATGGAGGAAGGCTTAAGCTCTTGATTTTACATGGATTGAAGACCATTGAGGAGTTTATTTTTCCTACCTTTTCCTCTTTCAATTTCAAGAATTTAAAATTTTTCTAGTTTTAAGAATTTCTATGTGGATTGAATGTTGAGACATAGTTTTAGGTTGGACAATAATTTTATCTTAGATTGTAATTGGAATTAGTATTATTTAAGATTGAAATTATGTTTTGTAGTTGTTGGAATTTTAGTTTTCTAGACTTCATAATGTTGATTGGGTTGATGTTTGAGTTCTCTTGCATTGATTTGATTAATGTTATGATTTTAATTGTATATCTTGGTCTTTTGCGCTACTTGATTGTTGAATTGGGTAGTATAATTACTTAATTGTTCAATTAGATAATTAAAACCAAATTTTTTAAAATTAATTGAATCCAATTATTGAAAAATTTGATGAGTTTAATTGGCTTAATTACTTGCAAATTGCTTGGATTAGCTAAGGGTTTCCTAGTTAAATCAAGTGATGTACATTTGAGCCTAGGGTTTCCTATCCTTATATTAAGTTAATTAAATTCATTGGTCTACTGTTTAATCACTTCTCTTGGTCTCAATTAATCCTTGGTGAGTGATGAGAGCCGGAATTTTCTTGTAAAACCTTGGTTGCCTCCTATTTGTTCTTTGCATTTTCACAATCACTTTAATTTCAATTTAGAGTATTCTAGTTTAATTACTTATTTGGTTTTTTTCTCTTTTAGTTGAAATTTAATATCTTAATTCAAAACCCCCAATTTGCATATATTTTAGTTAAATTAATTTTGCATTTAGCGTAGAGAGAGTTTTCTAGAATTTGTATCAAATAGCAAGTATCAAATAATCACCTAAAATTAATTCAAATTAACCCCTAAATTGCTCCTTGGGAAGAATGACCTAGGGTTGACCTATACTATATTAATTCAATCTTAGTTTAATTGAGTGCTTAAGCGACTAAGGCATCATCACTCATACATGCTGCCCTTTTGTTCTATCCCTTTAATCCAATTTAAGACATTCCTAAGGTGCTATTCTCATGGCCAACTAGGTATACATAATTTCATTTGCACTCCACCCCCATCCTCGGCCCAATTGGTTTTAAAGGAGAAGAGTTTAAACACTTACCTTCAAAGACCCGTGGCTTCCTCCCAAGCTCCTCTAATGTTTGTTTCCCTAATGTTTTATGGCTTTGATGAAGTCCCTTACCACCTTCCCTTTGCACCTATGGCTTCCTTTTTCATTCTTCAATTTCCATAGCTAACCTGATGCTCTTTTCTCTCCTTCTCACTATTACTCTCAACTCAAATAAAGTTAAAGTGTAGAAAGTCTTTGCAAGTGCCAACACATGCGTCCTAACTGAGATGAATGCAATGAAAATGGATAGTAAAATATGATTTTCATCCATTCATTGTTTGGTGGCATGCAAGGTGTCACTCTTTCCATTTTTCTTATACAAGTCATGTAGTTAATTAATGATCCATTATTTCCTATAGTTGAATATATAAATATAAGTGGCCAAATAAAATTTTACATGCACATATGTGGTGAAATCCTTTAAAATGGTGTTTATGATCTAATTATTTAATTATTTTATTTCTCCTCCACTTGGCCTCTTCCCACCATGCATGCTAGGTGTCTCCATCTTAGATTATATAAGCCATTAAGTAACATGCAATTCATGCCAATCCCCATGGCTGAAGATAATGTTAGCAACACCGAATGCAATATATATATAGTACAGTGAAAGCATGAATAATTAGGTGCATGTGATTTGTTTATTCAAATTTCCTAACTTCATTTGCTACTTGGTGGCTTTGTTAGGTGTCTCCTTCTTATGTTCCTAATCAAGCATTATATCAAATAATGATTCATGGCTACCCTATGGATTTTGTACATGTAATTCATAGTGGAAGTATTAGAATTTGGTGTATGTATTTTGTTTATCTTAATCTCTCTCTCTTGCCCCCACTCTACCATTCTTTCTATGTGTCACTATTCCATATTGCCTAGGCCATTAATCTAAGTGACTTTCATGACAAATTCCCACGGCTTAATGAGGACCTAATGCCATAACCGAATATGTCTACATATGCCTTGGATTAGTGGAATGTCAAGGTGACATGGTTTTGTCCTTATTGTCTCTTGTTTGTTTGTCACTTCCTACACCAATTACTCGGCCATACAAGATGCTAATGGTTCCAAGATTGATTCAAGTGTTTGTTTAAGTATTAGTTCTTGATACACATAGCTAAATGGATGGATTGTCACTTGACCGAATGCACATACATATATACATATCTATGTACGTGAAGGTAATGAAGTGTTATGATAAAAATGGTCACAAGCTTGTCCTTGAATCATTTCTGTATGCTTCCATATTAAATAAAATGACATGCCAATATCTCATTACGGCTTACTAACACATATCCTCCTCTTTAGTACTAATTAAATCAATTAGCTACTAATTAACCTTGGTTAGCTCCTTAACGCTTAGTTGAGATTGTTCTTTGATGTTTTTCTTTGGTTAATTTGGTTACATTACCATCTACGGAAAATTTAGAATGTGATATTTCCAAAATGATGTTTAATTTTTATAGACATTTTAGGAGCTTTAGCTATTTCTAACGATGTTCAAAATGCCACCTAATGTGTGTTTTTTTTTTAATTTTATTTAGCATATATTTATATTTTGAACTCTTAATATTTTTTATTATTTGTTATTGTAAGCATGTATTTGTATTTTGAATTCTTAATATTTCTTAAATATTATTTGCAGTTTTGCATGGTTTTATGATTCAAATTTATTTTCTTATTTTGTTGTTTCTTTTCTTTGGCATAAATATTATTTGCTTCCAATCAGGCTAATGGTAGTCGAAAATGAAAACCATCGCAGAACTTACATGATGGATGTGAATTAATGTTTATTTGGTTCTTTTGTTATAGAGGCTATTAAGAGGACATAGACTTGTTTATTAAAGTTATTTCAAATATCAAAAGCTTGAACAAAGCTATATTTTATGCATGAAAAAAAAATACCCTTATCTTGTCATGGTCCATTCTGGCACAATCAGGCTCGATTTGAAATCAAGCCTTATCTGGCCATGACAAGACTCAAGTGATAAAATCAACTGAAAACCTAAATTGGGACAGGCCTTAAACTTATTCTTTTCTTTGCTCGACCTAGCCCACCCCGACCTATTTTATGCACACCCTTACCCTAAGGTCTCACCTTGTTTTTAAGCCCAATTCATCTTAAAAGGAAAAAAAAGAAAAGTGGCTCAAGACCCATTACTTGAAAGCAAAAACATTCCTCTTATCCTTTCTTGGGAAACAAAGCACATTGAAAATAGGAAATTTTTGAAAAAGAAAATATTAGATTAGCCTTGATTTTAGAAGAGTAGAATTGAATCATATGATTTGAAATTTTCTTGTGAAAAAGACCTAATATTTGGCTATAAAAAGTGAGAAGCAAAATTGAGAGAAAGAAGTTTTTTTTTCTTTGGGAAGGGGGTGTGCTAGAGGACAAAGGAGGTGGCCAATTAACACACTTGTTGAGACTAAAGAGGTACAAAATTTCCTTCTCACTTGTTAAATTAGTGATGCTTTTATTGCTTCATTATGTGTGACAACGTTGTTTCCTTTGTTTTATTCTTTATTTGATCCAAAAGTCCTATTTTACATGAATACATGAGAGGAATTTGTTATTAGTTTCCACATTGTTATGGTCTTGGAACCTTATCCCAATCCTCAACCTTGTCGGTCTTAGCGTGATTAACCCTCTTGATCTTTGTTAAGTTACCTAAACCCTCAAAGTAGGTAAGATGAGAGACAAGGAAAGCTAAGAAAGAGATCTTGAAAATGCACTTATATTACTTCAACTTCTTGGATGCTTACAAATGAGGAGGCTAGAGATATTTATAAACCTCCTCCAAACTTTACATTATTCTCACCTCTTTAATAGATGGTTGAAATTAATTCTATTTAACAGTCTACATTACTTTCTAGAATATTCTTATAAGATATTTTCATAGGATATAAGAGATATTTACATGGAAGTTTCTAGAATTCTTTAGGACTTCCTATAAATTCAAAAGATATCTAGTCTCCTCCCAAACATTTTAAAAGATTCTTGACACTCTAAAACCACCCTTTTGAGATGCATCATTACAGCATGCTGGGATTTGTTGAACGGCTACTGTAGGAAATTTCATATGGGTGTCTTTATCATGATACTAATCATGACAAATTCAGGTCCGACGTATTTTCTTGTTTTGAAGTATGTTTTGATGGTAATCATGTTTTGGGATAAATTTTATTTTGGTAGAGTTGCTCGGCTTAAAAAAAAATCAATCTAATTTTGACAGAGATTCTTCAATCATACAAATCTAATTTTTATGCCGAATCTGCGTCAACATGAACATAGGGTCATGTTTGTTGACGGTTGCAAAATTGTTAATTTTCTTGGGTCTCTTTATAACTTTCGTTGTTGAGTTGTTGCCAAAAGGTTGGTGATTATTCTCTTTGATCCCTTTTCATAGCTTTGGTTGATGATGAGATTGATGACAGATTCTTTACTTTAACATTCGGCTTTGTTGCTCGATTCATTAGCGTCAATTGTTTACTGTGTCCCTTTATTAACATTGTGAGTGGGAATGTCATGATTCTATTCTTGGTTGCATGAGTATTGTTTGTTACTTGTTGATTCTACGTTGATATAATTGATTGGTTCATTTTATATAGACTATGGGAAGAAAAGTATGGATATTTCGGAAAAGACTAATTGCCTTGTTTTCTTTCCTGATATGGATACATGGATATCTGTCGGAATGTTTTGGGAGAGCACTTGGCGATTGGAGCAAATGGAAGGAAATCTACATGGTTGATTTGAGCATTCTCATCCTTACTTCTCTTCCTTCTTCTTCTGACCATTCCTTTGAGTACAAAGAACCAACCATCGATAGCATCCCAAGCGCTTGCAAGGCTGATAAACTCACCTCCGCTCAGCTCGTTGAGCATTACATAACTGAAATCAACAAACGAAAACAGTACTCTCTTTGCCTTCATCGAGCTGAACCCAGACGCAAAGTGCCTAGCCCAGCAAGCCGACCAGGTCCGACTGGCGGTGCAGGAAGGGAGAACCAAGCTGGCCCGAATACCTATTCTTCTGAAGGATAACATGGGAACAAATGACAAGCTGAACACCACGGCTAGCTCCTACGCGCTGCTTGGCTCGGTGGTGGCTAAGGATGCCTTTGTGATGAACAAGTTGATAGCTGCTGGGGCTTTCATTCTGGTCAAAGCTAGCTTATCCCAGTGGTCTGGTTTTCGTTCTCCTAAGATGCTTAATGGTCGGTCATCCAGAGGTGGCCAAGGAATAGCAAGTTCATTAAGCAACTTTCAAACCTATTTTCAGGTGCCCCAGAAGTACGTAGGATCAAAATATCCTCGTGATATATTGTTGAAATAAATTTTGTGATTAATATATTTTTTTCAATCAGACATATAGCAAACACGGCTTGTAATGTACACAACTCCCAAAAAAAATGGAAATCAGAATAATGAAAAAATTCTGTCCTAATGTTTTTGATGTAAATGAATCATTCAAATGATGCGGATTAACATCTTTTTATATATTGATTTTTTTAATAAATGATAGTGTATGATACTTAAAATATAAAATAATAATATTGGCTGTGTTTTAAATATAGATCATTAAATGAAAAGTTTTAAGAATTAGGATTTGATAGACACACATATCACATGTTCGTATTTTATTTATTTATTTATTTATTTTTAAAAGGTCTGGCTAATCGATGTAAGCACTATTTGAGAAAGAATTTATCGACTTTACTTTTGTGAATTAAAGGTTATTTTGATTTTGAAAAAAGTTAAGATAACTCATAAAAGGAATTAATTGCACTTGTTTGTAGTTTTCATTGAAAAAAAAAAGTTTTTTGTATCTCTTATTTAATTTTATTAAAAATTCTGTTTTAATTATTTAATTTCATCTAAAATTCTTTTTAATATCATTTTGGTTATTTTTTAATTTTACTTTATTTATTTTTTATTTTCTCTAACGACATAAGACAACGAACGTTTTGGCGTTTGATATAAAATTAAATAAATTAATAAAATAAAAAATAATATAATGTTGAATAAAACATCGGGAAAATAATTATGTAATTAAAAATAAAGACAAAAGTAATTAATATCCTTCATGAGTCATCTTAACTTTTTATTAAAATAATCTTTAATTTATAGAACGAAAGCATATAAATACTTTAATGATCTTGCCGACAATAATATTTGCCATTTGGACATACACGCATTCGTTTTCGTGTCCAAATGCCGTACGTGTTGCGTTACTAAGTCATTGACCAACATGATTGATAGCGCGAACCCAACAGAACTTCCATTACCTTGGTACGACACATACACTGATACATACAATGGTGCTCCTTGACTAATTCCACTGCAAAATCTGTTGAGTTGTACCTCGAATACATTTAAAAAAATTAATTGATATGATTGAATATATAAAATTTACGTGTAAAATATATTTTAATTATTAAATATATAAATGATATGTCATAACAAATATATATCAAAATTACCTCTCCGGACATACACTAATGATTGACAGCTCAGCCCCTTGATAGTTTATTTTCATACACCAACATATATATATATATATATATATATATATAAGACTTGTAATTTTTAAATTTTGGACTATAAATTTGTAATTTAATGATAATTATTTATTTTGTGCATATCTCAGTTAAAATTACTTTATATATATACATATATTTATATATGAGACATTTTTTTAATTAATTTTGACCATAAATTTGTTATTATTTTAGGTTAAATTACTCTTTTGGACCCAATAAATTTACTTAATTTTAATTTAGTGTCAATAATTTAAATATTTATAATTTAATCACTATAATTTTGAACATTTTTAATGTAATTTTATTGTTAAACCTTGGATAATATTCTATCAAATATTGATAACGTAATTATTATATGTAATCTTAGTACTCAACTTATGCATGATTTAAACTAGAAATATAAAAATATGGATAATATTCTATCAAATATTGATAACGTAATTATTATATGTAATCTTAGTACTCAACTTATGCATGATTTAAACTAGAAATATAAAAATATAAAATAAAGTAAAATTAACTCATATATAAAATATGTGATGCAACAAATATTATTAAGTTTTTTGGATGAATTAATTTAAATTAAATCTTGTATATTTAGATTGTTCAAATAATACATTATAAACTACATCAAAAAAAATTTAACAAAATATAAAGACGAAGATGGAATTAAAAAATTTTAAATTATGAGAATTTAATTATAAAATTTTAAATGATAAAAAATAAATTAAAATTAGAGAACTTTTAGTGTGTGTATATATAGAGAACTTTTTTGTTCCCTATAACTATCTTTATATTTTTAACTTGAGGCTTTTTAACAACATACTTAAAAATAAATAACAAATTATTGAAAAATGTAATCATCAAAACTTTTTATGCATATGCTTAAACTTTTTTTTTTTAATGTAAGGGTCACCGCTTAACATAGGCTACAACCCACTAAATTCTTTTTTCTTTAATCTTTTTTAAGTGACACAAACTTGGCTTATTTGTGTCCCTTTTATATATATATATATATATATATATAAAGAAGACATGGACTAGTGTGGTCCACATCTTTGATTTTCTTTAAACTTTTATTAGATGAAAGATTAAATATTATAATATAAAGAAAAAATATTATAATATTCTTGTATAATTTTTACCTTTTTCTTTTATTATTTCAAAGAAAAAAAGTAACAAAAAATATTATAATATTATAAACAATTATAATATTCTAAAAACATGTACAAAAAAAGATTCAAATGAAAATTTTCAAATTTATAAAGTAAGTAAATGACAAATTGTAAATAAAAAATTAGGCTTGTCCTGCACTGTGCCTTCTTCTCAGTCGCTATAGGCAGTATTGTATTAGCTCCTCTTCTTCTTCCTCCTTATCATTATCATTATTATCATCATCAGATGATCTATTATTAAAATTATGAGTCGATTGAGAAATCAAATCTTATTGAGAGGATTGGATAGGTGGAATTGGTTGGTTAGGAGTGAAAAACTCTTATTGTTATTGGAAAGATGATCTTCAATGTCCTAAAGACGCACCAACATACTTTGAGCTAAATGTAAATAGATAAGAGAATAGTGTTGTGAAAGGCACACTGCCAACTTGCATGGTTTGGGATGGCAAATGGAAAAGTATAATTGAGAAAATGATGGTGTGAATTAAAAAAGACAAGCACCTCCAAAATCTATGAACGATGCATTAAGAGTAAAAGAAGAGGGACCAATACTTCCAAAATGTGTAAACATGTAGTAGGTGCAAAAGAAGAAGGACTAACACTAGTAAAGTCTATATACAATATAAAGGAAGAAGGACTTGAACCTTTGATGTCTCTATGGATTAATGTCAAGGTGTAGTATGATGATGGAGCATATGTTTGACTACCATCACCACTTGCAATATCTTTCAATGGCCCCTTAGTGGATATAAAACCATCTTTGTGCTTTTCTGGCTGAACCTTTTGCTCTAGTAGCCTCTGCAGATGAGGTGTAAGTGGAACAAGTTGAAAAACTATTATATCCTGATGTTGACCAAAGACATATAGCATTGTCCTAATGTCTCTGCTCATCCTCTCCCTTAACCCTGCATGATCAAGAATTGAAAGGGTCAGTAATGATAAGCCTGTATAAGTCCTCTAATACATCAGCCTGCAAAAAAAAAAATCCAACAATTATGTATATAGATTAAGTACAAAATATATAATACGTGGAAACAAAACAAATATAAATATATAAAATTTTATGATGAAACCTTGAGAGTTACTCCTAAGATAGATCTACTTTCGTGTATGTTGCTAATACTAACACAAGTAATTTGAAGAGCAATCCAAGGGAAACACTTCCAAGTTAGCTTAGGCAATAACCTACTACCATGCACTCCATGCAATGATAAACACAATGTGCTCATGGTGCCAAACTTTCTGTGTTTTTCCTCTCAACTTAAGTGTATGCAAGGACCCCACGTTGAACGCTATTTAGGAATATGTTGCCTTTGACCAAACTAGTAAAGAACACGATTAGCATGGTGGAATTCAACAATCTATAAGGAAATAATGGAGACAGATGTATGCATTATATCTAGAGATGCTAAACAATAATAAAGAATTAACTATTAGACGCTCAGAGTGTCGTATGGTAGCCATATGAACTTGTCATCCTTAATCTAATCGAATAAAATCTTGTAGGTCCGTAAGGCCTTTATAGTTAAATAAATATGCTGGGGGACACACCTTCATTTAAAATCCAATGGTGGCCTCAAGAGGTCAGGGTAATCAATCCCATACTTAAAAGTATAGCAATGTCAAACAACTAACAATATTTATCTCTTCATAGTTCATTACACTACACATTTTTTTATGTAAGTGTGCCAAAACTAATGATCCCCAACTATAATGACCTACCTCCTCAAAGTCAGCAAGCAATAGTAGATACATTTACATGACCTTGTGTTGGCATCAAATATCCCCTAATTTGTACAATCTTATCATCTGCATTATTTAGCAAATCTGTAAATTTTTGGGTGAGTCACAAGATACTGAGCCTCTATCTGTCTATTGTCCTTGGAGGTAGAGTAATATTGAGTAATCGCTAGCATATGGTCAACACAACCTCTTCTATGTAGGTAACCTAAGCTAGATGACAATGTCTTGTAGGGTAATTATTGCCTCCCCTTTAGTCAAGTGAAAAGTATATATCTTTGGCTGCCATCTCTCCATAAGGGCCAAAACAAATGTTACATTGAAGTCAAAGCGACCAAGTCAAGATACCCTATAGAAACCTACTGTTATAAGGTAGGGAACAATTGCAAAAAGGCTCAAAGATGTGATCCTCCTATGCTACCCATCATTTACAACGAATGTGATTAGCCTGTAACATGCAATTATAATATTTATATGCAATAACTTATAATCAGTTAGATAAATTCACCTTAGTTATGTTATCTCATCCAACCTTGCCACAGGCCTATGACATATAATGAGTTTACAAGTATAGGAGTGAGTCATCCTCAAGGTCTAGATCCACAACACTTTGACAAGTGGCCATTTTACTATTTTACTCCCATAGTTAAAGTTAAAACTATCAATTCAAATTCATATGTCTAGAAAGTAATTTGTATATAAGGCAACTACAAATCCATGAGACAAAAAATTGCAAACATGATAAAAGAATTCATATGTCAAAAAACTAATATGTATGTAAGGCAAGAAAAACTCCATGTGACAAGGATAATTCATTAATAAGGTCAAATACACAAGTAATGTCAACTACATCAATGAAATCAAATAAACAATAAAATTAAATACATCAAGATCTACTCAATAGCTAAGACAAATAGATTACTTGGGTGTGACTAGTTTGTTTACATAACCTACATCATTGTTGTTCCCTCAATCATTCATGTCAATCCATCTTATTTTGAATTCTAAAGGACTTAGGCCTACCTCTCTGGCAAATCATGGTAGGATCAAGCACCAACCGTGGATTCACTTTTTATGGCCAATATAGTTCCCCCTATCAGTTGAAACTCAGCCTTATATGCATTTATTATGGTACCCAGTCAAAAAATTCAGTCTACATATTATAACAAGTCAATGGAAACTATGGCACATGTAACAAATACATATTGGCTTAGATGCTTTTGAATTTAAAACTTACCACAATCACATGTGTAGCATGATAAGCTAACCTTACAACATTGATTGTATTGCTTGTTTGTTGGATCATAGTTTAATTTCAAATTTTAATACTCGATTGTCGAACCTATGTATAGCTAAAGCCAATGCCCACTATATCAATAGTGACAATTTTTTTCATCATTTCTTCAAAAAAACTGCACAACCTCAAGTTGCATAGTTATTATTTGTGTATGCTCAACTTAATATCTATTTAACCTGTACATTGTTACCTTTATCAATCTGCTTATGGGCAAGGACCTAACCCCTTTTAATAAATTATTTATACATTCAACTAAGTTCACTGTCATGTGCCCCTAACATCAACCCTCAACATCATACACACAAAATTATCTATTCTTTGGAATATACTCAATCCAATTTACAGCCTCTACATGGAGTAGACGTAATTGGGCCAATTATTCATCCACTAGATGATGCTTACATAAGTAACTTATATCAGTAGTTATCCACGAGTTAGCATTTTGACACAATATCTATCAATTCATTGTATATAGTTAGTAAAACATACCAATATTGATGAACCTTTTTTCTAGTCACTTACTTCTAAACACTGTGTTAAGATTACTTGTAATACATCTTAAAATAGAATATATGATAGGCATGTGGTGATTGCCACCCATTTTCTGAGTTAGAAATAGTAGCTAAAATTTCAAAATATCTATCAGAAATCAAGCAAATCTCTATTTTATTCAACACCACTTAGCATTGAAGTAAGGAAAGAAACCATACCCATGACTTATGCATTTCGCTCTCGACAACTACAAATACCAAGGCTACAATTTCATTGGCCTTATCTTGTGAGCTTGCAATTAGCATAGTATCCTTGTACTTTTATATAATAAGGTTTTATCAATTTGGATCATTAGTTTCAAGTAGTCAAATGCATCAACATATGGCTTAAAGGTTAACGGAACGTCACTAAACATTCTACAGCTGATTTGATTTATGGGCACTCTTTATGAATAAACTCATAATATGACCTTGGCATAAAGTATTGAACAACAGCTAACTATCATGGCAAGAAAGCATATGATCATTTCCACTTTCCAAATGCAATACTGATTGTTTGGTACTTTGCCATACATACATTTCTATATGACACTATGTAGCCAAATATATTACGCACCCTTTCAATGACTTGCCTAATAGGTGCTAATGAATTCTTAATCACTATTGTTATAACATGTGACAAGATCATGTCAAAGTCAAGTTTCAGATGATCCTATAATAATGATGAAAAAACACATGTGTGCAACCTATTATATCTTATTATTTTTCAACGATTTTCCTTGTCATCTTGACTTGTTCTTACTCTCTAATTATACTGACCACTATGCTTTAGATAACAATATTCCTTTTACTTCTCTAATGAGTAATGCACGTTAATGGTGTGGTGTGTGTGAATAGAACATATTTACACTACATGGCACATGGATTGCTTATTTTGAAATATCATGCTAATATGTAACTCTTGACTATTGTTTAAATCAATGTCCTCAACCATCTCAAGGATCTCAACATAATTCCCATCATTTATGTTAATCTATGATAGCATAGCATATGCTTGATCCACATATTGAACTAATGAAGTGACCTCATCCTTATTAGTATCACCCGCCTCAAAATCATCTTCTCTATGGTCATTTATAATTGGTGGAGTATCATGTTCATCCTCCTCCTCCAAGTCATCCATTATATCCTCTGTCTTATTCGTGGGTGAAGGAAGATTAGTTTTGAAAATAAGTTATTGAAACAAGCTTGGTAGGGATGTGAAGTTGACAATAGGTTAAAAATCAAATAAAATGAACATTTGCTATGTAGGAGTTAAATTGTGAGACATGCTTGTTTATACAATGGAACCTGTCAATGGACAAGAGGGTCAGTGATGCATAGATCTTATCCTATCCCATATTCATGTTGGAGAATATGTATGTGTGTGTGTCAAAAGGGGAAGAGAAAAAGAGGAGTCCCACATTGCTCAAACAAATGAAGGCCCAAGGGTATAAATATTAACATGTGATTATGGAAGAGCAAAATGGGCCTAGGAGGAGAATGGGCTCGCGCGCACAAAAGGCTGAACCAACACAGTTGAGTTCAATTGAAATTCGTCGATTTCCCCCCCCCCTGCGCGCAAAATATACTCGGTGTTGGACACTTTTTACAGTTTTAAGGCTTCGTTTATGAATTAAATATTTTTGAAAATTAAATATTTTCAAATAGCCTTCCGGAATATCTACAGTTTTAAGGCTTCGTTTATGAATTCATGGTGGAAATATTTCTGAATATTGGTCGTCCGTTTTTGTGTAATTACTAATCCATTTTTTTATTTTTATTATTTGATTGAATTTCCATTAATCCTTATGTCGGAAACCGCCCAACGTTCAGAAACATTCCCATTAATATAATTAAATGTGGTCCAACGCCTCACTACATTTGAGCCTATAAATACCGCATTGCTCTTTGGGTTCGATGCACTACAGCTACGGACAACCTTCGAGCTGCTCTTCCCTCTCCTCTCTCTGAGTTTTCATTTTCACTGTTCTGCTTCCTTGCGACTTTGCAGAAGAATCCGTTCAATCCTAGGGAGTGCCGTCTTGTGGCAGAATATCTCTCAAGGACAGTGTCCTTGCACACGGCTCGGATTTATTTGAATCTAACAAATTTCTTATTTGGCAGCTAACAATCTTGAGAGATATGGAGTCACAACAAAACAACACCATTGCTCCCGATAGCCCTGCCGGTGCTAATATGGGTGCTACATCCTTCGGCCCGTTTGCAATGCCACTATCTAGGCCACCACTTGATATTTCAAAAATTGAGATGTTCGACGGAAAACATTTTCGAAGGTGGCAAGAACGTGTCTACTCTATCCTTAACCTACATGGAGTTGCTTTTGCTCTCACATAGTCCGAGCCTCCGTTAGATATTGATCAAAATCAAAGGATTGCTTAGGAATATGCCAACAAGGTATGCAGAAATACCATCATTAACACTTTGTCTAATGATCTCTTCGATGTTTACTATGTGTACAAGGAAGCAAGCAAAATCTGGGAATCGCTAATTGCCAAATATACTGTTGAGGATGTTGGGAAGCAAAAGTTTGTTATTGGGAATTACTATAGATGGGAGATGACCGAGGATAAAGATATTAAGCTACAAATTAATGAGTACCATAAGCTGCTAGAAGAGTTGAGGGCAGAAAAAATCAACTTACCTGACGAGTTTGTTGCTGGAATTTTGATTGAGAAGCTGCCTGAATCATGGAAGGACTACAAACAACAACTGAAACACAAACAAAAGCAATTGCCGCTGTCAGACCTAATCACTCACATCATAATCGAAGACACAAATCGAAAAGAGATGCAAGCTGCAAAAGGCAAAGAGATGGCTTCAAAAGCAAATTTGGTAGAGACAAAGCAGCCCGGCAAAAGGTATGACTCTAGAACAAAACCTGATTACAAGCCCAAAAATTCTAACCCCAAATTCAAAAAGAAAGGGAGTTGCTTTGTTTATGGAAAACCAGGCCACCATGCTGCTCAATGCAGGAAGAGGGCTAGAAATGACAATCCTCCTAGGGCCAATCTGGTTCAAGGAGATGAAGGAAATGAAATCATTGTAGCGGTCATTTCTCAAGCTCTCTTAGTATCCGATGTGAAAAAATGGGTGGTAGACTCTGGGGCTACCAGGCACATTTGTACCGATCATGAAATGTTTGCCTCCTATAATCGTACCAAGGAAGGAGAAGACCGTGTTTACCTTGCTGATTCCCGAACTGCAAAAGTTCTAGGAAAAGGAAAGGTTAAACTGAAACTCACATCTGGAAAATCTCTATCACTCAATGATGCTCTTCATGTGCCTGATGTTAAAGCTAATTTAATTTCTGTAGCTCTATTAAGCAAAGCTGGGGTTAAGGTGTCATTCGAATCTGACAAGATCGTAATGACAAAGAATAATGTGTTTGTAGGGAAGGGCTATTGTAATCAGGGGCTGTTTGTACTCAACATTGCTGATATGAATGAAAATGCATCATCTTCTGCTTACTTGCCTGTCTTTATGGTTGATACTTTTGATATATGGCATGCTCGATTAGGACATGTTAGTAAGTCATATTTAAAGAAAATGCAAAAAATTGGTTTAATTTCTGAAATTAAAAATGATTTTCTAAACAAATGTGAAATTTGTACAGAAGCTAAGTTAACAAAAAGGTCTCATTTTTCTGTACAAAGAGAAACTGAATTACTTAACTTAATACATACTGATTTAGGTGATTTGAAACAAACTATAACAAGAGGTGGCAAAAAGTATTTTGTAACTTTTATCGATGATTTTTCTAGATATACAAAAGTTTATTTATTGAGAAACAAAGATGAAGCTTTTGATAAATTTCTTTTATACAAAGCTGAGGTAGAAAACCAATTAAATAAAAAAATTAAAAGAGTTAGATTAGACAAAGGAGGAGAATTTGTTCTATTTAATGACTTTTGTGAAAAAGAAGGAATAATTCATGAAGTAACCCCTCCATACTCACCTGAATCAAATGGAGTAGCAGAAAGAAAAAATAGAACTTTAAAAGAAATGATGAATGCTATGCTTATAAGTTCTTCTGTACCAGATAATTTATGGGGTGAAGCTTTATTATCTGCATGTTTTTTACCGAATAAGATACCTTATAAGAAAACAAATAAGACACCTTATGAATTATGGAAAGGATACATACCAAATTTAAGATATTTGAAAGTGTGGGGGTGTCTTGCAAAAGTTTTATTACCTGATCCTAAAAAGAGAAAAATAGGTTCTAAAACTTCTGATTGCATGTTTATTGGATATGCTGAACATAGTGCATCATATAGATTTCTAGTTTTAAAAAGTGATGTTCTTGATCATAACACTATTATTGAAACCAAAGATGCAGAATTTTTTGAACATATTTTTCCTTTGAAAGTTCAATATACTTCTCAAACAACAGAAAATTTTCCTTCTTCATCTAAAATAAATGAAAGAGAAAATTTTGTTGAAAATTTGAGGAGAAGCAAAAGACAAAGGAAAGAAACTTCTTTTGGAAATAATTTTTATACTTATATGTTACAAGATGAGCCATCAAATTTCTTTGAAGCAATTTCATCCTCCAATGCTCATCTTTGGAAAGAAGCAATTAAAGTTGAAATAGATTCACTAAATCAAAACAAAACTTGGGTTTTGGCAAACTTGCCTCCAGGAGCAAGACCTATTGGTTGCAAATGGGTTTTTAAAAGGAAATATAATCCTGATGGATCCATTGATAAATATAAAGCGAGGCTAGTAGCTAAAGGATTTACTCAAAAATAAAATATTGACTATTTTGATACTTTTTCTCCGGTAACAAGAATTTCTTCGGTTAGAATTTTGATTGCTTTAGCTTCAGTTTACAAGCTTTTATTCATCAAATGGATGTTAAAACTACTTTTTTAAATGGTGATTTAGAAGAGGAAATTTATATGGTACAACCTGAAGGGTGTGTTGCTCCTAGACAAGAAAATAAAGTTTATAAACTTGTTAAATCATTATATGGATTAAAACAAGCATCGAAACAATGGCATGAAAAACTTGATCAAGTCTTAACAAGTGATGGGTTTTTCACTATTGAAGTAGAAAGATGTGTTTATACAAAAATTGTGAATGATGGTTGTGTGATTATCTGTTTATATGTTGATGATATGCTTATTTTTGGTACAAGCATGAATATTGTGATAGAAATTAAAAGGTTTCTTTCTTCTAAATTTGACATGAAGGATATGGGTGAAGCAAAGGTGATATTAGGTGTTAAAATCATAAGGAGTGGAAATAACATTTTGCTATCTCAAGAACATTATGTTGAAAAAATTCTTAAAAAATTTGGATTCTTTGAAAAGATACCTGTGAGCACTCCTTATGAAGCTAGCACTAAATTAGTTAAAAATAAGGGTGACTCGGTAGCTCAATCTACATATGCACAGATTATTGGAAGTCTATTGCATTTAATGAATTACACCCGACCTGATATAGCATATACTGTGTGTAGATTGAGTAGATATACTCACTGTCCAAGTAGTGAACATTGGTTAGCTTTAGACAGATTAATGAGTTATCTGAAAGGTACCATGAATTATGGTATATGTTATAATGGATTTCCCGCTGTATTAGAAGGATACAGTGATGCTAACTGGATCTCAGATTCAGAAGAGACCAAATCCACTAGTGGCTATGTATTCACTCTTGGTGGTGGTGCAGTAACCTGGAAATCAGCTCAACAAAATATTATAGCAAGATCCATTATGGATTCAGAGTTCATTGCTCTAGAGCTGGCTAGTAATGAGGCTGAGTGGTTGAAAAACTTCTTGGCAAATATTCCATTAGGTGAAAAACCAACACCATCAGTGTCATTACATTGTGATAGTCAGTCGGCAATAGCCGTTACTAAAAATAAGACCTACAATAGCAAAAGTAGGCACATTCGTTTGAGACATAATATTATAAGACAGTTGTTGAAAAATGAAGTTATATCAATCGATTTTGTAAAGTCAGAATTAAATCTGGTAGACCCTCTAACCAAACCTATAGGGAAGAAACAAATTTTGGAAATATCGAGGGAAATGGGACTTAAGCCAATTTGAAAATTAATAGTGACGGTAACCCAACCTCTGTGATTGGTGATCAGATGAAGGAGGTTCATATGGGTAAAAACAAGTCATTTGTTAATTCTGCTAGCACTTTATTATTTTTGGTTTCTTCCTATGATATGGAAAAGTGTTAGGATGCATTATTGGCGAGGCTGAGCAAAAGCTCTTAATGGTTTCATATTCCTTATGGATGGTGTGATCATTGCAGTCACACTTGATGAAATCACCTATATGAATGTGGAGTGGGGCCGCTCCTATGAGATCATAGCAAAAATCTCTAAAGCATTTATTAAAACCAGGCACGCGCACGGCCGTAGTTTAAAGCGCAAAACTGTGATAATAGCGAAAATTGTGGGGGTATAAATTGACTCTTAAAGCCTCTAGTATACAACGAAGAATTGTTGGTTCATAGAAGCTATAAGCTTCACCTACAACTTTGTGTACTAAGCTTTATTAGTCTAGAAATGGTTCATAGTCCGCAAGACACCATATTTGAAATGTTTATGCTCATATTTATAACTTAGATGATAGTGATCTTTTGACACACATGTGGGGGATTGTTGGAGAATATGCATGTGTGTGTGTCAAAAGGGGAAGAGAAAAAGAGGAGTCTCACATTGCTCAAACAAATGAAGGCCCAAGGGTATAAATATTAACATGTGATTATGGAAGAGCAAAATAGGCCTAGGAGGAGAATGGGCTCTGCGCACAAAAAGCTGAACCAACACAGTTGAGTTCAGTTGAAATTCGTCGATTTCCCCCCCCCCTGCGTGCAAAATATAAACGGTGTTGGACACTTTTTACTGTTGCCAGAAATAATTTTTGAAAATTAAATATTTTCAAATAGCCTTCCGGAATATCTACAGTTTTAAGGCTTCAGTTATGAATTCATGGTGGAAATATTTCTGAATGTTGGTTGTCCGTTTTTGTGTAATTACTAATCCATTTTTTTATTTTTATTATTTGATTGAATTTCCATTAATCCTTATGTCGGAAACCGCCCAACGTTCAGAAACATTCCCATTAATATAATTAAATGTGGTCCAACGCCTCACTACATTTGAGCCTATAAATACCGCATTGCTCTTTGGGTTTGATGCACTACAGCTACGGACAACCTTCGAGCTACTCTTCCCTCTCCTCTATCTGAGTTTTCATTTTCACTGTTCTGCTTCCCTGCGACTTCGCAGAAGAATCCGTTCAATTCTGGGGAGTGCCGTCTTGTGGCGGAATAGCTCTCAAGGACAATGTCACGGCTCGGATTTATTTGAATCTAACAAATTTCTTATTTGGCAGCTAACAATTCAAATTTACATTATAGTTGATATATGCTCATATATATCTACTGTACTCAATTGGTTTGAAAATTTCTAATTGACTTCCTATATCATTTGAACATCAAAATCATCTTTCAAAGTACACGCTAAATATCTTATGAGATTACGAGAATGAGGATACTTATATACTAACTTAGACACAAATTAATCTAAAGCCAATTGTAACTTTTCCCTAACCATCTTTTTCAATTTATCAAAAGTAATGTCTAAGTCAACTCTTAACATTTTCAGTTTATTGTATACAAATATCACGTCCTAATTGCCATTATAAATTTTTTAATTTGCACAAATACATATAATTTCTTTTGTTATACTTATTATTATTCCTATCATAGAATTTATGTATTGGCATGTGAAAAAATCTAATAATAACATTTATATACTATATATAAATATTTATTTCATTTCATTTAAATTTTCATCTTCATATATTTGTTTCAATATTTTTCTATTTTTTTCTTTTTTGATTTATGATAAAGATAATAAAAATTCTTATCTACAACAAAAGCAATACATTTTGAATTAGAATAAAATTAATATTGTAACATGTTAGTCAATTAATATTGGAATAAATTACTTTTTTTTAAGGCTAATCTAGGCTATAGCTCAAACCTTTTTTTACATGTTTTAAAAGAAACATTACAATGGATCATCAAAACTATGCTCCAAAACATGGCTTCTTGATTAACATACATAATTTATATATATATATATATATAGAATATAAATTGTGAGGTGATCCTTTGGTGGCGCACTATGTCATGAATATATATATATATATATATATAATATAGAATAAACATGTAAATTAATAAAAATTATTCATATATACACTATATACTATATTATATATATATATATATAATAGATAAATTATTATATAATATATAAGTAAAAATTATATATTAATATATATTAATTAATTAATTTTATATATGTATTGATTTATACTGAATTTTTAATTATATGTAATTTTTAATTATATTTATTGAATTATATTTGCTTATATATAATTTTATATCATACATATATTATCTTTATTTATTTATTTTAAATATGTGTTTAGTTATATTACCATTTTATTCACAAATAAATATGTTTTATATTACAATTATTAAATTACATTTAATTATATTATTACATTATGACATTTATTTTAATTAGATAATTATATATTTTATTTTGTATATTATATATTTCTATAGAACATATAATATATTTTCTATAAATGTGAATGTGTGTAACAACCCAGAAAAAGAAAGAAGAAGAAAAGAAAAGAGAAAAGAAAAGGGAAAGAAAAGAAAAGTTGAAAATTTTTGAAAGCTGAAAATTTTCTAAGTTTGCTAGCTACAGTCTAGCTATAGCGAATGTACCTGTTCGCTATAGCGAGAAATGGTCTAGCTATAGCGATAGTGCCTTCTCGCTATAGCGAAAATGCTTCTAGCTATAGCGAGTGCGGGCATCCCATACAAAATTCAAAGAGCTGCTCGCCATAGCGACCGCCATAGCGAAGGCAGAGGTCTGGGACAGATACGAGCTCGCCGTAGCGAGGGTTATGGCTCGCTATAGCGAGGGAAGTCCGGAAAAGCGAGGAAAAAGAGAATTTGACTCTTTAAAAGCCTCTCAATCTCTCCTTTCTTCTTCTAACCGACTCAAGCTCACTCTAAGAGAGAGATAAGGACGGAGGAGAGAGCGAGAAGTCTAAAGAAGCAAGGAAGAGTAAGAGAAAGGTAAGATTTACATAGTTTCTCTCCTTAGAATGTTGTTCTTCTCCCCTTGCCATCTCCCCTTATGGTTTTAGTTGTGGGAGTATTTAGGTCTTGAGCTTGGTTCAGAAGAGGGAGAGTGGAAAACCACTCTTGAGGGAGATTAGAAGTCATATAGTCCCCTTTTCTTGATTTCCTCTCTTGAAGCTTGAGAGAAAAGAAAGAATAGTTAATAAATTCTAGTGAGAGAAAGAACCCTAACTTAACATGCTTAGTAGGGTTGTTAGAAAGAGATCCCTAGCTTATAAATCAAGTGTTAAGGAAATAATTCCATACTTCTTGTGTGGTTAGGCTCAAGAGAAGCACTCCCATCTAGAAGTGATTGTGAAACCAACAAGGGAGGAGATAAATTGAAGAGGAAGGTTGTGAATAGCCAATAAGGTAGCTCTCTCCACCTTCTTTCATGCATAATTGTGTGCTTACATTGTTTTACTTGTGTGTATGTATAATTTGAGCTATGTGAAGTATGTTAGCATGATGATGTCTTATGTGTTTTAATGATGTTTTATGTGATTTCTTGGGTTTGCTTGAGTATGGAAAAGCCAATAACCCTTTAGCCATGGTGAGGATGAGCCAAAACCTTTAAGTTGGTTGAGACAAAGTAAAGAATCTCCCAAAAGTGAGGTTGACTCCCAAAGAGTAAGGGTTGAGTCTAAGAACCTCTTAAGTATGGGTGAGGCAAGTCCAAAATCCACAAGTGAGTGGGTGAGGCCAATCCATGTACTTGGCAAGCTTTCATATGTTATGTATGGCCTACTCACATGTTGAGAATGTTTTTCTTTTATGCATGGCCAGTCTAAATGTTGCAAATGCTTCCATTATGATTTTATATGCTAACATGCCATACATGCATGATGAGACTTGTTTGCATGCTATATATGTATGATTGAATGAGAGATGAGCTATTGAGATTCTTTGAATCTCATCCTCCCTCTCCACCATCCAATCATGCTAGGTGGACCAAGCGAGGCTAGAGATGGGAGCCACCAAGCTTGAAGTTAGGGAGATTAATGAAAAATTGTAAAAGAGCTTCTTGTAATTAGGTTGTACTTAAGACAAGGGATGTAAATTAATGATGTACATGATGTAGTATCTATGAATGTTGGTAAACCAATGTATTTATGATGTATATATGAGAATTTGAATGATTTTGAATGAAGAAGCAAGTTTGATTATGAAAAGTATGATTTTAGCATTGGCCACATGAGTGTATAAGTGGGTGTGGGATAGTGATTTTCTCCAATCTGGGTTGTTAGACACTTGAGCCATGATTGATAGCCCAAATAGGTGCTTTCTCTTGTGCTCAAAGAGTCCTAAAAGTAGAAGAACTAAGATTGGACCCCATGAGCCCCCTTTTAAATCAAGAAAATGGCCTTTTTGCATGTGATGTCAAAGGTTGACTAAATGACCTCTTTTTGTTTTGAAAATTGACATGTGACTAGATCTTGTTTATAGCTTTTTGGGAAGCTAAAGATCAAGTCATTTGAAGGTCTATAGCATTTTCTATGATTTTTCAAAGTTGGCATCAGAAATTCGGATTTCAGAAAACACTGTTCACTTGGTCAGTTTGGAAATTGTGTCATCCGAGGGGCAAACATAGTCCAATGGCTACAAAATTTTATACACAGAAACTAGATAGTTACAGTGACTTGTAGGAACTGGAAGCACCTCATTTGGAGGTCTAGAGAGGAAGATATACAATTTCGAAGTTCCAGCCAGAATCAGTCATCCTACCAGACCCGAGGTACTGTTTCATCGGTTTCTGGGAGTTTGGTTTGATGAATTGATTTGAAAATATTTTTTCTCTCTAGGTAACATCCACATCTTTCCATAGTAATATCTTTTACAAGCATTGGATTTTTGTGGAATTAGTTAGACAATTTCAAAGTCTATATCAGTAAACTGTGACAGTAACAGAACCCCTCTGACCAGTGGATGATTTCGGATGTCAAACACTTTGTACATGAGATTTTAAGACTTCTACATATTTTTAGCATGAAGTAGACGTCTTAATATTTCTAGAATAACCGAGATCATGGGCTTTCGATTTTTCTGTATTTAGTTCAGAATTTTCAAACTCAGCCCAGAAATGAAGCCAAATCTGCCAAACACGAATTTGCATGTTTCACATCCCTTTTTGCTTTCTATGAGTCTCAAGCATGTTTTAGGGATTGAAATAGGTTGTAATGGTGCAAATAAACATGAGGATGCATAGAAAGAGCTCACCCGGTCCATGTGACACTAAAGTGAATATCTACCCGTGTATGAAGCCATAGAGAAATAATATGAACCTAGAACAAATGATCTCCCTTTTATGCTTCCCATATGCCTATGAGCATGTAACGCATGATGGGTATGAGCTAGAAAATAAGGTGTTACAATGTGCATTTTTTAAAAAATCAAATATGATAGTCAATGATAATCTATGTATTTATACATTTTATGCCTATCATATTTAGTTTTACAATAATTCATTATGACTAATTTAGATTCATTTTATGTTGATTGGGTCAAATTTGGATTAATGGGTTTTAATTGCATTATTATTAAATTTAGGTTTAAATTGCTATTATTATAATTTTTCCAACAAATGCCTAATTACTTGCATTTTTGTTTTGTAGATTAGATGAACCAATAGAGGGTATTATACATTTTGTATTGGGCAAAGGATACAAGTTTATTTCATTTTACAATTATTATTATATTTCTTTTAAACAAAATTTTCTAGACCATTGCATTTACCCAACCCATTTGTTCCCTTAGATTCCCCTTAGGTTTTATTTGTCAGATGATTATTCTCCTACTAGCCGTCATTCCTAAGAGGTTTTACAACTATACAGACATATTCTTGCTCCAGAGAAATTTTCTGTATTGGCTTTCTAACTCTCTTCTATAATCAATCTTGGGTTCGAACTTGAAATTGTACTAAAGTCTATGTTTTAATATTACAAATTGGTTTGGCTTTAATCTCAGATGAATTTTCGTTTCTGTTTTCTCTATTTTCATATAATTTTTATTATTCTAGTTAGATGATTTAGGTTGCATGATTTCTGATTTGCTAGCGTTATATGAGAATGTAGTTTGAGTTAATCGGTTGATTAATTAGATAAATTCATTCTATTGCCATGTTAAGGTATTTGCATGTGTACTCTGGTTGTGAGCAAAAATAAGATTTTTTCGTGTTATTAACTTAAGTGCAGTTACATTAAGATTGATGATACGAATTAATCAAGATCCTAGGTGATAGTTTAGGGACATTAGATATCAATAACCAAAGGATTAAAATTGAACTAGAAGAATTTTTAAATGACAAGGAAAGGAAAATATTAAGGGAAGAAATATGGATTGATTATGTAACATCCAATTTTTTGAAAACGAGAGAAAACGCAAGAAACATAACATACAGTTTCTCTGTAAACGAACAAAATTCATCAGATACAAAAGCAAGTGTAACACCATCATAATATAACTCATTTCATGCCATTTCTAGGTTCTATTCCATGAAGCATATGAGTTTCCAAGAAAAAGACATTAAAATATTACATTTTCATGCGTTGCGTAGCAGATAAATTTTTCATCCGGCATTCCATGGGCCAAGAGAACTCACTAAACTCATTCTTATATTTAATTATACTAATAAAATTCAAAACCATCCAAGAAAGTGGTTTGGAACTCATACAAGTGGATGAAACACACCAATTTCCACGAATTAGCCACGGTCAAATTTTCAATTTTTCTGTTACAACTTCAAAAATTCATAACTAAATCCAAAAAAATTAAAATTCAACAAAAGTTACCATTATAGAAAGCTCTGGATGTCTACCCCATGGTAAAAATAATTTTAGCTCATGAAAAATTAAGGGGAAAATGTTTGACATCCAAAAAGCCACTAAGGTCTCTGCTACTTGGGCCACTGGTTCAAATTATTGGTATGAAATTTCAAAATTCATAAATAATTCTATAAAAATAGAAATCAAGAAATCTTAGGCATTCTGGAAAGATACATATGTCTACTTCATACAAAAAATATGTCCAGACCATAACATCCATCACAGAAGACGTTTGACATTCAAAAATGTCTAGAGGTCAGACTATCCACTGGTGCCATCACAGAATTCTATAGCAAATTTCAAAAATGCCCAATTAATTCCAAAAAAAATTCAATACATGCAAATGATACCAATTTGGAAAGCTGTGGATGTTAGATAAAGGGAAAAAGTAACTGCAGATCAGTTCTGACACCCCTAAACCTCGAAATCTAATCAAATAGTAACTAAGGTCGGGTGGAGTTCCTAATATTAGAGACTCTTTAAAAATTCATATCTCCCTCTCTAGGCCTCTAAATAAGGTACTTCTAGTTGGCATAAGTCATTGGGAATGTTTAGTTTCTCTATATTAAATTTTATGGCAATTGGACATCATTTGAGCCCTATATAACAGATTTTATTTTTGGACCTGAGTGAACAGTGACATGACCAAAACCAGAAAATTGTTAACTTTGAAAATTCATCAAATATTCTATAGACCTCCGAAAATTATGTTCTTTAGCTTCTTACAAATCTCTCAACAATATCTAATTGAATCCCAAATCTTAAATAAAAAAGCCCATTTGGACAAAAAGTAATATAGGGTTCTAAATTAGTCAAATTTGGCTTCATATGGGATACCAAAATATCAAAATGGTTTTTCTTAAGGTTTGGCACCTCTTGAGCAAGTCTAAAAGCATAATTAAGACTTTTGTAAGTTACCCAAATAATTCCAACCCTCATGCATATCATTTTGGCCATCTTACTCACACTTATACACATTTCCATAATATCATTGAAGAAGCCACATTAACATAACAAACTCATTTTACATTCTAATATTCACATGCCATAATTTCTCACTTATACATGACACATTAACATATTTATACATGTTCATGACTTCATAAGACATATACAATCATGGATTACAACATATGCCATTCTTATGGCCTTAAAGTATTAAAATTTTCACATTTTAATGTCATTCCTTCATCTCTCATGTGGTTGGCTCCCATTGCCTTATTCCTTGGGTCCACCTAGCATATTAGATCATTGGATAGAAGGGAGTGAGATTCAAAGAATCCCAATAGCTCATCTCCCATTCAATCATGTATAAAGAATGTAATACAAGCCTTAAAGTGCATGCATGGCATACTAACATTTGAAATAGTTAAAGATGCATTCTTGGCATTTATACATAGCATACTTAGGTTTGCCAAATGAGTGGATTAGCCTCACCCACTTCCTTCAAAGTTCTTGGACGTGCCTCACCCTTTTTCTTAAAGGTCTTAAACTAAGCTTTGCTCTTGGGAGACTTTCTCTTAGTCTCAACCACTCCTAAGAGCTCTTGGCTTATCCTCATCGAAGATAGAAGGTTCTTGGCCTCTTCACATTCAAACAAACCAATCCAAACATTCTAGGCATCATTTGAATATATAATGCAATACTATGGTTCCATGGAACATAAGCATCATACTCAAATACAATTCATAGTTTAAAATACATATACACCCATTCAAAAGCAATGTAGACATTCATTCATGCATGGGAAAAAAGAGAGAGAGCTACCTTTCTTGCATTTACACACTTTTTTCTTAAGCCACGAATCCTCTCCCTTGACGTCACACACCCAAGAAGGTAGAGATCATTTCTCTTGGCCTAGACACATCATATGGAAGCTAATTACACTCTTGAAATAAGCTAGGACATTAAACTTATATTTAAAAATATACTTAGTTTCATAAGTCACATAATGGTTCTATAAATGGCTTATTAAAGCAATCATCATGATTCAAGTTCTTAGCTCCATTCTCTTTTCATTTCTAGGCCTCTTGACCTCATTTAAAGTCCTTGGAGCTATTACATATTTATTTGCAAAAGCCTAGACACAAGTTGCTTCATAAGGTCACATTATGGAAACCATTGCCTTATCTCCCAATCCATGGCTTCTAAATTCTTTCCAAGGGTTCCTCCCACCTTTTACCATCATATGAAGTCTCAAACCAAGACTAGAATAAATTAAAACACTCTCTAACCCCTCCATCTGTCCTAGGTTGATATTATGGAAGCATTTGATGTTCAAGGGGTTTCCAATTTTTCCTTGATGGGAAAGCCACTTGGGAGGCTTCTTAGAGGTCTTAGGAGCTCAATGGAACATTTAAATGGCCAAGGAAATTCATAGATGAAATCAATTTTTATAATTCCTTCAAATGCACTACACTTTTTCAACTTAGATTTTATTGGTTCTTCTTGCAATTTCTTGGCATAATCCACATTCCTATAGCCTAATTCATATGATTCATTCTTGGTTCTGCCTAAAAACACTCTCCCTTTGGCTAGCGATAGGGAGGAAAAATTGCACACAAGAAGGCTAAGAGAAGTGAAGCATGGAGATTAAGATTTTTACCTTGATTTCAAGCTTTCCCTGAATGTTTTCCCTTTTCTTCTAGCTCTTCTCTCCAAATTTGAATTTTCCACCTCTGTTCTGCCCTCTATACAGACCCAAAAACATCATCAAATCCATGGAAATAAAGA